>OX371263.1:35218119-35818119 GCA_947311025.1 Lypha dubia
TTACAGAATATATGTACGTATGTATATAAATTTAATATACAGAGTATATAACATAGAATACATAGAAGTGACTCGAGACGGAAGATTTTGCATACTAGTTTGTATACACTCATACAGTCTCAAGTTTTCGTTTTTTTCTTTGTGCTTTATTTCTATACAAATTAAAATTATAAATCGCAAAACTAATTAAATATCCATATATTTCTCTAATTCACATTAAAAATATTATTAATTAATTAATTTAAGTTGGTTTTCACTGATCGTTTGTATTTTATCACTATAATATCTGCAAAATATCAGAATTTATCAAGTATGTATGTATGCATGTGTGTATGTAAGTTAAAAACCACCACCATTTGGCAAATTTCCAGCATATATGTACGTATGTATATTTTGCTTTTCGTTTTGTTTATCTTCATAACAAACACACTAATGTTGTCTCTTTTTCACGGTGTCTCGTTATGACAAATAAAATATGATCCAAGTCCAATTTTTTTTGTTTTCTTCATATCTGGTTACCTGTGGTATATAAGCACACACTAAATTGTTTTATCACTTTATTTTGGAATTATATGCCGTAAATACTTAATATTATCACATTTCATTAAATTTAAGCGTGCTTTTATGTAGCATTTTCCACTAAAAACTGAACTTTTTTTTGCTTTTCGGTTTGTTTACTTCCATAACAAACACACTAATGTTTACTCTTTTTCACGAAGCTTACTTATGACAAATAAAATATGATCGAAGTCCAATTTTTTTTGTTTTTGTCATCTCTGTTTACCCTGTGCTACAAATGCTGCTAGCTACCGTTGTAGACGTTTAGCCAGCTACTTAATTATTTTGGAAACGACAGATACACAGTAAACAGTTGATCCTGAATTGTTGCGCGCCCGAGAAGTTAACAACCTAAAGATAACAACCTAAATTTTTTTCACTCATATTGAAGAGAGCGCCCTCTCTTGTGCACTCTTCTAAATCAGTTTCACTCTAATTGACGAGTGTGCCCTCTCTTGTGCACAAAAAATGAGTGTTTTTCTCATATATGGCAGCATCACCCACAACGATGCTGTCAATATACGGAGAAAACAAGATATTTTTCTTAATAAAAAAAAACGCGGAAGTAGAACAACCTAATTTCTAGATACTGATCATTCTACATACATACATATGTATATATACTAATTCTAAATTTTAAATGAAAAGGACTACAATGAGAAAAATGTATCAAAAGTGTCGCAAAAAGGAAAAGGCAGAACAACTTAAAAAGATAACACAAACGACGATGCTCGAAGCAACTGCGACTAATTGCTATAAGTACAACAATAACATAAGAAAAAAACACAAAATAAATCCCACCAACAATGCTCAGAGGAATTTTTCATTTAGTCCAATTACCTCTTATTCGCAAGGATTGCAGTTATGATGGCAAACCTATTGCTCTGCCATAGAGTTTCATACCAAACAACAAAAGGTTTGGCATGCTGACACTCAGGAAGACAAATTGATGCTTTTGGAGAAATATGCAAATGAATATGAAACATCGTCGGAAGAAGAGGAGGAAAATGATGCAGCGCTTGAGTCGAGAAGTAAGAACACAAATTTCGATCATCGTTGCTTATTGATTTTCATTTTCTAATATGAAGACATTTATTGTTAGCAGGTCAAAGTGAAAATATGCAAAAGCTAGCTTACTTATTTGGAAAACATTTGTCTCTGCTTGCTTAGAAGCCTAACCATTTCAAAGTCCGACATTAACTTTTGGTAGGTTATATTTCTTTCTAAGTATTTTGACATTGTTATTCAGTCGTTTAATTTATTTTAGATACTTCATTTAGCCTAGTAAGTGCTCCTGTACTCTTTCATCTGGAGTATGACCCTAAGTTATATGATGAAATCGAAAAAGGAAAAGTATCGGTAGAAAATGTTGATTTTGTTAGGATACACAAGGCTAGATTAAATGGCCCAGGTCTAGAAAGAACCAAAGAACTGCAAAGTAAACATACAACGGCAGCTTTGAGAGTACTGCAAATTTTTCCAGCGAATGATTCAAGAACTGTTTTGGAAAACATAATTTTGGCCATGCAGGACCTATAACAAACAATTTGAAGCACATACAATAAAGTTCTAAAGCGGTGGCAATTCGATAGGGATAGTAATACATATTTTATTACGTATTCAATACATATTATTATTAAAATAAATAATTTTTTAAATTTTATTTGTTGCTGGTTAGAAATAACTAAATATGTATATTGTTTGTGAGTTTATATATAAATAGATGGGCTTTGAAACTTTTTAAACATAAAGAGTAAACATCTACTGATAAGTTGGTATGGCAAGCAACGAAATTTATATTTAGATATTGCTAACCCGAAACAAATAAAATTTAAAAACATAAATTCTTGAGTACTTGCTCAAATAAATTATTTAGTTTTATTACTACGAACATGTTATTTTAATAAGCACTAAAATGTTTAAATGTTTACAACGTTCATATATAAAGTATTTTACTTTTTAACTAACTAATAATGAAATTATTTCATTGAAAAGCATTATCATTGTTCAAAATAATGATAACAAGAAAATTATTCAGCAGCATGTTACGAATTATTACGTAAATAAATAATAATTATAGATTATTGAAAGCTGGATAAAAAAAAAGCGTTTTATAACTAAATACTAAAATTGAGATTTTCCTTCTAATTGGGTACCACTGCATTCATGAAAATAGTGGCAATATCATAAACTGCTAGAAATGTGAACTTGGCAGCACACTATTCTTATTATTTAATAAAGCTATAGCAAAATGCCACAGAAAATTTAAGTGGAAATTACATAGTTGAAATAAAATTTAATTATTAGAAAAATTAACAAAATATAAATACAAAGTGTTTTGTGAAACAAACGGCCACAACAGTGGAGATTTAGTGCATCGATTTAGTGATTCCAAGCAGATTGATTCAACTGCGTTGTGTTTGTTTTTTTTACCCCAGACCAAAGAAGCCAGTGACCAAGAAGGATTGATATTTTCCATATTACTAAAAGAACATTAAATATTTTAGTTGAGAAAATGGAAACCGATAATTGTATCACAATAACGCACTTCATAAATCCTCATTGGTACAAACCAATCGGAATTCCTGGCGAATTTAAGCTCCAGGTTTTAAATACCTTCCAGCAAATTCTATTAGAACTTTATAAAAATAAACCATCGTGTAATAATTTGTTGCGTTCTCAAAAAGGAGATGAAGTTGCAGTACATTTTATAGCATGGAACAGATATATGAAAGGAAAAAAAATGATATGTCTGCTGATGTGCTTGAGAGTGGCTGTGAATTACCTTTGGATCATATAGATGTTAGAAAACAAATCACAAAATGGTTTAAAAGAGGAGAAACTTAGAAACAAAGATAGCCCTTTAGTTGACTTGGAGTCAAATTCATCGTCAAAAGTTTCTAGTGAAAAAATGCGTCAAAAAATATTATACGAAACTCGCTCAAAACTTGCACGAGCTCAAAGAGAATTAAAAAACAAGACAATGGTAAGTGTTGCGATAGATTCTAAACATTTCGAATTCACAACTACAAGAAGCAATCTTGAACTATTCGATCAATTGAACTAAAAAAACTAAAGTTTTCACGGTCAGTGTTTCAATTCAACTATGAAACAAAATGCAAAATGTTTTTGATGAAATCATTTTTTTTTGTTCCCTGTGAGAAAAGACATGATGCATAGAAAATTTTTTGGCCGAATGTTCATTAGTTTTTTGTGTTCGGTTGTGATATTTTTAATGTGAAATTTTATTTAAATTATATTTTTAGTGCAACCAAAATGCAACTTATGATTTAACAATAACTCACGCAGCTATCTATCCTTACCAATTACTTGAACAGTCGTCAGTATTATTCACACCCAACAGCACAATCGTTTATAACACAAAGGTAAGTAAAATGTGTAGTATTTTTTAAATAATATTTATGTAAATAAAATTTAAACATTTAAAGGATAACAAGAGTTTATTATCAGCAAAAAATACAAGAGTCAAGGAGTTAATGGCTATGTGCAGAAAAAAAAAGAGAACAACAGCATGGAATGGATAAATATATGAAAGCTTTAAATGACTTCAATTTTCAACTCACACCCAAAACGGTTTCAAAATCAGATGATAAAACAAAGCAGGTGGTGCCTCAATTGTATTCAACGTTTTCAGCTTCGAAAAATGTGACAATGGAATGTGTAAAGGTAAGTTATTCTTAAAATTGTAAAACAACTTTATATATAACAAAATTTATATACATAAATCCTTTAAGATCACACTTGTTATTAAAAATTTATTTGTATGTATGTATGTACATACATATACTCTTTTATTTATAGTCTGGATATGATAGCATTACCATGGTACCGGCTGGCTTCGATATAACACGTTTGCAAACTTACAGAGATGAAAAAAAACATTGACATCGAAAACTTAATAAATTTTGTCACATGACTACATTGACAACGCCTCTTTATAGTCCAGACATTGGTGGTTTAATTTGATGTGGATTTCCTTAGCTATAATCATTTTCATCATTATCCCTTTTAAAAATAAAATAACAAATGAAATATAACATTTATTATTTAAATCAAAAAAATTTTATAAGTTTTTGGGTTTTAAATGGTCATATATATCGACATTTATCAATTCAAATTAATAAAGAAAAATCTTAAATTAAAAGAATCTCTAATTAACAATATTGATGAAAAATTCATATAAATGCATGTATTTGCAAAGTTAATTAATTTATTGTATTAGTATTAAATAAAGTTTAGTAAAACAACATAGTCAGTAGCAAAAACAAATATTCATATAAGTACATATAAAAATGTAAAAACTTTAATTTATTTTTTCTGACATTTGAAAAATATTAGTGAAATAAAATAAAATGAAATAAATGGTAGTTACAAAAACAAAAGACATTAAAGTGTTCTTATTAAAAATGGGTTTAGGATATACATACTGCAAGGTTTTTATACTAGATCTGTGCTATATTAATAATAAATAATTAAATGAATTATTCATAAGCCTACTTGTATCACTTATTGTTGTATATGAAAAACACTGTTTCAAACAAAATGAAAACAATAATAAGCTATACAACTAGGCTAGTGAGTTCAGTTTTTATTAATTGTGTAGGTTTCCACACAACCATTGAGGTACTACACTCAGTGCAGGTGCTGTTTCCACAATACAGACAAATGACTTGTGGAAGAATTTTAATGGGAATCACTCAAAAAACTGAGTGGTTTTCATACAAATTTTCTACTCAAACCAATTGTTTGTATTGTAGAAACAGCACATTATAGTGGATTTTGTTTGTTTTTTTATTTGTTAATTTCTTGTTCTGGTGTGTTATTCTGGATTGCGATGCGATAGCAAACGCAATGCGAAAACAATCTTATATATGTACATTGTTTTCGCATCGCAATCCAGAATAACACCCCTGTTAATTTTTTTTATAAATGAATTTGTTTTGTTGTTTTTAAGAAAATAAATGAATTTTTTTTGTTATGTTTTTAAGAAAATAAATAAATATATTTTTTTAAATTAATATCAGGTTCAAGATCAGTTTTATTAAATTAATGAAAAGAAGGAGGGACTGAGATTGGATTATTTAAATCAATTAAAAGTCAGATGTACATCATTGCAAAAAATACCCCATCGTGAATAAAAAGTGAAATTTTTGTTCACGTGAAATTTTAATTCCACTCGAAGGGAAAAATGGTATCGTAATTTAATAACTTTGTTCAGCCAAAAACTGGTTGGCAAAATAATTTATATACCAAAATGTAGGTATTTAGGTCCACTATAAGCTACAAGTGGTCCGGTCCCCGAACTTTTTGTTTTTTCGACCTAGACCGGAAATAGTGCATAAGTGGCAGAAAATTTTTTTTTTATTTTAATAACTTTGTTCAGCCAAAAACTGGTTGGCAAAATAATTTATATACCAAAATGTAGGTATTTAGGTCCACTATAAGCTACAAGTGGTCCGGTCCCCGAACTTTTTGTTTTTTCGACCTAGACCGGAAATAGTGCATAAGTGGCAGAAAATTTTTTTTTTATTTTAATAACTTTGTTCAGCCAAAAACTGGTTGGCAAAATAATTTATATACCAAAATGTAGGTATTTAGGTCCACTATAAGCTACAAGTGGTCCGGTCCCCGAACTTTTTGTTTTTTTCGACCTAGACCGGAAATAGTGCATAAGTGGCAGAAAATTTTTTTTTTATTTTAATAACTTTGTTCAGCCAAAAACTGGTTGGCAATATAATTTATATACCAAAATGTAGGTATTTAGGTCCACTATAAGCTACAAGTGGTCCGGTCCCCGAACTTTTTGTTTTTTTCGACCTAGACCGGAAATAGTGCATAAGTGGCAGAAATTTTTTTTTTTATTTTAATAACTTTGTTCAGCCAAAAACTGGTTGGGAAAATAATTTATATACCAAAATGTAGGTATTTAGGTACACTATAAGCTACAAGTGATCCGGTCCCCGAACTTTTTGTTTTTTTCGACCTAGACCGGAAATAGTGCATAAGTGGCAGAAAATTTTTTTTTTATTTTAATAACTTTGTTCAGCCAAAAACTGGTTGGCAATATAATTTATATACCAAAATGTAGGTATTTAGGTCCACTATAAGCTACAAGTGGTCCGGTCCCCGAACTTTTTGTTAGTTTTCAGCTTTATTCAAATATATATTTGCACTGATATTTCTTAGTTTGTTAAATTAGGTTGTTAACTTCCGCGTTTTTTTTTATTAGGGAGAATATCATGTTTTCTCCGTATATTGACAGCATCGTTGTGTGTGATGTTGCCATATATGAGAAAAAACTCATTTTTTTGTGTACAAGAGAGGGCACACTCGTCAATTAGAGTGAAACTGATTTAGAAGAGTGCACAGGAGAGGGCGCTCTCTTCAATTTGAGTGAAAAATATTTAGGTTGTTATCTTTAGGTTGTTAACTTCACGCCGATAATTGTTGCAACGATTCATTTATGTATATTACAATGGTGCATATTCAGCGCTTTTACTTTTTTAAAGTTCGCAGGGGCGAATTGAATACGGCGAATTGAATTCGCCACTCACATCACTTTGTATGGATTCGCTTTGACATAAACCGAAAAAATTCATCTCATGGATCTCTTTTATCTCCGGAGTTACGTGGTTCAAAACTTATTTTTTATTGGCCATAAGTCCTAGAATATGGATCGGATATGAGCGATGTGGATATCACTATAAACTTCTTTAAAATACCTTTATACTGGTATACAAATTTTTTAAAACAAATTACCCATTGCGAGAGAAATTCAATTTTAAAATTTTTTATCTGATTTTTCAATTTTACAGCGAACTTACCATGCTTTTATTTGGTGTATACTTGAAAGCTGTCACCGATGAAATACGTAAGTTATGCTTCTTTAATGATGATTTTAATTTAATTAAATGAGTTATTTAGAGCATTTTGAAGTGATATCTATTTCGTTTATATTCGTTCTATATTGTAGGACTTATGATCAATAATATATTGAAGTTTTAAAACCCGTAACTGCGGAATCAAGAAAGAGCGCCGAAAAAATTACAAAAAAATTTTTGTACATATGAAAAGTAATATTATCAGGCTCAAGTTCAGTTTTATTGAATTAATGAAAATTCAAAATTACTAAGAGTTTTTTTATGTTATATTATTATTTCAATCAGTTTTTAGCAGAACGTATCAGTACTGATTTCAAGGCCGCTACACCTCTCATCAGCGTTCCATTGTCCATCTTTACAATTTTCGTAAAGTGGATACTAATTGAGAAGAATATCAACTATTTAACCAGTTTTCAACAGAAATAGAATATGAGAATTAATTTTTAATTCAATTTTTATTCTACAATGAAACAGTGCTGGTTAGTACGAAATTCCCTCATTACTGTTTGGAACTAATAATCAAACAAACTCATAGTCCGTTATCATCAAAGTATTCTACTTTGTATTTTAACGTTTCATTGTAGAATAAAAATTGAATTAAAAATTAATTCTCATATTCTATGGCTATGTCACCCGCCTGAATATTCTGAAGATTCCCTGAAAATTTCATCAAAATCGGTCCAGTAGTTTCGGAGCCTATTCATTTCAAACAAACAAACAAACAAAAATCAAACCTTTCCTCTTTATAATATTAGTATAGATAATAATATAAAAAAAAAAAATTTAGTTTTTTTAATCTTTAACAATGTTGGTATTTTTGACTCAAGTCAATATTCTATATAACAAAAAAGCTAATAAAAATTCTTGATGCATATATATTATAACATTTAAATTTTGTTATTTTCTTTCTTATTTTACAATAAAAAATATTTCTAATCACTAATTTGCTTTACAAATTTTGTTATATTGTCAACACTGTTTTGGTTTTGTGGCCATCAGAAATAGAAATTAGTTTAATTCGACTACACGACAAAAGTAGCATGGACAAAAACCTTTTGCCGTGTTGCCTTGCTGTCTTCAATATAATCATTCTCATATGCACACATGTATTCTAATTTTTACATGTGGTAGTCGGTAGTCTGCTGTGGCGAATGTGTTTAATGCTTTAAGAAAAATAATGATTTTACGTTTTATAATATTGGGGGCTATTCTGCGTTTCGTTTCGATTCGAATCGAAATTTTCTCCATCTAGCAGCTTTGGTATTCTGCGTTTCGATTCCGCTCAGTTTCTTTCGATTGTATGTATTCTGCATTACGATCGGAGCCCCGTTTTTCTCAGTTGTTTTTTTGTTAACGGAGGGGTTTTCTTTATCTGTGTTTTTTAGTTAAAATGTTTAAAATTGAAAAAAATGTAAGTAGAAAATGAGATAAAATGTTCAGAAACGATTAAAATAACACTTAAAATTGTTTTTAATTAATTTACTTAATTAAATTAATTTTTTTTTCTTTTAAATTGTAAATTTTTGTACCCGACACACATAATGACACCTGGAAATCCAGCCTTTGAGTAGAAATCTCGCTTTGCCTCAATCTTTTCCTCCTCACTATGGTCAAATTTTATTTATTGAGGGCAAAGCTTTGCCTGCATTACCTCAAGAGAATTTGATAATGACTTCGACAGTGTAGGTTGCGCCATCCCAACATTAAAATCTGCTCCAACTCCGTTTTGATAGCTACCTTCTGCAAAGAATCTTAAAGCAGCCACAACTTGGATAACCGGTGAAGAAGAAGTCGAAGAATTTAGCTGCACCTCATGAGCAAAAATGTCTAAAACATATTTGAACGCGTCTTTGTTTAAACGAAAGTTCTTTTTAAATCTGTAAAAGTAAATTATTTTACAACATTTACATATTTCTTTCACAATAAAAATTACATTTGACAAACTTACAATTGATCGCTCATTTCAAATGGATTGCACCTGTCTCTAATTCTGAACTTTTCAACCCTTGCCTCTTTATTTCTCATGTTGTTCTCTTCTCTCACCAACAATAATGCAGCTGTTATAGACTCCATTCCTCCTTGAAATTTAAAAAAATAATTGCAAACACACTTAATTAATCCTCTACAATTTTTATCAAAGTTATGTTTTGGTCTTTACATATTTCATCACAACACTATTAATTTTTTCTAATTATGTACCTTTATCTTCGCAAGATTCTTTGCACTGTAAGATGTTTATGAACAACTAATTTTAGATTGTTTTTATTTTTTTTATTTTATTTTTATATTATTATTATTACGAATAAACGTAATTATTATTTGAACTTATATTGATGTACATATGAAAAGTAATATTATCAGGCTCAAGTTCAGTTTTATTGAATTAATGAAAATTCAAAATTACTAAGAGTTTTTTTATGTTATATTATTATTTCAATCAGTTTTTAGCAGAACGCATCAGTACTGATTTCAAGGCCGCTACACCTCTCATCAGCGTTCAATTGTCCATCTTTACAATTTTCGTAAAGTAGATACTAATTGAGAAGAATATCAACTATTTAACCAGTTTTCAACAGAAATAGAATATGAGAATTAATTTATAATTCATTTTTTATTCTACCTTGAAACAGTGCTGGTTAGTACGAAATTCCCTCATCACTGTTTTGGAAAGTACTAATAATCAACACAAGCTCATAGTCCGTTATCATCAAAGTATTCTAGTTTGTATTTTAACGTTTTTGTTGTTTTTACTCTATATTAGGGACATTCACATATTACTGTGACCCTTGTTATTAGGGTATTTATTGCTCGTGCTATATTATAATTATTTTATTTAACAATTTTTTTATTAAACTTTATCAAGAACTTATTTTTAATTATGTATACATACAACTTTTTTTATTAAATTTGACATTTGCTTATGAAAATAATATCAAACTTGTTTATTTTGCTATTTCATTTCCACATTCCACAGTGATGCTAATAATTTAGTAAACATTGTTGTCTTCTTCTTTTTTTTTCGATTCCGTTTTTCTTCAGAATACCAATTTTCGATCGCAACGGAACTGAATGCGGAGACTTAATCGAAACGCAGAATAGGGGTGATTATAATTTAAAGATAAATCGACAAATTCAGACCAGTAATTAAATTGACGACATAACCTCGTAACCGGATCAGCAATAGCATATTTAGATCTACAATTAATAACCAGAGGATTATAATGCCGAGTTCAACGACAAGGAACATTAAATTTAACAGCATTTAAAAGGAATTTAGAGCATATAACAACATCATAAAAGACACATTTAACATAGAACGTCGACTTTCAAGCGTAGGTAGTTTCAATAAAGCTAATCTACTAGTATAGGAAGGCAGACTTGTTGAGGAACTCCATCGAATACATATATGTATTATACGTATTATGTACATATGTATGTATTATTGCACATTCATATGTCAGAAACACATGAAACGTTATTTAGGGCAATGCTAAACGTACAATATATATTGTTATACTTGGTTCGCGATCCAATCGCAGATTACGCTAAAATATGAAACTTGAATCGTGGATCGCAGGCTTTTTTTTTTGGTTTTTTCCCATATCTAAATATTTTAACACTACCCACACAGCACAAAAATATGTAAATACTGAACATGTAGCGAACTATGAATCCATTGAAATGGATCACGATCAAAGTATCATAATATATATTGTACGTGTAGCAATGCCTTTAAGCATTCCATAACTACAAAAACGTTGGCTCTTACATTACATCAACATTTAGCTTACAGTTACAATTTCAACGGTCGGCTAAACAGTCAATTTTATTTTCAAGATTCCCCAATACATATCCCTGCCAGAAATAAATGACTTGTAGTAACACAGTCAAACCTTTTTACCAATCTTTTGCAATAATTTTACGTTGCAGAGTTGTATTTATTTGACAATTGTCATGTTAGTCTTTGCAATGGTCATTTTACTGGTAATATAACTTATCATTTGATCAGTAAAATGACGTGTTATGAGTCATTTTCCCCTAACCAACAGAAGTATCAGCGACAGCAGAACATACGCTGAACACACATACTGACGTTGAGTTATTTTCCCTCAACCAACAAAAATACCAACGGCAGCAAAATACCGCTGCATGCATTACTGACGTTATTACCAGTAATTTTCCTACAGATATATGCTGACGATGCAATACCGCTGCATACATGTATATGCCAGTAACTTTCCTACAGAATATGCTGAATTTGCATACTAGCACACTTAGCAATGACCACGCCGGCGGCAGCGAACGTCAGCAGCATCGTTCAATCAGACAGCGAAATTGGGTATAAAAGCGGAGGGTGATTTGGTATGGACCCGGAGTCAGTCTAGTCTATGCTAGTCAGTCGAGTCAATTCTTAACACATAACACACATAACAAAAACCTGATCAAACACCAGCCTTAAAAAGCGGGTCCCTGTGAAGGCTAAGTAACATTTTAAACATAACATGTGGTTAATAAAAATAAATAATAAAAATAAATAATAAAAATAAATCTTTTAATTTAAACATAACATTTTGGCGCAGCCGGTAGCCGCGTAAATAATAACATCAAAGAAATATAATAATCCTTGTGTTGATCTTGCTCAAGAAAAAACTGTCCGGTGTAGCAAAACCAACAATACATAAAAGTCTAAATCCTAGCTACCTTGTATTGTTGCATCCTACATTCGACGGTGTAGAACTGCACAGACAAATTGAATAAAGTCTAAATCCTAGCTACCCTCATATTGTCATTGCAGGACTAATCGCTAAAGCGGATCAGGACAAAAAGGAGAATTACTTTGATCGTAAAAATTCTGCGCGGTTGCGAACAAAAATAAAATAATAAACAAATAATAATATAAAGTGAAAGTAAGCCTAAACCACAGACCACTATGAGGATAATGACCAGCGGAACATGGGTAAGTAGAAGACAGTTTTAATGGACAACCCACAGACGCAGACAGACAAATTAATAGAACGACAAGTATAGTTATTAAATGGACAGTCTACGAGTTCTTGCGTGGACACAGCCCACTACCAAGATGATTACCAGCGGAACATAGAAGGACGATTACCGTCACCCCAGCAAAACCATACTACTGAGAGAGCGGAAATTGAAAGGATCAAAATGCCTTCGCTGTATGAGATTATTAAGATCGTAAACAACACGGTCCCATCATTTTTCGGGACCGATGGGCCAGACTTAACATCAGAAGTATGCAGGTACATACAAGGATGCAAGATGGTAGAAAGAGAAGTACTCACAGGTGCAAATAACATCCTAACACAAGATGTGATACAGTGCCTGAAATTGAGACTGCTGGGGGGTGCATACTCAAAAATATCCCAGATGACTTTTGGTTCAGTGGACGCATACTGTATCACCATCAAGAAGTTTATCTAAAAAATAAAAGCCTGGATAAGATAAGGGAACTAATACTGGGTTGCAAACAGAGCATCAGAGAGTGAGCATGCAAATTTGGAGAACGCCTGGATAGCCTATTAAACGAGGCAAAAACAACAATAGAGAACGAATGGCCGGTGGGACCTGGCCGGGAAACCATGCTGAAGGACTTCAAACGGATAGCAGTGAGAAGTTTCATCAAGGGGTTGAAAGACCATGCTCTCAAAGCTCGATTTGTGGGACAGGAAGAGGAAGAGCTATTTTAATTGATAGAGATAGTGGAAAATGCAGAGGAATTGTTTGGCGAACCAACGCACAGTATCAACGTAATAGATTCAGAAGTCCCCTGTAGTTTTTGTAACTGGATGGGACATAAATGGAATAGCTGCAAAAAGCGGCTATACACACCATACTGTATGAGCTGTGGAAAATACGGCCATGAAATGGGGCCACTGTGCAGGAATATCGTGAGCTGTACGTTCTGTGGAAACAGCGGGCACGATGTGGAAAACTGCAGAAAGAGATTAGGCTCCTTATACTGCCGATTGTGTAGGATAAACGGTCACAAGGAAACCCCTTTCTGCGAGCCAAGAAGAAACATACCAAACCAAAATCAATTGGACAGAAGGACGGCAGAAAACAATAGGAGGATAACAAACACAGAATTCCGTGGAGGCCAACAAATAGCGACGGGACAAAACATGAACAGAGGGGCAAACAGAAACAATGGTACACTCCCAACCTGCTTTAAATGTCAACAAAAAGGACATTTTGCACGGGACTGCAGAAGCAATGTCAGACAAGCACAGGCAGTGGGAACAGGGATCTACCAACAGGCGCGAAATAGCAACAACGGGAGGGACCTAGCTAACAGACCAGTAGAGGCCCACAACAATACTAATCGGACAAATGCCCAGGGAAACGAAATTCGGCCCAGTTATCGCCAATAACTGGGGTCCCGCAAATTAACAGAAAATCAGATTGGCATAAAAAAGAGAACAACTACAAATATAATGAAGAAACAGAAACAAAGAATCGGGTAAATAAAGATGATACGGAGACTGACTCAGAAACAGAGCAGCCAACCAGGATAGTAACCGAGGCAGTTGTACACTCGGTGAATAAGGAGAACGGACAAACTATAGAAGAAAATACTGAGAAAGATAATAAATTAAACAAAAAAAAGGAGGAAAAAAGTCAAGAGATGGTACGAAATATAGAAGATAGTACTGAATCACCGGGCAATGTGGACACAGTTTTTATTACGCTACCCTGCCAAGGAGCTAGGGAGCGAAAATTGGTCTTACTTGTAGATACGGGAGCAGTTACTAAAGTGCCGGTTAATATCATATCAAGAGATAAAACCGTGGTTGTGCATAAACAGGCAAATCAAGAGAACGGGCAAACTTTGGAAGTGAAAGCAGAAAAAGACAAAGTATTAAAACATAAATATGAAGAAAAACAAAGTGAAGAGATAATGCCAAATATAAATAATAGTACTGAATCACCGAGCAATGTGGACACAGTTTTTATGACGCTACCCTGCCAAGGAGCTAGGGAGGGAAAATTGGTCTTACTTGTAGATACGGGAGCAGTTACTAAAGTGCCGGTTAATATCATTTCGAGAGATAAAACTGTGGTTGTACAAAAACAGGAGATTTCCCCTGGAGTTTATATTGGAAATACTGTGGTCAACATTAAAAATGGAGGCACAGCAGTACCCATACTGAACGCAACCGAGAAAGATATCCCATGGAGGAAGGAGATCCAGTCGAGATTTTCAAAATTCAACTACTACACGCAGTATGGAGGAACACAACAACACACATTGTCATTGACAAAACAGGAGGAAAGAATAAGGCGTCTAAAAACCAACATTATGACGGAAATGAATTGGAAAAAGAGAAAAAGGAAAAACTCACCGCAATATCGACGGTATTGATATTTAGGGTCTTCAATGGCTGAAATATAAAAGAAATACATATTTATACAGGACTATAATAAGAAACAATGGAACATACCTTGAAGGGACAATGGAAAAATTTCCTCAAGATGGTTCCAACTTGAGGAACCGGGGACCCAGGTTGACATCAAGGTTCTGAAAGAAGCAAAATAATTAGTAAAAGGGAAAGGTTAAAAAAAAGGATGGAACGTTACTGACCCGGTATCACCTTCTAATCGACCAACGGATATTTTTCTAAAAATAAAATTAAGCAGACAGATTAGTTAGAAGCAGCAACAAACAAAGAACAATATGTTGAAATTGAAATATTAACAAGTATAAATCACAACAAAATAAAATCACTTTGTTAGACAATAACACTGAGGATTTTTATAGGAAAAAGCTGTAAATAAATTAAAGAAAAACTATAAAAAGGAAAAAGAACAATATTTTGAAATTAAAATACTAATAACTCCTTTAATAAAATATTATACGAAAAAGCAGTAGATAAATTCAAGAAAAACTATAAAAAGAACAATATTTCGAAATTGAAACAAAATAAAACATTTTGTTGGACAATAATATTGAGGATTTTTATAGGAAAAAGCAGTAAATAAATTCAAGAAAAACTTTAACAAAGAACAATATGTTGAAATTAAAATATTTAAAAGTATAAATTGAAACAAATAAAATCATTTGTTAGACAATAACACTGAGGATTTTTATAGGAAAAAGCACTAAATAAATTAAAGAAAAACTATAAAAAGGAAAAAGAACAATATTTTGAAATTAAACTACTAATAACTCCTTTAATAAAATATTATAGGAAAAAGCAGTAGATAAATTCAAGAAAAACTATAAAAAGAAAAAGAACAATATTTCGAAATTGAAATATTAACAAGTATAAATCAAATGAAATCATTTTGTTAGACAATAACATTGACGATTTTTATAGGAAAAAGCAGTAAATAAATTGAAGAAAAACTATAAAAGGCAAAGAACACACAATTTTTTTTTAATTAACAAGAATAGTAATATACAAGAAACCACGGATACAATTTTCCAGAGCAGTCTTTAGACTTTACAAAATACAAATAAATGCAATTCCGTTAAAATAAAAACAAAAAGTTAATTTACTTACGTTTTTTTCTGCATGAGTATGTTTGGTGGATTCTGTTGGGTTACTGGTATTCCAGTTTCTCAATACACTCGGACACTTCTATGTATTTTTTTTGGGTTTTCAATTTTTCTATAAAGGAAAATTAGGTAACCGTGGATTTTGTTTTGTTTTTCAATTTATTTAGAACTTTTTGTCACAAAATTAATGACTGCATAGCAGTAGAAACAGAAAGCAATTGCAAAAAATTTTTAATGTTTGCACATGCTTGCGTCTGTAGATGTTTGAATAATAAAAACAAAACCCTGCAGTTTTATGCACATTAATAGAAACATAAATAAAGCAATTGCAAACATATAATAAGTTTGGCATTGACATTGAAACAAAAATAAAAGCCAAACATACATACATGCATGGTATTTCAGTAATACTAACAATAACAATAAAAAGCACGAATTAATCTAATGTATGTATGAATGTAAGCTTTTAAGCTAAAATGAATAATGAACAATGAACAATGAATAAGAATTTCAAGTACAGAAACTAAAATTTAATTTTCAAATAAAGAAGAACATGCAACTTATGAAATAATTTCAACAAATTTCCTATTAATATTTATTTTTGTCTTTCTTCTAAATAACAAACTATTTGCAATTTTAAACTTTTCTAATTTTCTTCCATTTTTGCTGTTGATTTAAGAAAAATTGTACGCAAGTGAATAATTTTTCTTTCAAATCATTAAAACAGCAAAGGTGTTAAATTTCTTTCACAAAAACAAGGATAAATACAAGCTAAACTAAACTCATTTTTTTTTATATATATAAAAAAAAAGGAGAAGAAAAAATGTTTAAATAAGTTGAAATTTGATATATGTAGTACTAAATGTAATGAAGTTTTTTTTTTTTTTTTTCTTACTCATTTTTGCAACGTTTTCAAATAATTTAAAAATTTTCAATTTCTTGTATGAGTTTATTTCAAGGTTAATATAAGAGTACATATATATAAATATCAATACACATACACAATAATTATACAACTAACTTGTAAATGCATAACTATTATAAATTTTTTGTGTGTCATACATACATACAATTTTGTATTAAGTTGAAAATAAGAAAAAACATACCATTAACAATACACATACATATATATATACATACATATATATACTTATTTTTGCAACGTTTTCAAATAATTTAAAAATTTTCAATTTCTTGTATGAGTTTATTTCAAGGTTAATATAAGAGTACATATATATAAATATCAATACACATACACAATAATTATACAACTAACTTGTAAATGCATAACTATTATAAATTTTTTGTGTGTCATACATACATACAATTTTGTATTAAGTTGAAAATAAGAAAAAACATACCATTAACAATACACATACATATATATATACATACATATATATACTTATTTTTGCAACGTTTTCAAATAATTTAAAAATTTTCAATTTCTTGTATAAGTTTATTTCAAGGTTAATATAAGAGTACATATATATAAATATCAATACACATACACAATAATTATACAACTAACTTGTAAATGCATAACTATTATAATTTTTTGTGTGTCATACATACATACAATTTTGTATTAAGTTGAAAATAAGAAAAAACATACCATTAAAAATACACACACATATATATATATATATATATATATATATATATATATATTGAAAAATTATTTCTAAAATAGATAGAACAAATAGTTTCATGTAAGAAAAGAAATTTTGATATAAGTATATGTAAGAAGAAATTGTTAGTTATAAGATTAAAAATATTAACCAGCGCTTTAAAAATCAACCAACAATCATCAACAGCAGCCTATATCTATCAACCTCACGCAACCGCAAAACCTACATATATACGACACCACAACGCATACATGGACGAAAAACCCAGTTCCGACAACAATAAAGAATCCAATCCAACGATCAACAGACAGACAGCCATAACCTTCAACCTCACACAACCATAATCAACAGTTAAAGCTATATGCGATGGCACAACACATACATGGACGGAAAACGCAGTTCCGTTAGAAAAACGGAAAAACGTCAGTAACAACCTCGACATTTCACCAACAATATCATATTTTTTCCTTGGAGACGCAGCAAACGTACCAAGTCGACAGACACTCAGCAGCCACCAACTAATGGTAAACTGCGGACCTTCAGGCAATCGAGGCACACATCTATTTTGACTTGATTCCATAAGGATGGCTACGAAACATCCTAAGACAGGATGTTTCTTGTCCGTAAGGGGGGAGGGATGTTATGAGTCATTTTCCCCTAACCAACAGAAGTATCAGCGACAGCAGAACATACGCTGCACACACATACTGACGTTGAGTTATTTTCCCTCAACCAACAAAAATACCAACGGCAGCAAAATACCGCTGCATGCATTACTGACGTTATTACCAGTAATTTTCCTACAGATATATGCTGACGATGCAATACCGCTGCATATATGTATATGCCAGTAACTTTCCTACAGAATATGCTGAATTTGCATACTAGCACACTTAGCAATGACCACGCCGGCGGCAGCGAACGTCAGCAGCATCGTTCAATCAGGCAGCGAAATTGGGTATAAAAGCGGAGGGTGATTTGGTATGGACCCGGAGTCAGTCTAGTCTATGCTAGTCAGTCGAGTCAATTCTTAACACATAACACACATAACAAAAACCTGATCAAACACCAACCTTAAAAAGCGGGTCCCTGTGAAGGCTAAGTAACATTTTAAACATAACATGTGGTTAATAAAATAAATAATAAAAATAAATCTTTTAATTTAAACATAACAGACGATTATTTATCAATCATTTTTATAAATATAAATACCCAACAGGCAAGAATATTCTTAAATTTGGAAGTAAAATTGATGTAAAAATAAAAGAATTTTACAAAAACATTTAAATAAATCCACTGAAATATGTGTATGGAAACTCCTAATAGCACAGCAAAAACAAAAATTAAGAACAAAAATGTTATTATTAATTTACAACTGAAAATATAATTATTTTTTATAGATTGTAGCTAGACGCAGAAAATTATGTCGAGGCTGAGGATGAAGATGCCGATGAGAAGCCTCAATATAAAGAAGATATGGATATGGATAGTCCTAAGGAAAGGAGTGATGCAATATAAATATAATAAATTATATGTATGTAATTAAATAAAATAGTAACTAAATTAATTTTAAGTTTGTTTATATGTATATTTGTTGACTAGTAAAAGGTAGTCGAGTGAGCAGTACAGATATATGTTAGGCACTCAAGAAAATTTCACAAGTGCGAGAGAAATGCTAAATCACATTTTGTATAAGTGGTAAAGTTCATCGAAGTGAAGAAATCTTACTTTTTTATCATACTGTCCACCAGGGGTCGAATTCCGCAACGGTGAATTTTTTATCAATGAACGCTGAAACTAAAACTCACCAAAGCGATTCCACAAGAGCCGATGAATTTTATTGTGCTGAATGTGTTAGTTCTAGCTGAATGATAAGCTGAATTGTCAAATTTGCTTGTCACATAAATTGTCTAATAGATTTTTTATTTTTGTTTGTAAATTACTTTAATAAAAAAGAATTTAAAAGTGTTATATATTAATAATATTCGACAAGTACATCGAATTAGAAGAAAAGTATTATGTTTTAAGAGCGCCTGTCTTTTTATGATGCGAAGCCTTTATTTTAATGAAATAATTATAAAAAGTTAAAAAAAATTGTTTTTCATTCATTTGGTCAGTACAAAACTTTCTCCATTTTTGTGGATCTTTGATTGATCCACAAATGTTGTTAAGTTTTTGGGTTAGTTCCTTCCACCTTTCATGTCGCAATCTTGCTCAATCTGCTGATTCAAATCTTAAAGAATAAAATCGTTAAACTTTAAAATTTTTTTTATAAAATAATTAATTTCTTGCCTAACACAAGCAAACTCTACATTCATTTCCATGTAATCCAAGAGAGCCTCTTTTTGTGCCTCTGAAGGTTTTTTTTAATCTATCTATCACTGAAATAAAATAAAAAATATCTTGTAAAATACCAAAATTCACGCCAAATTTTTTAGTGAACAAATTTTTTCTCTGGTGTTCACTAAAACTGTGAAATTTATTCATTCTCACCATTGCGGACACAAAAATCAAAAGTGAACACTAAAATTGGTGATCACTTCGAAATTCATCGTTGCGGAATTTAGCCCCTGGGTTGTATATAACCCTACCTCTTTACGAACCATATACTTGAACGTGACATGAATATAACGTCGGCAGAGAAACGGTAATGATATGTCCACCTTCTAGAATGTGGCGAATACTTACAGATGTTCATGTGCTGACGAAAAAGGTTCGGGTATTGATGACAGTGCATGGACGAAACATGGACATGAGCGGTCTACATTAGCCATATGCGATGTCTGACATGAAGCGAATTTATTGGGTATTAACACTGTAGTCATAAGTCATAAAATAATAGCACACCAAAATAAGACAAGTGTGAACTCCCCGTCATAAGTAAGTGTGCTATGTCATAATTGTGCCAGCTAATAAACATTTAACAACACTCCATTTTTAGTCGGATTATTGCGCATACGTTTCCATTTTGGCTTAAATGTAAATGTTTTTTAATTGTTAATAAAGAAAATAATAAATTTCCTGTAAACTTTCTAAAATGTCTATTATCAATTAAAATTTTCATTGTTTGCTATACGAACTTGCTGAAATAAATATAATCAAAAGCAGCTGTTGCCGTTAACATGAGCTGAAAAATTTTTGAGTACGGCGGCAAGTGGAATAACGTTCACAAGCTGCCAGGGAGTTCAGTTAGAGTCCTTTTACATATTGGCAAGTGAAAGGCTGACAGACGCAGTTTGTTGAAGAAGGGGTGAAGATGCAGAGTGTATAGTACACGACCCTCTGTAGCGGACATTTTTCGTTTTTCTCTTTCACTCTTCGCATTTTTTATGTTGTTGCTTCATATCATTTTTCTCACAGCATTGGCATTTTAATATTACTGCATGTGGTGCGAAAAATTTTGTTCATACACAACAACAGCGAAAAAGAACGAAAAGGGGATACGAACAATTTCTGTCTGTCTATTAATTTCCAATATGTAAAAGCTACGTACAAGTTCAAAAGAGAATAACAAAAATGTCTGCCTTTCACTTGCCAATATGTAAAAGGGCTCTTACACAAACACAAGGCGAATTTATACTTGCACAAACACATATTTTCATTCAAGGCGAATTAATTATAAGTTAAATGCAGTGGCGAATTAATGCGAATTTAACAATTGAGCAAACCGGAAATAGTGACTTTAAAATCGCACATCCGGTTTGCAATCTTTTCAATTATTAAATTGTAAACAAAGAGTGAAAAAAATACGACTTTGAATGCAATAATATTAAAGTAATATTTTAATAAATTAAAAATATAAAATGGAGTATATATAGAAAAAGTCCTCTAGTATCAGATTTTATGACTGTCATTATTGACATTTTAATTATGTCGAATATATCCGAAGGTTTCGTCAAAAAATTTTCAAAACACTATTTCATTGATATCTCAGAAACTAGCGAGTGAGCGCATATGACACTACACCCAATCGAATGAGGTTGAAAATACGCATCGATTATGGGTTCAACTATTTTTCCGGAGGGTTTCTGAGAAAAGTTATACTCTATCAATAATATGAAAATCGGAAAATTATATTTTGGCTTGTAACTTTTGGGCACTCATTATTATTATTATACACATTACGGAACATACATAGTTGGCAGAAATATTATGGCTAGAATAAGTGATGATGAATTGGCAATTATTTTGGGAGGAATTACAAGTAAAAGAAGCGAATTTACTGAATATTTTTGGAATGAGGGAAAATTTTAAACATCAATATAAAAAAATTTTTAAATTGCTTCACAACTTCTATACTAATAAAAAAACTTTAGCCAAAATTGTTCAAAGTTTTTAATTTAATTGTGTATGTAAAGCTACGTTCACATTTATCAAATATTTGCCCAAAAAAAAACGTAACCAATAGTTTTGCTTAGGGATAGTGTCATTTAACACGATTTTTATATTACAAAATAAAATTAATTCTTCTCCAAAAGAGTATTTTTATACAGTTTTTAAAAAATTCGAACCCAAAATTAAAAAAATATTGGAATTAAAGGAAATAACTTATTAGTTTTTTTCTTGGTTACGTTTTTTTCGACAAATATTTGATAAATGTGAACGTAGCTTAACTTACCTTGTATTTACACATATAAGTAATTACTTGCAAGTAGTGTATACGTATTATCAATGAAAACGTCGAAATTATAGCCAAAAGTCTTGCAAGTTGATCGAGCGTTTACACAGTCAGTTAAAAGTTAATTTTCAAAATGTTCTCGAGGCGTTGGCATGCTATGAAAAATATGTGAATCCAGTATTGCCGTGTTGTCGATATCATAAAATTACTAAAAAGAATATTTGGTTTAACAAATTTTTTTCAAAATGCATGAAATTAATGCTTGAAAATACTATTAAGATGCTTTGTTGTGTAGATGTGTTCTTTTTTGTTTTTTATAAATACATACACAGAAAATCAGCTATAAACATTACTTTTATTTTACTAAATACTGGTTAATCGATATAATACTCATCCTCGGTAGCACTGTTTCTTTACTTGTCATTTTACTTGCCGTAAGTGTCAAAAATTTTCTTACAAGCAAATTCTCTTGTAAGTAGACCTGCAAGTCCGAAAATTATGCTTGTGTTAGTGAAAAAGTGTGAGTGTATTGAGTTTTTCGCACTTGCACTTGCATGTGTAAACGGCAGGTTATTAATTTTCTTACAGCCATACCTAGTCAAGAGCGGAAAACGGAACGTTTTCTACCGCCTTGCGTTAACGCTGAAATACCATACCTAAACAAGAGCGTCAACGCTTTGTCATAAAAACAGGGTTATTACAATATATATAACAACCCTGATTATAATAGTATACTCATAACCTAATAATACATGCATCTCTACAACGAACACAACAAAAAAATTCCTCAGAAGTCAAAAGTATAAATGTGTATGTGTGCATGTTTCAACCTGTAACAAAAATATAAATAAAAATTATTCATTCAAATACGAAAATATAAATACAAATCAAAATTTAACACTTGAAATAAAAAAAACAAGTAATTTACAAGAATTGTCAGCTGGGCTTGTAGGACTACCTTATAGTCATTGTATCATGAGTGCTTGTCTTTTGCAGCTAACTTCACTATTAAACGCGCTGTCAAAATCGGATTTTCCAATTGCAAAATTTTGCCGCCGCGTTATTTCGGGATGCTCCATACAAATTGTATGGGCATGAGAACTTTTGACAGCTAAAAAACGCTTGCCGCTCTTGTTTAGGTATGGCTGTTAGAACTTTTGTAGTTTTTTAAGTAAATTCTGAGAATTTTTATAATTAATCGTTAAAAAATTGTATGTTTTTTAAAGATTTATTGACAAATTTAATCAATTAACAATTAATAAACATATACCGCCTTATTTACAAAAAATATTTTCTGCTTATAAATAAAATAAAAACATAAAATACCAAAATATAAAATTTTACATTTATTTGAGAATGTACTCAAGAAAAAATATTTAAAAACATATAAAATACCTAAAAAAAAAATTAAAAATGAATTGAGAATGTTTCATACTGTTTTATTAAAACATACATAAATGTATAAATTTTGTTGGCGCGACCAACCCCCTTCTTCTTTGTAATTCATGTTCACTCGACGAGTGCCAATTAACGACCACAGAATAGTCTATGCTAACGACTGAATACGGTCTGTAAAAACACAGAACCTGTGTATTCGTAAGTGTGTATGTATTAGTTTTGTGCTGCTTGTGCGGGTATGAGGCTGGATGAAAAATTGTGCCAACGAAAAAACGCTCTCTTCACCCCTCTCGCCTAAAAACTCTCATTTTATGCCAGCATAATTCATCCCGTGTGTGAAGGCAGATTGAGAATAACAACCCATAAAAATATTCATTTTTAATTCAATTTTTATTCTACAATGAAACAGTGCTGGTTAGTACGAAATTCCCTCATTACTGTTTGGAACTAATAATCAACACAAACTCATAGTCCGTTATCATCAAAGTATTCCACTTTGTATTTTAACGTTTCATTGTAGAATAAAAATTGAATTTAAAATTAATTCTCATATTCTATGGCTATGTCACCCGCCTGTCTGAAGATTCCCTGAAAATTTCATCAAAATCGGTCCAGTAGTTTCGGAGCCTATTCATTTCAAACAAACAAACAAACAAACAAAAATCAAACCTTTCCTCTTTATAATATTAGTATAGATAATAATATAAAAAAAAAATATTATAACATTTAAATTTTGTAATTTACTTTTTTATTTTACAAAAAAAATATTTCTAATCACTAATTTGCTTCACATATTTTGTTATATTGTCAACATTGTTTTGGTTTTGTGGCCATCAGAAATAGAAATTAGTTTAATTCCACTATACGACAAAAGTAGCATGGACAAAAACCTTTTGCCGTGTTTCTCATTCTCATTTGCACACATGTATTCTAATTTTGACAGGTGGTAGTCGGTAGTCTGCTGTGGCGAATGTGTTTAATGCTTAAAGGCCGGCAAATAAAGAATCCGTCATCCGTTGCCTTTTTTAACTGACAACTAAAGTGTAGTGTACTCTATATTTTATACATTATATTTTTTGTTATATTATATTACATTATTAAAATATGTTATTTTATATTATATTATTATTTTATGTTTAAGTACCACCCTAATGCAAATTCCTTTGCACATTCCTTGGAATTAAAATTGGAATATTTGTAGCTTAGGACAACAACAATTGTTAATTGATAAATAAATCTTGTAGCTTTTAAGGTACCGCTAAGTTAGTATTTAAGTCCTTGTTTTCGAAATAATAAATCAATCAATATTCAGCCTCAAATCGGCTTACTTTATTTTATTTAAAAATACAGGCATTTATCTGCCTTTTATATTTTATTGCCAGTGGCGTTCTTAAGCGCCGGCAAACATTATTAGGCAGGACTTTCAAATTCACAAAAATACTACACCTCTATCCACGACATGGCGATCCTGCCAAACCTTGGCGACCACATACCTGTGGAATATATCCCGGCCGGTGAACAAAAAGAAGCACCATTATACCAGGCAACACCAATAAAAAATGGCCCAAAACCAATAACCATAGAAGAGTACAACAAGCGACAACAACAACATAAAGAGGAAAAACTCACCCAAATTCCTGCTACCAGCAAACCGAAGCACAAGAGTGGTGGCACGCAAGTGCGCGTAAGGAGGAAATTGGCAGCGTTAAGGGCAGCGGTCAACGCCGATCCACCACCATCGTGGGAGATAGCATCAGAGCTTTGGCTACAAATTGCAGCATTGGAGGCGCTCCAAGAGCGATTTAAAAAAAAAAAATAAATAAATAAAATCTTTAAAACAGAAAAAAAAACACTAAATGAAAACAAACACTAAATAAAAAAAAAGAACACTACATGAAATAAAAAAAAAAATTTTTTAATATATAGATACTTGAATTTAAATTAATTGAAAAAGAAAAATGAATTTAAAAAAAAGAACAATCAATTGAAATTAAAATGAAAGAAATACTGAAAAGAAACAGAAGATAGATGTCAAAGGAAAGAAAATGTCAAAAGTTTGAGAATTGCCACATCAAATAATTACAACAAAAGATATATAGAAGCTGGAAGATATAAAATGTTAAAAGTAAATTAAGCGTTGCCAGCATTTTTATACATAGATAGATTTTTCACAGACAGAGGGCGATAAGAAAATTTTAAACGCAATGTTGCCAAGAAAATTTTTTTTACAAGCAACAATTTGTACTTATATTTAAAAAAAAAAAAAAATATATAATAACTTAAATAATCATAAAGACAGAATTTATTCCTGTGCTATTAAAAATCAAAGAAAGTAATCGCGAAAATTAAAGAAAGAAAATTTAAGAAAGAAGATTAAGAAAGAGAGAAAATTAACGAAAGAAAATTAAGAAAGAAAGAAAATTTAAGAAAGAAAATTAAGAAAGAAAGAAAATTTAAGAAAGAAGATTAAGAAAGAAAGAAAATTTAAGAAAGAAGATTAAGAAAGAAAGAAAATTAAAGAAAGAAGATTAAGAAAGAGAGAAAATTAACGAAAGAAAATTAAGAAAGAAAGAAAATTCAAGAAAGGAAATTAAGAAAGAAAATTTCATTCTTAAGGGAAAGCGTCATGAACTTTCATTTGGGAATGAACTTCTATAGCACACGTAGTATCGCGCAATTTGGAGATAGTGAGATGTAGCGATAATCCATCTAGCACACAGATGCATTTGGAGAACCTACTATCAAGAATACTATCGATAAATTTTATGCTACAAACAGGTTCTTAAGGAAACATAATTAGAAGAAGAAGAAAAGTAAAGATAAATGAAGGAAGAAGAGTAAAGGTAATTAGAAGAAGAAGAAGAGTAAAGGTAATTAGCAGAAGAAGAAGAGTATAGATAATTAGAAGAAGAGTAAAGATAATTAGAAGAAGAAGAAGAGTAAAGATAATTGAGAAAAAAAAATTATTAGAAGAAGAAGAGTAACGATAATTAAAAGAGGAAGAGCAAAGATTTGAAATTTTAAAGCAAAAGAGCAAAACAAATAACACAACTTTCAATGTTCAAAAACGCGTAAACTAAAATTCAAAGAATAGTTTAAAAAGGAATAAAATCTGTCAAACAAAAAAAAAATTTAAAATCTGTCAAACAAAAAATTTAAAATCTGTCAAACAAAAAATTTAAAATCTGTCAAACAAAAAAATTTAAAATCTGTCAAACAAAAAATTTAAAATCTGTCAAACAAAAATTTAAAATCTGTCAAACAAAAATTTAAAATCTGTCATACAAAATTTTAAAACTGTCATACAAAAATTTAAACTCTAAAAATTTTAAAACTTTAGTTTATAGAAAATTTTAAAAATTTTAAACCTCAAAATTGTAAAATTTTTCTTAAGGGGTAGGGTGTAGTGTACTCTATATTTTATACATTATATTTTTTGTTATATTATATTACATTATTAAAATATGTTATTTTATATTATATTATTATTTTATGTTTAAGTACCACCCTAATGCAAATTCCTTTGCACATTCCTTGGAATTAAAATTGGAATGTTTGTAGCTTAGGACAACAACAATTGTTAATTGATAAATAAATCTTGTAGCTTTTAAGGTACCGCTAAGTTAGTATTTAAGTCCTTGTTTTCGAAATAATAAATCAATCAATATTCAGCCTCAAATCGGCTTACTTTATTTTATTTAAAAATACAGGCATTTATCTGCCTTTTATATTTTATTGCCAGTGGCGTTCTTAAGCGCCGGCAAACATTATTAGGCAGGACTTTCAAATTCACAAAAATACTACACCTCTATCACGACAAAAGCCTACATTCGCATGTGGCTCTGACGTCACGAGAATTTGAAGCATTTTATTTACATTTACTAAACATGCAGAAGTGTCTACATGCTTAAAAATTTTGGTAGTACATGAAATGTTGTTTTGTCCCAAAATGTATATGTGACAAATGTAGCCAAAGCGTACACATTTGCAATGGCAGCATATGTGTGAACTGTTGATTGGCTACATATGTTTTGTCAGTACACCGCATGTAACATACGTACACATTTTTCATATTAACATGTACAACAGTCATATGTTTATGCCGCTTGTTTAATTTTTAAAATTTTGTGTGAAGTCAAATGTATAAAATGTCGAAGAGAAAGAAGAAATAAAACCACATCTGATAAAAAGTAAAATAAATTCACTTTTATCGTGAAATAATTCCCATGAACAATAAAATGGTGAAAAAAATTAAATAATACTGCACTGACACAAAAACAACGCAACAATTGGCGATCACATTTGTTTTATTAATTATTGAATAAATTTACTATTTATACATGAATTTTTTTCATCTTAGCTTTGAGAGTATCTTTCGCATGGTTTAGAACAAGAACGAGAAATAATAACAAAAACCCAAACTAATTAAGCTGTTAATTAAGATATTAATTAATAAAACAAAAACCCCAAAGCAAAGAGAAATACAAAAAAATGCATAGACAAGGGAAAATATGATCACTTTTCTACCCTTCTTTTATCTCTACCCCTCTCGTCAACCAAAAAAATTATCATGAATCTTAGTCATCCTGTGATTAATAATAATAAAAAAATTTTTTCGTCATTAAATTCCTACCACATTTTGTTGGAGAAAATCAACATTGGCAAGAGTACCATTGGCTACATACTATTGAAAAATGTTGTATCAAAAATGTTTGCTGCCACATGTTTGGGACTGCTACCTGCGCATGTAAAAATATTACAAATGTCAAAATTCAAATGTACCAAGCTAGTACACGATATGTCTAAAATACACATGTTTGCATGTCTCTACAAAGGAACATGTGGCACACATATCAAAGTGTGCTGCATGTGAGTGTCACAAAAAGTGGAAGTACACGACATGATGCCAATTTAGCTTCATGGTGACGTCAAAATTACGTCAGAGTCACATGCGAATGTGGCTTTTGACATGCCGAATACTGTAAGCTTAAGTTGAAGTATTGCTGGGAACACAACTGGGACGAACGCCGAATTTCGTCCAGCACGACGAATTCGTTGGAAAAAGTTCGTTGCGTAAATTCGTCGTGTGGCGCACAACTAGGACGAACAAACAACTGCTGTCATAATAATCCAAAAAATTGTGTGTATTTTTTATTACAAATTTGTTTTTATATACATACAAACATAACAACGATAGTGTTACCGTATAAAGAAAATAATTCCTTTATAAAATTAAACATTAAAAAAAAATATTAAAAACAAATTTCATCATTAATAATTATGTATATTTAACTAAAATGCTCTATATCATAAAAAGAAGAACTTATTAAAGTAAAAATTAACATTATTTACTAATATATTTTAAAACTAAAAAAAACATGGTAACGCTGTACTGATTTCTTCGTCGTTCGTCGGCGTATGAAATAGAAATAAATCTATCAGAGAATTCGTCACGTACGACGAATTTCGTCGACGTCGGTGCTGTGTTCACTTTCATATGAATGCATGTGTTCTATTTTTGACGACGAATATTCGCAACGAAAAATTCGTCGTTCGTCCCAATTATGTTCCCAGCATATGTTTTATTATGGCTTCGATAGTCAAATCGTATCGTCTTACTCACAGGTAACCAGATGCGACGAAAAATAAAAAAATTGGACTTGGATCATATTTTATTTGTCATAACCCGACGTGAAAAAGAGACAACATTAGTGTGATTGTTATGAAAGTAAACAAAACGAAAAGCAAAAAAAGTTCAGTTTTTAGTGGAAAATACTAGATGAAAGCACGCTTAAATTTAATAAAATGTAAAAATATTAAGCATTTACGCCAAATATCAAATTATTATCGGCCAAGAATTTACAAGACGAGGATTGATGGCTTCTCCCTTCCAGATGACCACTTGAAAGGGAAATATCATTTTAGCAAGGAAATGTAGAAGAAAATTGTAAAATTAATGAAACCGGACATTGAATTCAAAAGTATTTTTAAAAAAAATTTGACTCAATTATAACAATAGCTTTACTTACTTTGCCCTCTTCGTTAAAATTTTCGGATCTTTTCCTTTTCATATCCTCTGCTTTCTCTATTCATATTTTCATACATAAATTTTAAAAATATTCATCAAAATTACTTAGCAAAAAATGGAGATCTACAGAACTTTTAAGTGATGTACATACAGCCAACACAAGTAAACAAAGCTCGTACTTCAAATAATCGATTTAAAATTTTAACCGATTATTTGAAGAAATTTAAATCCTTAGCAAAAAATAGCCGTATTTATTTATTTTACATTACTATAAATGTATAAAGTTTATGTTGTTATGTAATATAAATATTAATTTACATCTTTAATAGGAAAAAAATTTATTTATAATAAAACTATACAAAACACTATTAATATATCCGAATATCCGGATGAATTAAGAATCGTTTTTTTTGCATCGTTAACTATAAAGAGACAAGAGAGAATGATGGTATTGCCAGTATCAACATGTTAAATTTATTAAAGCATTAAGTTGTTAACATAATGTTTTTGCATACCATACCAAACGTTTGTTAGCCTTATGGCCAACAAATGAGTGGATATTTAATTATAGTTTTAGTTAATTTTCATAAAAATTTAAAATTCGTTTAAACACACTTTCATTTTTTCAGTCAAACTTAAAATTCTTATTTAATTACGATGAAAATATGGTAGCGCTACTTAATATAAAAAATTTCCCACAAATTTCCCAAAAAAAACAGCTGACTAGAGCAAATAAAGAAAAATCTAAAAAAAATAAATTATTATTTTAGCTATAAATAAGAATAATTAAGAACTGTTGAAATGTTTTAAAAGAATAAGAGCAACTTTCAGAACGATTAAAAGGGTAATAGCGAAAAAAGATGCCAAAATTTTATGCAACTTGTCAGCAGCCACAAATATTTTATTTGCCTTTTTTCAAACAAGAAGAACAAGCAGTCGAAAAAATATGTTCAATTTGCATAACTTAAACCAAGTTTAAATACACAACGATGGCTATTTAATGTTGGTTTAATATCGCAATGAAAAACAAAATTTTTCATTTAAACGAGTTTTAAAAATAAATGAAACATTATCATCCACTCATTTATTGGCCATTAAAGTCTTTGGTAAGTAATGTGAACTTTAAAGCTAAATTAAAATAATTTTTTGCATACGGCCCTATGTATTTTACAGTAAGCTTGTCGAATTTCCCACTGCAAAATGCAAGCATGGTTTGCGGCGTCAAGAACAAATGTTTGTGATTTAGCACATATATATTAAAAAAAGTTTATTTATATATTAAAATATCTTTATTACTATACATACATATATTATCTTACTTTAAAAACATTGAAGCGAAGCCAATTCTAGTATCTCTTCTCAGTAAACATTTTGGCTTCATATACATAGTACGTTTTATCTTTACCTTCTCTAGCAAATTTTTTTTTTATGGCAGGTATTATTGAAATAATACAACAAGCCGCAATTTGCAGTAATACAAAACACTCGAGAATAATTTAAAAATACCATTAGAAAGACAGCTGTTAGATAAAACCAAAAACCTAAGTGTGAAAGCAAAAATTATAAACCGTCTGTGTATTTTAAATTTTGACAGACATAAGAAATTTCAGATGCATATTCAACTGGCAAACCCACTGTAAAATACATAGTGTGTAAAGCTGGATACACCCATTGTTTCGGAACAAATTTTTTTTTCCGGAAAAAAATTTTTTTATATGAAGTTGAAAATGCAATCTACCTTGTTGCAGTCTATATTGAATAAACCATGAACTTAAGAATCTGTTTTTGGAACGCAAACGGCATCTGCCAACATAAAAACGAAATAGAATACTTTCTTCTGGATAAACAAATCGATGTTATGCTTATCTCAGAAACTCATTTGACGTCTCGAAGCTATTTTAAAATTAGTGGATATAATTTCTACGATATTAAGGATCCTCGAGGTAAAGCTTGTGGTGGCTATGGAATCCTAATAAAAACTCGAATAAAACACTACCTGCTAAATGACCTTCGTGAAGAATATCTTCAAGCAACAAATATATGTATTGAAAATTTTTATCAAAAGCTTGTGATATCATCTGTTTATTCTCCTCCCAGGTTATCAATTTCAGAGAGTCAATATACCGCATTTTATACAACTCTGGGGTCCCGTGTTCTAGCAGCTGGCGACTACAATGCTAAACACACTTTTTGGGGTTCACGTTTAATCAGTCCTAAAGCTGTGTACAGACGATTGGCAGATCTTACAATATTGTATGATATGTCAATATGCTGACAACGTACTGACAATGAAAAATTGTTACCAAAAGGTAAATTGTTAGTTCAGACGATTGTAAGAAAACCTTACAATTTCATTGTCAGACAATAAATTTATCTGCCAACAAAAATTGTCAGTTTAAACGGTTGTCAGCTTGTTGTGTGGAAAAATTGCCAGATGCGTTGTTAAGCTTTGTCAGAACTGTCAAATCCAATAGTATTTATGGACAGCATTGCCAACAGAAAAATTATCTTACAATGGCGCCATTGTCAGATGCATTAATTTAAACACATCTGCCAATAAAACAAGAGCTTACAATGTCTGATAATGGCAAAGTAGAGTGTTCTCACGATTGTCAGATGTCTGACAATATTATTGTCTTACAATGAACTGACAATGCTTTTTCTTGCAACGTTGCAAGACAAAAATTGTAAGTTTAGACGGTTGTGAGACATTTTCTGCACATTTTTCTGACAATATTGTAAGATCTGCCAATCGTCTGTACATAGCTTAAGGGTCGTGTTTTGTTTGACACAATTTCAAAAATGGGTTTGAATGTAGTTTCAAGTGGTCAGCCAACATATTGGCCAACGGATCGATAAAAAATTCCTGATGTTATCGACTTTGGAATGTCGAAAGGTGTGCCCAGCGAAATGATGGAAGTAGAAGCATCTTTGGATTTGTCTTCAGATCACTCGCCTACTATTATCACTATTTACTCACACACAACTGCAAGACCAACATGTGATTTTCCGCTGACATCTGCACGTATTAACTGGCTGAAATACAGAAAATGTCTGAGTGCTCATTGCTCGGAAAAAATGCCGCTGAGAACACCTTCAGACATAGACGATTCTCTCAGGTTGTTTGAAGCGCATGTTAAACAAGCTGCTTTTAATGCTACTTCAAATGAAATAAACCAACCAGTGAGATTTAACAATATTTTTTCTGTAGATATAGAAAGGCTATTGACTGAAAAACGGAGAGGTCGACGAGAATGGCAGCGCTACAGATCGCCTCAGCTAAAATTAAGGCTTAAGGAGTGTACCAAGCAGCTTAGAAAAGTTTTGCAAACACAAAAAACAGCTTCGCTGCAAAAATTTCTGCAAGAACTCGATGCAACACCATCAACAGATTATTCGCTGTTGCGTGCAGCCAGAGGACTTAAAAGGCCGGTGATATGTAAACCTCCATTACGAGCTTCAAATGGTGGCTGGGCAAGAACTGATGCTGAAAAAGGTGCTCTTTTTGTTACACACTTAGAAAAGCTATTTACTCCAAATATTTCTGCTGATATTATTGAACTGCCACCAGTCATCGCTTTACCAGAAATTCCGCTAAGATTTAATATTGTGGAGATTGAAAAGGCTATTACAAGTCTAAACTCAAAAAAAAAGCCCCAGGTATTGATAAAATAAGCAACAAAATGCTGCAAGAATTGCCTTTCATTGCAAAACGAATAATACTATTCATCTTTAATAGTATTTTACGACTGCAATACTATCCGGCAGAATGGAAGGTTTCGATGATTACTATGATACCAAAGCCCGGTAAGGATCATACAAAGGTTGAATCCTATCGGCCTATCAGTTTATTGTCCAATATGTCGAAACTTTTTTAAAAACTGTACATGAGCAAGCTGACTCCTATAGTAACTAGCAGTGCATGTATTCCAGATCATCAATTCGGTTTTCGCAGTCAGCATAACACCATTGAACAAACTCACAGACTCGTGAACGTTGTTAGAGACACCTTTGAAAAATAGAAATATTGCTCTGCGCTCTTTATAGATGTTTCTCAAGCTTTCGATAAAGTATGGCACGAAGGTCTGATACACAAAATAACGCAAAATCTATCCGCAAACATCGTCAGGCTTTTAAAAAGCTATCTACTTATATCAACGAAAATTTGTAGTTAAGGAAGGCAATTTTACACGCAGTCGATTGAAGCCGGAGGCCCTCAAGGCAGTATCTTCGATCCTTTCTTTATTTAATATATGCCTCTGACTTACCGTTAAGCAGTATCATTCACACGTCAACATTTGCTGATGATACGGCTTTTCTAAGCGTTCATGAAAATCCAGCAGAAGCTTCCCGGAATCTACAAGGGTACATCTCAAAATTGGAAACATGGCTAAAACAATGGCGGATAAAAGTGAATGAGCAGAAATGTGTACACGTCACATATGGAAATCACATATATACCCCGTTTATACGCATTTCTTATTTGCAAATAAGACTATTTGCAAAAACTTAACTCACTGTTTATACGCAAATAGCATTCAGAAATATTGTTATATATTTTGTAATGACACGCCGTAAATATATAGTCATCTGGTAACATCACACATCATATTTGCAAATAGCTTGTTGTTTGCAAATAGTTTTCGCAACAATTTAAGTTACAATAAAAAAGTAATACGGCAACGCTTTCCACTCTTATTTGCAAATAAGAAGTGCGTATAAGAGTATAAACACAATGTTTGCGGTGCGGTGCGATTTCTCGTTGCGGGAGAGAGAAGTAAACATAATACAACGGAAGACGGCGATGGCAATAAATTTACATTTTTATTAATTTATATGTGTATACATTCAAACTAGAGATGTGCAAGTGTTGTGAATTTTTCGTGTGACTCGTGACTTACGCGTGAATCACGTCATTCGTGATTACAAATTGATAAAATCACGCGTGCGTGCGTGATCGTGATTCAAAAATATAATACCGTGCGTGACCATGCGTGATTTTTTATTACAATTTTCACGCACTCAAAACAGTTCAATATGTTTAAATTTCCGTTACAAATGCAGACATTCTCTACATACATACATATCCATGTACGTACATACGTATGTAGATATGAAAGTCCATTTTGTTTTCTGTATGTTTAACCAGATAATGAAAATATCTAATGTGATATTTTATCTCATTGGTGTTATAAAATATATGTATGTACACATTAATAAAACACTATCTTGAACCGTAGTATGTAGTATCTACATAGATACATACTCCTTTGGAAATCTTACTTTAACCTAAACCTAACAAGACTAGTACTCCTTTTGAATTCCTTTACATATAATTAATAAATTTAAATAACCTGCCTTGGCAGATAGTTCTAGATTTTTTATATTAATTTTATCCTTTGTATTGCTAATTTTGCGAGCTTTTTCACAAAATAAAATTTTTTAGCACCTGCTAAATCTTTTATTGCAAAATTTGTATTTCACCGTGAGCGTGCGTGCAAAATTATTCCCGTCGTCCGTGAAAGTTCGTGATTAAACATATTGCGTTCGTGAGCGTGCGTGAAAAATATTTATGTTTCGTGAGCGTAATTTTAGTCACGCGCACAACTCTAATTCAAACATACTTCAAAAACTTTTTTTTTTGTTTACTTTATTCAAAAACTATGGCAACATCAGAAAGAGATAGAGTATCAAAAATTGACAGCCATACCTAAACAAGAGCGGAAAGCGGAACGTTTTCTACCGCCTAGCGTTAACGCTGAAATACCATACCTAACCAAGAGCGTCAACGCCTTGTCATAAAAACAGGGTTATTACAAAATATATAACAACCCTGATTGTAATAGTATACTCATAACCTAATAATACATGCATCTCTACAACAAACACAACAAAAAAAATTCCTCAGAAGTCAAAAGTATAAATGTGTATGTATCAACCTGTGACAAAAATATAAATAAAAATTATTCATTCAAATACGAAAAAATAAATACAAATCAAAATTTAACACTTGAAATAAAAAACAAGTAATTTAGAAGAATTGTCAGCTGGGCTTGTAAGACTACCTTATAGTCATTGTATCATGTGTAGTGAATCTTACTTTGATTATTACATTTGTAATTTTAGATCTGCCCTCGTAACCTTAGTTTTAAGTAAATTCCTTTAATAACAATACACAACAACAATGCTATGCTAAAATTAAGCAAATTCCTGTAATGTAAAAATACAACAACTAGTATACCTTATTTTAATTGTTATTTTACACAACAACTTTTGCTACTTTTATTATACATTACATTGTTAGTGTATACCACAAATTGTGTTATTGAATAAGGAATTTTTGTAGTTTTAAGGTACTGTTATTTTAGTATATAAGGAACAAATTTTTATTAAATAAATCAATCTATACTTTGCCTTGAATCGGCATCACTCTTAACTCAGCCTCAAATCGGCTTCTTATTTTTATTTAAATCACAGGCATATAAATCTGCCTTAAATATACACTAGCCAGTGGCGTTCTTAAGCGCCGGCACTATTATTTATTTTCTTAAACTCTTCATTTCATCAATCCTCCACACATGAGTGCTTGTCTTTTGCAGCTAACTTCACTATTAAACGCGCTGTCAAAATCGGATTTTCCAATTGCAAAATTATGCCGCCGCGTTACCGCCGCGTTATTTCGGGATGCTCCATACAAATTATATGGGCGGCATGAGAACTTTTGACAGCTAAAAAACGCTTGCCGCTCTTGTTTAGGTATGGCTGTGAGAGAATAAGAAAGTCCGCAATGAAAACAAAATAGATTTTAATTTTATACCGTTCCGCACTGCGGTTTTTTACTTCAAAATCGTATGAAAAACCGCACCGCAATCAAATATCGTTACATTGTGTTCAGTATCTAAACGGGGTAATAGACGCAAAGTTGACACAAATGAAATTAAAAGCAGCCCAAATGAATTGGCTTCTTGGAAGAAATTCTATATTAAGTCTTGACTGTAAACTTTTGTTATACAATGCGATCCTGAAACCAATATGGGCATATGGAATCCAGTTATGGGGCACTGCCTCAGCATCAAGTGTAGAAAAAATTCAAAGGCGACAAAACAAAATTCTACGTACAATTACTGCAGCCCCTGGTATATCCGAAATCAGCGAATTCACAAAGATCTTGATGTTCCGTTGGTGAAGACAGTATTTTCAAAACACGCAAAAAAATATATTGAAAAACTAGTATTGCACCCAAATCCACTTGCGCGCAACATTCTAAATTATAGAGGCCACACCCGGTTGAGAAAGTGGGATACTATTTCTCTCAGCCGTACACGACAGATGTAAAACATCAAAAATCAACAGTTGGAATTAAAAATTTTGTTTAGCACTGGCTAAACATATTTTAAAGTATTTTTAGATTTAAGATTTGAAAAACTTATTGATGTTTCAATTTTTATAATTGAAGTTTCAATAAATAATAAAAGTACCACAAAAAAAAATATATGAAGTTTGACGTTTCTCTTTTTGAGAGTGAGAGAAAAAGAGAACTAAATTTGTTCCGAACATATTTTGGTTAAATTGGTTTAATTTTAAATTTTTTCCAGACAAAGTTGAAATAAGCTGCCACCTAATTTATTTTCTCAGCCAAAGTTGAAGCGAGCTGCCACATAATGTTATAAGTATGTATAATAAAAGCACATAGTAACTTATATCCAGTAAAACAAAAATAAAGAAAAGCTCAATTGCTAGTAAAAAAAACTGACTTTTATTAATTTCTCTTAACATGCAATTTTCTTATTAAACAATAAAAAATAAGTGCGTTTGACAAATAAAACACCAAATTTAATTCATCTGTCACTGTACTGCCACCTTGCAAAATTAATAAAACACATGTATTTCAAAAATTGCAAAAATATTTCAGAACAAAAAATTTTGTCCGGACAAAAATTTTGTTCGGAAACAATGGGTGAATCCACCTTAAAACCACCTTAAGTCTATGCTCACACACGACGATTGTAGTTGGGCAATTCTTGAGTTTATAGTTTTTCAGTTTGCGGTGAGGGGAATCATGGCGGAAAAATAATCGGCGGTACACGGCTATTTCAAGCAATTCTCTCAATCGTTTTTTTTTATTTGAATATTTGACATTTCTTTTCATTCGGTGTTTCGCTTCTTAGTGTGTATATCATTTATAATTTCAATTAAACGCAAAAATTACACGTTTTAAATATGTAAAAATAAAAAAATTATTATTGAGTAAAAATTTTTATTAAAAGCTTACTAAATTGTGTTTATTTTATTAAAATTATTTATTTTATGAAAGCACAAATGCCAAATTGTAAGAAAATAAAAGTTAAACAAAACAGAAGAATTTCCCAAATAAATCGTCGTGTGTGAACATAAAAGCAAGTTCAAAAGAGAATTCTGAAAAAGTTGGGCAATTAAAATCGTCCTGTGTGACCTTTGACTAAAGGGCTATTAGAAACGCATAATTGTTTGCAGACATGTACGATGGCATATTTTTTGAATTCGTCATTTCCAAACGATTGTCAAATATTGTATACGATGCCATTTATGGCGTGCACTTTTCAAGTTTCCTTTGGGTTTGGTAGAGATCGGTGTAGAGAAGAAAGAGAGGGTAGAAAAAAACTCATTTTCTGTTTTCATGGGATTTTTTAATATTTCATTTACTCTAATTTCTTTTTTTCTTGTTACGCTTTATTCTTATTCTCTTCTTATTGTATTGGCATCACAAATCAATGTTTGAATTTAGACGAAGAAGAAAAATACTTGGAAAAAAATCCCTTCGTATGAATTCAAATAATTTTTGGTAGCAACTTCAAAAGGGAATTAAGAAAAAGAGACGTCATACATTTCATCGTATAAATTGGGTGTAATATATACTTTTCTATTAAATTGTTTGTTTACAAACAAATTTGATATGTTTTGTACATTAAAATTTTTATTTAATTTTATTTGTTTCTGGGTTACCTTTTGTTATTTTTATTCTACACTTTCATTCCATTATCTCCTAAAATCCCCAAATTAGTTTTTTGAAAACAATTTCAAATATATGAAGAATATTGCCTTTGTTAGAAATTAATATTATTTACTAAAATAATACATTTTAGTCATTAGAAAATTCCTATTAATTAGGGTTAACTCAATACACACAATTTACATATATCTAAATACTTAGGACTTCGAAATCTTCAAAACGGAAACATTTTGATGTAGAATTTTGAAAGATGGATAGAGTATCCGTTTAAATATATGTATTTTTATCTAAGATACATATATGTATATGCCAAAAAAAAGAGAATTACGCGGTTTATGTTTGTTTGTAAACTATATATTTGTTATGCAATAGCATTCAAAATATATCCAGATTTACTCGACGAAAATTTTTCAAATGATATAGGTACGTAATAGTGCGTCTCCACCTACGTGATTTGCGTCAAATCATCTCATTTGGTCAAATGAGGTAATTTGCGAGATGATTTCCCATACATTTTTCATATGAGCAAATTATCTTAAATGACTTAATTTCCTCCAAATTACTTCGAATTTCGTCAGTGCAACACTGCGCGGCTGCTATTATTAAAAATGCCACCTTGGGGCATCCATTATTAGTGACTTGCAAATCCGAAAAAGTGATATTTAAGTACGAATAAAATATGGTGCCATGGTACAATAATGTTGTTATTATTATTATTGTAGAAAAATATTTCTGATTTATCAACTAGAAATAAGCATCACCGGTAAGTTATTTTTTGTATTTATTGTAGTTTTAATGCATAACGTTATGTATTGAATATTTTTTTTTAGTATTCATACCAATGAACGTCCCTATGTATGTGATGTTTGTGACAAGAGCTTTACATACGTACACAAACACTTTGAAATTCCACAAAATGATTCACACTGGAGAAAAACCTTTGGTGTAAGTTCTTGCAAATATATGCCATTTTTTTATGTGGGTGGTTTAATCTTTAGATCTTGATTTACCATTATTCCTTTGCAGTTGCAGTATTTGTGGCAAAGGCTTTCCACAGAACTATAAATTGCGCAATCATAAAATGCTACATGCTAAGAAGAGCATCAAACTGGAAGTTGTTGAAGTTAGTTAAATCGATCTTGACACTGAGTCAGATAGTATATACCAACATGATGTCCACGAAGAAACAGTTGCCCAAAAAATATTGGAAATATAATCATATATCATTTAACTAAATCTATATATATGCATACATACATAAATATATATTTTTTAATTAATGAAACCTCTATTTTTTCTCTTTTTTTAGTTTTGCTTTTATTACTTTATACGAAAATTTAGTTTAATATTAAAATATATATTTGGACATTTAATTCAGTAAGGTGTAAAATAAAACTTAAACCATTAAATATACAGAACGTAATATCAGTATTGTTTTAATAATTTTGCGTGATATTTAATGTGTTCGTTTATAAATGATGCGATATAACAATAGCTGTGATCATAGCCTTCGTGCAGCTTGAAAATGGGTTGTAAATGATCATTGTTGGCACTAGCAGCAATCAAATTGTCGGGGAGCAGTTGTTTTTGTTTAAGGAAGTTGTCTTCGTTTCCTTGATCGACATACAATTCTAATGGTGTACTCGCATAGTTTTTGGCTAAATGAGTAGCAACCCATTGTTTCCAAGCTTCTTGGTCATTGCCTAAATAACTCTTGAATGCTTTTATGTCCCAGGGGCTCTCAATTGGATAGGAAATAGGCGAAAAGGCTAAAACAGATTGATTGTCCAGGATTGTTTAGGGCACAAATTAAAGCACCATGACCAACCATGCTGTGACCAAAGATACCTTTTCTATTGGGTAACACTGCAAAATTTTTTATTAATTAATTCCACCAATTCCTGCGTTACATAAGAAAACATTCGATAATTTTTCGACCAAGGCTCTTGAGTAGCATTGACGTAAAAACCCGCTCCTGTTCCAAAATCATATGTATCATCTTCGCCATTAATATTGAGGCCTCGTGGTGAGGTATCAGGATTAACAATGACTAAACCATGTTTTTCGGCATGCTGCTGAACTCCAGATTTGTGTATAAAGTTCTCATGCGTACAAGATAATCTACTCAAAAAGTACAATATAGGGCATTCGGACTTATCTTCCAATAAGCATGGGAGTACATAAACAACAAATTTCATCTCACAACCCAAAGTGGTAGAATTTTGCCATTAAGTCGTTGTTGTGTTGAATATAATTTAATAAAAACTCGGTGTAATCTTTCATTTTTATAAAGTTTTTTGTTAAGATTTAAGATTATTTTTATAAAAAAAAAATAAATAAATAAACAACACAAACTCCAAATTGATTTCGAAAATTCGAACACGAAATTACTTCAACACTTCAACACTTCGAGATGATTTGCTCAAATTATCATAATTTGCTCATAGTGGAAACGTAATATAACCAGCCCAATTCCAAATAACAATTCCCCGGGAATTTTTTCCCTATTCCCTGTTCCCCTATTCTAAATAAAATCTCCCCGGGAGATTTCTCCCTATTCCCTTATTCTAAATGAACTTCGAAAACGGGAAACTCTTCCCCGGGAAAAAAGTAGGTATTATGAATGTCATTAAAAGGGAAAATATGATTACTAGTTTTGGGAATAATTCCGCCAAAAATTTGAAAGGGAGAGCTGCGAAAAAATGTAAGTATTTAATATTTAAAAATGTTTATAATGTTATTATGATATTATTCTTATTTTAAGGTCGAAAACAACAAATAAGAAACAATTAGATAATCTTTTGAACACAATGCAAGTTTACCCTGGTATTACAAGTGGGATGTTCAAAGGAAGCAAGGAGGAGCTGAACCGTGTATGGCGCAATTTAGAGGCGGAATTAAATTCAGCAGGGCCAACATCAAAAAGTATTGCCTAGTGGAAGAAGGTATGTATAATAATAATAGACATAATGTGGAAAGTAAAAATCATTTTCTTAGGTATGGAGTGACCAGAAAAATTACGTGCGGCACAAGGCGTCCCAGAACCCTAAACAGGCAAAAGCAACTGGTGGAGGCCCTAATACAGAGCAAAAACTTTCGCAAATTGAAGAAGCAATATACGGCCTAATTGGTATGAAGGAGTCTGTCGAAGGTGTGGCCAAAACTTTCAGATTACCCTCTATTTCCACCTCATTAAAGGAACCTGATGAAAATGTTCCACCACCATTGCAGGAGTTCCCATTGACAGATGATGTTATTGAAAAGTGTGTGCACGAATCTGAAAATATTAACACTCAACAGGCACCGTACAGTGACATACTTGCAGAGGAGATTTGTCTGCAAAAAAAAAATGCTTGAAATGATGCAAGAGCAGAATCAAAACTCCAAAAAAATTTATCGCTCTATTGACCGGCTTTATGATTTAAAAAGACAAGAATTGGAGGAGCAAAAGCGCCATAATTTAGATGGAAAAATTGAGGATTAGAGAAGTCGAAGATAAAATTGAAAAAAATCGTAGACTGCTGGAACTAACAGACCTGAAATATGATCAGTAAGTTAAAAAATGTGATAGTCAAATTTGAATATGAATTGCTTTTGTTTTTTAGTTTTATAATTTTAAGTTTTATTTTGTTTATTCTGTTTATTGTTGAATTGTTTTTTTAAGTTTGTTTTTTAATAAAGTACATATATATATTATAAATTATTGCCAATACTATTTCTTATATTTTGGGCGTGTAGATAAGGACACCACACAATCCGGAATTGCTGAATCATTAACAGCAGTATTACATTTAAAATAAATGCAAATATTATGCAGTGCACAACAAACATTAGTAATTTTACCTGCCTTTTTTGGAGCGTAGGACAGCTCTCTAGCACCGAGGAGACATCTCCATCTATTTTACAGCACGCCATTGGTGCGTTCAACAATATTGCGGCACTTCGAATGGATTTCGTTGAATTTCATTTCAACCGACTTATCCTCTGGACATCTGTGAGGGGTCAGAAGCCAGGGTTCTAGAGGATATCCTGCGTCTCCTATTTAATTATTAATTTAGTATAAATATTGTCATTGCCGTTTAAAGCCTTACCAAGGAGCCAATAACTACTGCCGCTTCTTAAATATTGTTGCTCAAGATGAGCCCTCATTTCACTGCAGTTCCAAACGAATGAGTCGTGGCATGCCCCAGGGTGGGAGGCATCAACATACATAGCCCTCAGCTCGTGATCACAGACCTATAAAACTTTTTAAACTTTGGATTTAAGAAATTTGGTAAAAAAAATCACTGAAAGTACATACCAACATTACATTCAAACTGTATTGCCCCTTTCTGTTGTAGTAACGGTGTTAATTGTTAGATGGAGCAATAATGCGGACGTGAGTCCCGTCAATGCAACCTATAACGCTAGGAATACCATGTGTCACATACATTTTTAGCGCTGTTCCTCGTTTTTCCTCCTCAGTTCTGTGGAAATAGCCCACCTTGGGCAGAGATGCTCCTCAAATATATTCACAACTTCAGTTAGGGCTTTGCTCAGGGTACGTTGGGCAACTGACACGTCGCAATCTTTTCCTATACCCGTTTGATATCCACTTTCGGCAAAAAAACGTAGAGCTGCACTTAGCTTCACGAGAGGGAATATTTCGAAAGATTTATGCTTTGGCGGTATGTGCGTCGTAAACACATCTAACAAATTAAGGCTGTGTCAGATACAACTTCGTCGCTTTGCGTGACGTTTCTAACTTTAATGAAAAAGCGTAAAGCAAAAGCTGTATGACACAATAAAAACTTTGACAACACTCACTTTACCTATAAAAAGTGTTGGTAGTTTTTACATATAATTGTCAAAGCGCACAAAAAGTTGAGAGTTGCCTAACATGTGGCTTCGCGTTGCGTCAAAAGTTCTTTATGTGACATGTTTCATATAAGTACCTACATTTTATCTTAGATGTCAAAGCGAATTCACAACGCAACGCGAAGCAAAAGTTTTATCTGACATGGCCTTTAGAGTTGAGTTTTTCAGCTCAGTTGAGTGAGCGCTCTTTTCCGCTCAGCTCAGTTAACTGAACTACTTCGCTCTTTTAGTTCACTAGCTCACTTTAGTTCAGTAGCTCAGTTTAGTTCAATAGCTCACTTTAGTTCAATAGCTCAGTTTAGTTCAATAGCTCACTTTAGTTCAGTAAAATACATTAGCTACATTGGTTTCAGCTCAGTATATTACGTCAGTTACGAAAGTAAACAAAGCGAAAACAAAATATGTTTCTGCTATATCAGCGTTACCATAACGTTTCTATTTTTAAACTACTAATTTGGAAACAACTTAAGGCCTCATTAGTCTTGACTTTTACTTTCTGTTCTGTTCTGTGCCGTTCTGTTGTTGAATTTTTGTAGTTAGAAGTTCTGTAAAAACGTATCAGCTGTTTCTTGCAGAATATACATAGCCAAATATACATATATTATCGGCGGCGGCAGCAGTGTTCACAAATTTAAAACGGCGCTTCGTCTTAATTAGCAGGTTGAATAATTTTAAAGCAAATAAGTTAAAAACGTTATTTAATTAAAAAGCACTCTATTCACTATAAATTTTTCATGAATATAATATTTTTTTTATTAAAAATCGTTTTGTTTTTAATGTGTTTAAAGTCGATGGTGGCGGTCATAATAAAAATTTATCAGCGGTTACGCGGCAATTTTGTTCCGATCGGCTTGGTTTACTGAAACAAGCAGCTGTCTCTTGCTGTCACTTAGAACTTCCCCCGGGGGGTAGATAGTTCATCTTGTTGATTCTCAAGAACAAGATGCAATACTCCCCGGGGTATAGGGTAACTGATTTTTGTAGACATAACGTTTTGTCAGTTACCCATAAAACTTATATGCTCGGACCAATCTCTGAATTAACAGTGTAACGGAATGTGCATATATTTCTTAATGAACGTAGTGGCTTGCCACGTAAGTCTACATAGAAGGTGTAAGGTTACCTAAGGTCTAGCCCATGACCAAAACCAATAGAAAGTTAATCCCTTTTGGGATTTCCTTTCGAAACTTTACCAGTAGTTTGAACTGGTACTACGGGGCCGGCACCCCACATGGGGGAATGTTTAACACCTGGAAGTAGAGTCCTCCTCTACTATACCGGTTACAGGATCCCATGGGCCGGTTGTTGGTTGAGGTCTCTTTCGAGAGTTCACGTAGTGGTTGTGGTTGTTACCAAAAGCTGGGAGAGGTGTCGGTTTAAAGACTTATGTTCGCTTTGCGGACTTCGTGTCTACCGATGCGAAGCCTTTATGTGCTGTTGTGAACCAACAGGATTCCAGAGTTTAGGTAGCTCGCTCACTTTAGCAAGGTGTTTGGACATGACGGGCCTTGGTCATGTCTGAGAAGTTGCTACCTGTTGTCATCCCCTCGGGCATGCCTTCGGGTTCCTGAGTGGGGTGGCTCGTGGGCGATAGTGAACGCTTAATCTACACTAAGTGTTTAAGTACACCGTCAGATAAACCGTAAGGTAGGAGCTGACGTATACTCATTCACAATCTGTCACTTAGAACTGTAAGTAAAATTCAGTTTTCAACAGAATGGTCCGTAACAGAACAGAACAACTAATTGAAAATATATGTTTGGCATACACAAAAAATGAACAGCTGATCCGGAACAGAACAGAAAGTCAAGACTAATTCTACCTTTAGTTTTAATTATATAAAAATAAGCTACAATATACAGCTAATTTAATTTTTTTTATTAAGACATAGCCTAACATAGGTGTCACACGATCAAGTTTTCATTTAATTTTTTTTTCAAGATTCAATCCTCTCTCATTTTTTACCAATACACTCACACTTTTAAAATTTGCTGAGAATTTGCTTTCAAATTTTCGTTCAATTGAGTATTTCAAGAAAGCAGATGATTGCCATTTTGATTATAAACTCTCCTTAGTTTTCATATACATACATAATACATATATTCTGCCGCCATAATTTTTTGTGTTCTTGAAAGCAAATTGCTTTGAAATTGCGGGAAGCCTATGTCACAGCCTTCAATTTTTGTGAATTTTGACTAGCAGTTTGTGTAAATTTCTTGAAAATCACATTTTCACAAATACATTTTCGGAGGGCCCGCCGAGCAAAAACATAAAATATTAACAACATGGCACAATTCTTTCAACACATAAAAGCAAAATATAATGCAACACTTTGCTCTACATTGAAAAAATATTGCAGAAATAACAAAAAACTAGCGAAACAAAACGAGAGACTAAAATATTTACTTAGCTGCCGAAGTAAAGGACTTGTACCAAAACACGACAAAAAATGCTAGACAATTATTTACATCAACGAGAATCTCACAAGATTTTGAAAAAATAGAGCTAAAATTTCAATTAAAAATTCTAAACTTAGAAATAAAAGAGACCAATTACAACATCAAAGATATACGGAAAGAAATAAGTAAGGAAAAATTTATAATCAAGGGCTCCCTTGATAATGAAGAATATGACAACTTTATGACAAAACAAAAACATAGATATGAAAAACTTATATTAAGAGACAAAAACACACATTCATCTAAGATAAGAGTACTAAGCCATAGACAAGTAGAAAAATATAAATTGAGATTCAACCCAGAATGGTTCATAAACATGACAAATATAAAATTTCCGGAAAACAGCAAATGGCTGTTATCTATGGGACCAAAATTTGCACTACCGGTTAACAATAAGAATTTACCCACAATTAACATTATAGCAGATTTGGAACAATGGGTATAGACCTTAGATGATGACGCAGAAAAAGAAACGGTTAGGTCGAGGATTGCGAATAGAATAATGACTCACAAAAGAACTTATAAAAACAATCAGCGAGAAAAATTCATACTAAGTATTTATGAAGATACTAAGAAATTCTTAACACAATACATGAATGAAATAATAATTACAAAATCAGACAAAGGAAACAAAACAGTGGTGATTTATCGTAAAGACTATGAAACTAAAATGAGCAGAATGCTAGATGATAAAAGAACATATAAAACCATTAGAATGGACCCTACTCAAAAACTACAAAGAGCAAATAATAAAATCGTAATGGACCTTTACAAAAAACAACACATTAATAAACAGGAGAAGATGAGGTTAACATCGAACGCAGCAACAGCTCCCAGATTATACGGTCTACCTAAAATACACAAACCTGATGTACCACTTAGACCAATATCATCATCAGTAGGTGTACCTTGCTACAATCTATCGAAATATATCGGTAATATACTAAAAAACATCATAAATAAAGAATACAATATAAAAAACTCCTTAGAACTTAAAGAAAAAATAAAAAACATAACTTTGAACAAAAATGAAATACTAATATCACTTGACGTAGTATCTTTATTCACCAACATACCAACACACTTAGCAATAAATAACATTATGAAAAAATGGAACATTATACAAAGTTGTACAAAAATTCCCAAAACTAAGTTTCTTGAACTATTAAAGTTCTGTCTTAATGAAAACAATTATTTCATGTTTGGAGACAAAATATTTAACCAAACTTATGGTATGCCCATGGGCAATCCGTTGTCACCAACTATCGCGGATATTGTACTAGATAATCTACTTGACGAAAGCATCAAAGATCTTAAAAGGGAAAACGTGCAAATAAAACTAATAACAAAATACGTAGACAATCTATTTGCTATTATAAAGAAAGAAGATGAAACCAAAATCCTAAAAACATTTAACAATTACCATACAAAGCTGAAATTTACAATTGAAAAAGAAGAAAATAAATGTATCCCATATCTAGATATAAAAATATATCGTGAGAATGATAAACTAATCACAGACTGATACTCAAAGTCAATTGCTTCTGGTCGCATAATTAATTATGAATCCACACAACCTATTAAACAAAAAATTAATACAGCAAATAATTTAATAAATAGGGTTATAAGACTAAGTCATGAAAAGTTCAAAGCAAAGAACATATCAATTATAAGAAACATTTTAAAGAAAAATAACTTCCCGAAATGCATTATAAACAATTTAATAAATAAAGTAACATATAATACCAACACCTTATAGAAAGTGGACATGAAGCTAACTTCAACGAAGTGAAAATATTAAATAAAGAGAAAAAAGTAAATAAAAGATATACGTTGGAGAGCTTAAGAATACAACAAAAAGCTGAGACTGCAATAAATACCAAAGATGACATTGACAACATTAATGCTAACTATAACTTAGTTTTAATATAGTGACAAAAATTGTTAATCTGTGATATTTTTTCTTATTTTTTAATTATACATTTTTAATATATTAAGTTTGTGTTTTGTGTTTGTCCCGTTTACACTAAACACTGTGATATTTTAAATAATGTAGAAGAAAGATTAAATGTAAGTAAAATACAATTAGCTAATAATATGTAAATTAATATTAATATTATTGTTTAAAAAAAAAAAAAAAAATTTTTTCTTTTTGCTTTTATATATATTATGGTTGCCAGATTGTAATAAAGACAACATCCCTGAAGAAGTTGGAAAATCCCAACGAAACGTAGGATGAAAACCAAAAATACATAAATAATCTTTTAATTGTTATTTATACATATATTCTAATAATGATCTTGAAAGCCTGAATTTTGGGGAATAAAACAAAAACCAAAATAAAATATAAATCACATCTTGAAAGAGAATTGAAAAGAAACTTGAACGTCTGACTGCAGTGTTACTTGAATGAAAAATTGAAACAAAACTTGAAAGCAAAATTTATATCAAATTGATAGTCAATTTTTAAATGTGTGACTGTTTAGTAAATTGAAACAAATCTTAATCGAGTGACACCCATGTAAAAAAACAAATATAAGAAAAATTTAAAATAATTAATTTATGTAAAAAAATTGTGAAAAAATATTCATGCATCAAAAAGTTTTAAAAATGAGTGATTTTTCGGAAACTTGCTTAAATATTTTCCTTTGCCCCAAACATATTTTTAAGTTTCTATTACACGGTGGGACAAAAAAAATTCCCGGAAAGTGATATTATTTTTCTGATAGGTATTATTGAGTACAACAAGAATCTGTATTTGAAATTTGCCAGTCACATCAGAATTTTGAGATACGGATAAAAAACCGGTTTTTCGTACCTCTATGCACTTATAAGCCAGTAACTTACTTGTTTATTAACCGATTTTCAGTTTCTCGACGGATTCGGAAAGAAGAAACTAGTAACTAGAATGGTGTATATATGGTTATGGTTGGCGTAAAAGCTCTTTGTGTATTTCTCCACCAAACACATTTTTTCCCCACTTTTTTTGACATTTTTCAAATTTGGCGATATTTTTACGCATTATTTTATAAAGGAACCGTAAAATTTTTTAATTTATTCAAAAAATATATTTATTTGTGAGTAAAACGCAACTTTGTTTAAAAAAATCTGTTAAAAATTGACTGAGTTATTCAACCATTTATTAAACCTAAATTTTTGCAAAAATAAAATTTTTAACTATTTCAGTCAAAAATGTTTGCTTGACCGTATTTTTTTTAATTCAGCATCAGTGACAGATTCTTGTTGTACTCAATAATACCTATCAGAAAAATAATATCACTTTCCGGGAATTTTTACTTCATTCTTTTTTGTATCACTGTGTTATTTAAGAATAATGATACTAAATTTAAAGTTGTTAGTATAATTGGTATTCCAATAATTCTGTTCCCAAAACTTATCAATAAATTTATTTTTAATAATTCGTTAAGCCTAATGAGTATCAGTCATCATCATCTGTTTCATGATTTACGTTTGGCGTTAAATGATTTAATTCAAAAATACTTTGGTTGTTATTCTTCCCAATATTAGCAGGTATAAAGAAGTAAGTTTAAACCTTAGCACTGTGATATAAGGAAAATGGGGCAGTAATTATAGGTTCAGAAATTGGAGTTAATATAACAAAATTCAGACCAATACGGTGAAATATAAATCCTGCAGTCTGCTGTATTTATATATTTAATGTTTTAAATAAATTATTTCAAAATTGATCAATGCTTAGAAAAACTATAAAGTAAAGATAAATTAGCTTATTTGGCAACGCTGGCTATCAAAATCAACCCTTATTTAATACAATACTGTAGATACTCATAGCTGCCAGATTTTTTTTGGTAATATCGTCATATTTTTGGGCAAAAATCGTCATTATCGTCAATATAGCTTATTGAAATCGTCATAAAAACGTCAAATGAAAAAATCGCTTTTTTACCAATAAAACATATTTTTATTAGAGGCAAAACATAACAAAACTCTTAAATCAACAAATCTTATTAAAAAACATCATTATTTAAAATACAGAGATCAAATACTTCACTTAGAATTCACAATAAAATCACATGTACTAAATAGATTGCATATTTTTCAATACTTTGAAATATATTTATACATTGTATGGAAAAAAACAAAAAATATCAAATCTTTTAGTTATTTTTTTTCAATTTAGTAAAACATGCATTTTAAATTTCATTTTTGGAAACACTTTTTCTATATACATACGTATATGTATAATATATTTTACAAATATAAGAATATTGCAGTTAAACATATTGATTAATTCAGTTACAGCTGTCAGATCATTGCAGATACATTTGTTTAGCTTTAAATAATCTTTTGAATATAATATTGCCTCCAAAGACTACTTTTTCAATTTCTCATTTAAGTTTTATTTGCGTTTACCTGACTAAATATTCTTTCCATATATGCTGAATAATTACCACATAACTAGGATTTTTGTAATAAATTTAGTCAAAATCGGAAACAAAAGACTAGAATACCTCGTTTGCATCTCTGATAGTTTTTTTCAAAAATCCAATAGTTATATGTTTTTATCAGGACAGTAATTTTAATTTTCTGAACTCTGTTTCTAGCTCTTGGTTTTCAGTTTCTTCAACAAAATAGGAAAATTATTTTATATTTATTTTCAAAATCAAATCATGATAATATCTGACCACAAAGCTCTATATAAAAATTAACACAATTATTACTAATATCACATTTTTCTTTTGCATTTAATTGTGATTCTTACAATACGTCTCTGACAAATATTCCTAAATAAATGTCTTCAAAATTTAAAAAATTGTTTTTGTTTTTATAATCAGTTAAATAAAAGTTTTCAGTTTTAAGCAAACTAGTTTTTAAAAAGTTTCTCATTACAATTTTCAGCAGTTCAATGTTGCTCTAATAGTACAAATATATGTGCAAACTTGAATTATTTAAAATCGTCAAAATTAGGGCATAAATCGTCCCATCGTCACTATGTCATTTTTAGGACCCAAAATCGTCAAATCTGGCAGCTATGTAGATACTATCGCAAAAGTATTGTGTTGTGCCAAATGTCATATTCCATACGAAATAAAAGCTCTTTAGGGTACGTAAAATCCAATTGTCATAATACATGAAATTGAATTGATTGATTGTAAAGAGCGCTCACTTACTGAGCTAAAAACGCTCAGTAAGGTGAGCGGCTCATTTAGCTCACTTGTGTGAATTGTTCAGTTGAACTAGTTCGTTCAGGAGCTACACACCTCTAAAAGTAAGTTTATATCAAGTATATGCAAGTAATCAGGTGATTGATTTTTTCGCGTTTAGTGGTAATGTATGACTGTCAAAAGCTGTTTACAATTTTCGTACGACATATTGGTTTTTTTTTGCTTTGTTATACATAATTCTACAAATTGGTTTTGTTTTCTTCATGTTTTTCTCATCTGTTTTTGACATTCATCCATTATTTTTACACAAACAAAACGCCTGTTGTTTTTAGTTGTTGTACACTTGCATATACTTGATACAAATGTACTTTGCTTTTGTTATTTTGATAGTCAAAGTAAATTTTTACCAAGTACAAGCAAGTGTACAACAAGAAAAAACAACATGTATATTGCTTGTGTAAAAATAATGTATGACTGTCAAAAACAGATGAAAACAATTGCATAAAACAAAAATATAAGTTAAAATTTTTTACAATACAGAAAACAAAAAGGTGTTGATAGATGTATGTATAAATCAGGATGTGTCTTTTATTTGGGTCCTAGTAAACAATTACACAATATACTTTGCAAATGTATTTGTTTAATGCTGGAGTTATGATAATTAAACTGCATCGAAAAGTGGAATTAGATCATAAGAGAATACTGCCCATATATGTATACGTAAAAATGACCAGTAGTAGAGGCATTGGAGAAGAATGTTGCTTCATTACAGGATATTTTTACAGGAAAGGTAAGAAAACAAAAATATATGAATGTATGTATCGAAAAATTCCTAGTAAAATTTAAAGAAAGTCTATGTATCCTCCTTTCCAGGATATTTTGCAACAACAAAATAATGAACGTATTGTAAATTCTGTTGTTGGAGCAACGGAATATGGTAAAGATGCAAATGCACAATTCATGATTAGACTTTACCTTTTTTCCAGCATGTCACATGCTTGATGGCAAAAAGTGAGATCTACATACATAAAAGAGAAGTTGGTGTGAAATTCCTGAAACATATTTCGCTGCATATACTTCTCAGGCGCTTTTCTTTGGGTACTTGGAACAACTTTCCTTCCCCCTTTGCAAATTTTATTTTGCAGACACTACATACACGCATTATAATTGATATTTTTAATATTAATTAAAATTGTAGAATTAAAATTGAATTAAAAATTAATTCTCATATTCTATTTCTGTTGAAAACTGGTTAAATAGTTGATATTCTTCTCAATTAGTATCCACTTTACGAAAATTGTAAAGATGGACATTTGAACGCTGATGAGAGGTGTAGCGGCCTTGAAATCAGTACTGATACGTTCTGCTAAAAACTGATTGGATATAAATAATAATATTTTCCAACACAAAAAAACTCTTAGTAATTTTGAATTTTCATTAATTCAATAAAACTGAACTTGAGCCTGATAATATTACTTTTCATATATACATCAATATAAGTTCAAATAATAATTACGTTTATTCGTAATTGTAAATAATTACGGTTGAATACTTGTTTAGTACTGATTTATTTCTATTAAAATGTTTCCTTATATACTAGAAATCTTAAAACTATTTTAGCTATTATAACAATAAATGTTTACAAGCATAGATCACTAATGATATTTTCAAAGATAAAAGACATGTGTGTAAACACAGACAACTATCGATATTTCTAATTACTTAGGACTAACAACTTATATTGAATCTTTATTAAAATAAACCAATAAACTAAGATAATTGTAAATCCTAAATAAACACACAACTAAGTCTAGACCGTTAGTCTAGACCGTTAATATTTTGTAACTAAGATAATTATTAATCCTAAATAAACATACAACTAAGTCTAGACCGTTAATATTTTGTAACTATATGTTCATATTTGAACAGTAATAATAATATAAAAATATTTATTAAAATTTTAAAAATATTTCACGCGTTTTGTTTTTCAAATTTCTTAAATTTTAATTAAATAAAAAATATGTCACAAAATTTTTATAAAAACATAACAAAGTTTTGACAACATAAAATCAATCAGCTGATGTCAATTTTAGCTAATGCGACTACCTGATAATTAATATACCTTGCAAGGCGAATTTATACCAGGTGGCCTTATCGCTACAATAAAAAAAACAATATGAATAAAATATGAATTTCGCCGCAAATAATCTACAAATAAGTCAAAAAAAATGCAACACTACACAATTAATTTGTCTACAATTACGTGAATTGCAATCAGAAAAAATTGATTGAAAAGAAGATGTGTTTGTCCATCAAAGCGCTATTGTTAAAATAATATAGACTATACACTATTCTGTGGTTAATAATAATCCCAAAAAGGCAGTGAGATCTGTTGGCTACGGTAAAGTGGTAGAATTTGATGTAGCAATTACGGCTGATACATAATATTTATAACATTTTCAGTATCGATTGTACTTAGATTCAAAGTTTGGTCTAGTGATTTTTTAATTTCATCGTCAACAAAAAATATGCAAGGTGTTGCGTCTTTGCTTTGTTGCAAAGCATTACAAATAAGACCCAATTGTTCAACGGTCACTCCAACTGGTAAATCTATAGGCGGACCGGCTTCTTCTCCAGTATCTGAGAGAAGTGTTGCCTGCAAAGTATGTGTTTCATTTTATTTTCAAAATTTTCATTCAATTTAATACGTTTCGAATCCATTTTTTTAGTGAAAAAATTATATATGTATATAAAATAGAGCACGTGTTTGTCCATCAAAGCCAAAAAGCCAGTAAGATCTGTTGGCGACGGTGAAGTGGTAGAATTTGATGTAGTAATTGGTGAAAAAGACAACGAGGCTGCAAATGTTACTGGGCCGTCGGGAGAGCCAGTACGTGGTAGCCAATCGCAGCCGATAGACGTCGCAATCTTCTAAATATGTAGATTATTATTAATACAATACTATAGACAATAAAAGAAGCTATTTTTTATTAAGCAATGATAATATAACGAAAAAGTTAACAAGTTTAGTTCGATTTTTACATTATAAACAAAACTTCTTTAAATAATTTATTATGTTGCAATAAAAATGTTGTATTGAAAAAGAAATCTTAAAACGTTTTGTTTCGTTTACTAAAGTAAAAAATATGCTTTCATTTCCACTAAATAAAGAATTAATTTGGGAAAAATTTTTAGCAATTTTGTAAAAAAACAAAATCAAGCTATTAGGCTTTCGAAGCACCAAGTAAAGTTGGCCTTATGACACGGTCATGTAGTTTGTAGCCCAATTTGGTAACTTCAACGACAGTATCGGGTGCAACAGTGGTATCGGGCTGTTAATATTGAAAGAATGTTAATAATAAATGTTAATACGAAATTATTTCTTGCGACAAAAAGTATACCTTTTGAAATAAAGCTTCATGCAAATTGGGATTGCATTTTTCATTTAACGGATCCATGGGCTCAAGACCAAGACGTAGGGACCTTGCAGCAGGGAAGCATTAGTCGTGGTCAAACCTTCATATAAATTTTTTAAATGCCGATTACTATCCTTTATTTGATCCTGTGGCACTGCTTTAGTTGCATGACACAATATATCGGCAACTTCGAGTAAATCTTTACAAAATGATTTACGATATTTCTCTAACAATTCATTGTTTTTCTCCATCAATTCTAAGACTTCTTTGTTTAAAGATTCCACATCGCTGGCCAATTTTTTTATATGTTCAATTTCGCCGGTAGCAGTATGTTCTGTTTGTGCGTCTGCATTTTCAGCTAATAATAAATAATAAAATATATATAATAAAAGGTTTCTAAAATGATATAAAAAAAATCATTTTACCTTTCATGTTTACATTCGTTACTTTAGCCTGCATTAACTTTAATTGTTGTTGCAATTGTTCGCATTGTTAAATTTATTTTATTTTTATTCAATTTAATTTTATTATAACTTGTATATTTTCACAACTACAATCAGATTAAAACATAAACAATTTTTGACAGTACTGTAGGTAAGTAGCCATTTGTATTATCCACAGCTGATCACGGCGAATGCTAATAAGGCCACCTGGTATAAATTCGCCTTGATACCTTGGTATAAATTAAGACGTATCCAACAGGTGAGCTTACTAGCACAGCTGACTGATCTCGCTTTATAGCTAATTTTCATACAAACTGATATAGTTTGAAGATAGTACATAAATAATGGTACAAGTTTGGTACTCATACGTATTAAAATACTTTAAATTTGTTTGTGTATTTTGATCTAAAGCGAGTATTTACACTAACAATATACATATTGTTTTTTGGATTATTGTAGTTGGTGACGAACTGCTCATACCTGTTAGTGTTACCGTGGTATAAATTGAACTTATGTACATAAATCGTTACTCGCCGTCTACATTAGCCATCGATTTGTTTGCACATGAACAAAGCGCCAGCAGAATAGCAGAACAAAATTTGTTCATGTTTTTCTATGTGAGGAATATTAGTAAATGTTCATGTGCTGTTTTACCACAATTTTAAGGTGGAGTGGCAGAGACAGCAAATAGCTTTTGTTTGTTGTCTCAATTTTCATATTGGAAAATGACATTTGATGGTTGAACATGGTTGTACGAACAAATGTTCTGACAACGCTGTTTGACCATAATCAAAACAAGAACAACAGTGGTCTACATTAGCTAAAATAATGTGCGAACAAGCATTTGTTCATTGGCCGAACAAATCGATGGCTAATGTAGACTGCGAGTTAAGTACATAAGTATGATTATAAATAAAATAGATGGTGAGATTTGAGTCAGAGTTGCAAGCCGACTAAAACATTTCGGCGGGGGCTAAAAGGGCAAATAATTTCGGCGGCGGCGGCTGAACGGCTTCACGCCGATTTTTAAGCATATATTTTTTTATGCATACATATACATATATATAAATTTTGTTTGGATGAAGTTTCCTTTTGGTTAGTGTATTGTGGCCGATTGTGCCCATTGCATTACTTTGTAACTAACTTACTTATGCGGCCCCTACACGTTGCAACTGGTCGTACAACCGAGTTGAATAAACCAGTTGAACGTTCGATGACAAGGCTACAACTCTTCCACTAAATTTTCATTCAACTTCATTAAAACGTAATTTTTATAGAGTCAACATAAGATACGCATGTTTGATATTTTTTTAAGACGTCCACTTCTGATTTTTTAGACTCAATATGTACATATATAACTTTTCATAACTTCTTTTTCGAATATTTTTGTATCTATCGCTTTTAATATTCCATAGTTCCGGCATTATATTCTTCAATAAAATTATTTTGTTCATAATGATACTCTGCTACGGTACAATTTATATATTGACAGAAAGATGTTTGCATAAAATTTAAATAATTTAAAAGTTCCTAAGTCAGTAAAGTTGTTGGCTCTCACCATACCCAATTATAATTCAGAATATATGTATGTAAGTATGTATCCTCAACTAACTATTTCATTTCGGTTCCGTTCTGCATTACATTGAAGATAGCTTTATATATTAGTTTAAAACACATATTTATTATAATGCTGAATGGTAATTACATATGTACATTAGGGAAATATTTTTTTAACAATTTTCTAAAATATCAAAATTGGCATAAGGGATCGTATGTTTATTTTTTCTCTAATTTCAAAAAAGTTCACACACCAACCGCGATGAAGTTTTGAAAATTTTTAATTTTCTTTTTGGTTAAGAAAAATTAATAATATGTTTATTTAAAACAAAAAATAGCTTAAGTATGAAATTTAATTAATATTTAGAGATGGAAAGAGATTGGTTATAATTGTATTATTTTTGTTTGTTGTAAAATTTTGTAAATTTATTAATTTTTAGTAATAAATTTTTTTAATAATAAATTTTCATACGCTAACATTTTAAAAAGTAACCACAATACAGCGCAAAAACCGGTACCAGTAAGCGAAGCTCCAGGGTCTAATTTTAGCCGTATTGAAGCCTCAATTGAGAGCTTAATACAAACAGTAAATACTTTTACTCTCAACATGTCCTGTATGATGCAGGAAATGTTGAAAATGCAGTCTACTTTGTTGCAGGCTGTATTAAGCAAACCATGAACTTGAAAATATGTTTTTGGAACGCAAACGGCATCTGCCAACATAAAAATGAAATAGAATATTTTCTTCTGGATAAACAAATCGATGTTATGCTTATCTCAGAAACTCATTTGACGTCTCGAAGCTATTTTAGAATTAGTGGATATAATTTCTACGACACCAAGGATCCTCGAGGTAGAGCTTGTGGTGGCTCGGGAATTCTAATAAAAACGCGAATAAAACACTACCTGTTAAATGAATTTTGTAAAGATTACCTTCAAGCAACAAACATCTGCATTGAAAATTTTTATCAAAAACTTGTGATATCATCTGTTTATTCTCCTCCCAGGTTTTCAATTTCAGAGAGTCAATATACCGCATTTTATTCAACACTGGGGTCCCGTTTTCTAGCAGCTGGCGACTACAATGCTAAACACACATTTTGGGGTTCACGTTTAATCAGTCCCAAGGGTCGTGTTTTGTTTGACACAATTTCAAAAATGGGCTTTAATGTAGTTTCAAGTGGTCAGCCAACATATTGGCCAACGGATCGACAAAAAATTCCTGATATTATCGACTTTGGAGTTATGAAAGGTGTGCCCAGCGAAATGATTGAAGTTGAAGCATCATTGGATTTATCTTCAGATCACTCGCCTACTATTATCACTATTTACTCACACACAACTGCAACATCAACATGCGATTTACCGCTGACATCTGCACGTATTAACTGGCTGAAATACAAAAAATATTTGTGTGCTCATTGCACGGAAAATATGCTGTTGAGAACACCTACTGACATAGAAAATTCTATTAGGTTGTTTGAAGCACATGTTAATCAAGCTGCTCTTAATGCTTCTTCAAATCAACCAAATCAACAAGTAAGATTCAACAACATTTCTTCTGTAGATATAGAAAGGCTATTGACTGAAAAACGGAGAGCGCGACGAGAATGGCAACGTTACAGATCCCCCCAGCTAAAGTTAAGGCTAAAGGAATGCACCAAACAGCTCAGAAAAGTTTTACAAACACAAAAAACAGCTTCGCTGCAAAAATTTCTTCAAGAACTCGATGCAACACCACAAACAGATTATTCGCTATGGCGTGCAGCTAGAGGACTTAAAAGGCCAGTGATTTGCAAACCTCCGTTACGAGATTCGAATGGTGACTGGGCAAGTACTGATGCTGAAAAAGGTGCTCTTTTTGTTAAGCACTTAGAAAATGTATTTACACCGAATATTTCTACTGATATTGTTGAACTGCCACCAGTCATCTCTTTACCAGAAATACCGTTAAGATTTAACATTGTGGAGATTGAAAATGCCATCACTAGTCTTAACACCAAAAAAGCCCCAGGTGTCGACAAAATAAGCAACAAAATGCTTCAACAACTGCCTTATATTGCAAAAAGAATTATACTATTCATTTTTAATAGTATTCTACGGCTGCAATACTATCCTGCAGAATGGAAGGTTTCGATGATTATTATGATACCAAAGCCCGGCAAGGATCATACGAAGGTTGAATTCTATCGGCCTATTAGTTTATTGCCCAACATTTCAAAACTATTTGAAAAGCTGTATATGAGCAAGCTGATGCCTATAGTGACTAGAAGCGGATGCATTCCAGATCATCAATTCGGTTTTCGCAGACAACATAGCACAATTGAACAAACTCACAGACTTGTGAATGTTATCAGAGACACTTTCGAAAAGAAGAAATATTGCTCTGCGCTCTTTATAGATGTTTCTCAAGCTTTCGATAAAGTATGGCACGAAGGTCTTATACATAAATTAACGCAAAATCTACCCGCAAACATTGTTAGGCTTTTAATAAGCTACCTAAGTGAACGAAAATTTGTAGTTAGGGAAGGCAATTTCTTAAGCCCACCGCAGTCGATCGAAGCCGGAGTTCCCCAAGGCAGTATCTTCGGTCCATTACTTTATTTAATATATGCCTCTGACTTACCGTTAAGCAATAACATTCATACATCAACATTTGCCGATGATACAGCTTTTCTAAGCGTTCACGAAAATCCTGTAGAAGCTTCCCGCAATTTACAAGGGTATATATCCAAATTGCAAAATTGGCTCAAACAATGGCGTATTAAAGTTAACGAGCAGAAATGTGTGCACGTAACTTTTACGTTGCGCAAGGAAACATGCCCGCCTATAAAAATTAACACCGAGACCATACCGCAACACACTGTTGTCAAATATCTAGGCGTTCATCTTGATCGTCGTTTAACATGGAAATCGCATATAGACGCAAAGTTAACACAAATGAAATTAAAAGCAGCCCAAATGAATTGGCTTATTGGAAGAAATTCTATACTAAGCCTAGACTGTAAACTACTATTATACACCGCGATCCTGAAACCAATATGGTTCTATGGAATCCAGTTATGGGGCACTGCCTCAGCATCAAATGTCGAAAAAATTCAAAGGCGACAAAATAAAATTCTACGTACAATTACAGCAGCTCCCTGGTATGTCAGAAATCATCGGATTCATAAAGACCTAGATGTTCCGTTGGTGAAGACAGTATTTTCAATAAACGCTAAAAAATATATAAAAAAACTTGAGGTGCACCCAAATGTACTTGCGCGCAATATTTTAAATTATAGAGGCCACACCCGGCTGAAAAGGAGGGATACTCTTTTTCTCAGCCGTACACGAGAGATGTAAAACAACATAAATTAACCGTTGAAATTAAAAATTTTGTTTAGCATTGGCTAAACTTATATTTAATATTTTTTTAGATTTAAGATTTGAAAAACTTATTGATAATTCAATTTTAATAATTAAAGATTCAATAAATAATAAAATTATCACAAAAAAAAAAAAAAAAAAAAAAAAAAAAAAAAAAAATTAATTTTTAGTTTTCATTCTTTTTTATAAAATTGAGCAATCCTTTTTGTAGATCATGCATTTTTTTATTTCTCTTGTTAATAAAATTGTAATAAAATACTTAGAATGCAATTTTATTAGTTTCGTTTATTATATATTTGTTTGTAATTGACGATTGTTTATTATGCAGTTTTTATTTTTTTGTACTGTTTATGTAGTGCGATCACCTATATCCACAAAATTGCATTCTAGGTATTTTTTGGTTGTCGCATGTTCATGGCCACACAGCCAATGAACTTAAATTTAAAAATGCCAAGTATGTAAAATTAATAAGAATGAATATTGTATAAAAGAAGTAAAATTTAAATAAAGATCACCTTTTTTTGTGTTTCAACATTGAAGAGTGTGCCTCAATAATTTCTTTTGGAAAACAACTCGGTTTCAAGTGCCGCTGCACTTGTCCAATTTAAGCGGCCAAAATTCGAATTTTCAAAACTCACTTTTTCTTTAACTACCCACCGTAGGGTGAAGAGAATAGAATGCTTGACTCGATCCCGTTATTTTTTAATTCCTCTCGCCACGCAGTCAAAATTTCGTGTTGCTAATTGGGCATATGCTTTTTTGCTGTGTTTGAGACAAGTCAACGTGAAAAAAACTTGAGTAAAAGCGTGTTTTCAGTTTATGATTTTTATTAAAATGGATAATTGTAATGCAGGTAAATATGATATAATTCACATAGTTTAATAGGAATATAATATATTCTGGTACCGGCAGAGCTACATTGAAAATGATGGTATTTTTGTTAATTTTAATTGATTAAAAAAATTAACTATAGTCATAAAGTTGTATAACACCACTTAACGCAACTGAGATTCTCGCTCGGGTGTGTTAATTGATATTTCATGGATTGGAAACAAAAGAATTGGCTGCGGATATGTGCGGATGACTATTTTATGACCCTTTGAAGTATGCTACTGCTGAAAAATGTACCAAAAATTCTGATGCTTTACTGTACCCGAAAAATAAAAATCCAGCAAGAAATCAAAAGTAAAATGGGCCTGATTGTGGATGTTCCTAAACCTGGTTTCGGAAACAGTAATGACGGTAACACAAGCAGACGCTTTTTTCCGATCCTAATTTGGCAGCAGAAATTACAGGAGTTGATCGAGACTTAATTTTTCGCTTGAAAGTTATATTGGAAGTAATATCCAGTTGCCATAAAATAGACACTGAAAAGTTTCACACCTATGCAACAGATACAGCGAAGATGTATGTTAAGTTGTACTCCTGGTACCCAATGTCTCCAACAATGCTCAAGATACTTGTTCATGGCCGAATTGTTATCGAAAGCGCTTTGTTGCCTATAGGACAGCTATCGGAAGAAGCAAGAAATAAGCACTTTCGGCAATATCGTGAAAACTACGCCCGAAAATTTTCAAGAGAGTCCTGCAATAGAGATATAATTATTAGATTATTGCTAACTTCAGATCCTCTGTTAACGGGACTAAGACCAAAGCCGAAAAAAACACAAAATCCTTTCTCAAAGGAATGCTTAGAAACGCTTGTCCCAACCGAAGACAACGAAGACAACATGTATGTATGAATTAAATAAAGAAGATATTTTCAGCTCAGGCAATGAAGAAATGGCCGATTGATTTTATACTTATATTTAAGAAATGCCTTAAATTTGAAACTTCTTTTCAATAAAAACAGAATTGTTTGTTAATTTTTCATACTGCATGACTTAGAATTTCTTTAAAAAGTATCCTCTTTTAATTGGTTTAAGGAAACAGCCTCTTAATACCCTACGTCTTTTTGCTTGTTTATATAAATTTACAATTTTAAATGCCACAACATGTCTTTTCTAAATATTTTGCATACAAAATTCAATCAAAATAATTTTGGCCGCCTAGATTGGCCAAATACCCCTCTGTGCGCTGGTTGTTTTAGCAATTTTAAGTTTAATCCAGTTTATTTGCTGTGATTAAAATCTATAACAAATTAACAAACGAGTTAATTTACAGAGATTTTTCCGCAAATCAAAACGTATCTTTAACCTTTTTTAACGAAAAAAATTAAAAATTCATTAAAAACACCGTATAAAATTATGAATATTCAATATTGCATTTAATTTTGAAAAACCAATTGGTGCGTGAACTTTTTTGAGAAAAATTACAAAAGATTATGATTATCGTGGTTACTAGGACATGGTGGACCTCATGGTACTATGCCTAAAAATTGGTTATACCCCTAATGTACATATATTTCAATAAAAACTATTTTTTAATAAATATTTACAAAAAATTTGCTTAATTTAAGTTTTATACTACCCGCACAATATCTACAACTGCGTTACAAAACGTTTATGACATTCATATCTAAAAATGGTTAACGAAAACATATTGCACTGGTGTTGGATTTGTGGACTAACAACAATAAAAGGTGTCACTATTGTAGGCACTTGCTACTTTAAAAATACTTTTAAAAATATACTTTGCGTTTTATAAATATTTTTAATCAATGATTCATTTTGTATGTCGTAAATATTTTTCATTATTATAATTGATTTTAAGTTTTCCTTTGGGAGTCAAAAATATAATTTTCCATCAACATTTTTTAAATAAAATAAAAACTTTTTTAATATTTTTATATATAAATGTGTAAACATTTATAATTGGTGACCCCGTAAAAGAGAGTCATAAAATATTTAACATAATTTTTATTGAATGCAACAACCAAAATGCCTGTTTTTGGAGATAATAATCCATCTACATCACAAAATAAATCTACTGGGGATTCAAGACAGCCTTCTATAGAGCCAGTAAATATTCCTGAAATATCATCTGCAAAAACTCCTAAAATACCAACATTTTGGAAAGATGAACCAGAGGTTTGGTTTCTACAAATTGAAGCAAGTTTCCGTATGTGTGGAATTACCCAAGATATAACAAAATTTGAATACCTGGTGATGAATCTGGATCAATCAGTATTATATCTGGTGAAAGATATCATTATTTCTCCTCCCTCTACTGGTAAATATGATGCTCTTAAAGAACGCATAATCAAATCGTTTGCAGAGTCTGCTGAACAACAACTCAAAAGGTTGTTAAATGGAATAGAGATGGGTGACCAAAAGCCATCAAACTATCTTCAACGTATTAGATCACTTTCTAATGGTAAGGTAAGCAATGATATTTTGAGAACTCTGTTTCTGGAAAGTTTACCAGACAAAGTGAAGAGTATTCTGGGTGTATGTGAGTCCAGTGATGTTGATAAATTGGCTTATCAAGCAGATAAAATCCTTGAAGCTTTTTCTAATTCAACTTCAATGTTTGTTTCTGAGATATCTCCGTCATTAAGCAGAGATAGTTTTTCAACAAAATTAGATAACATTATCGCCAGAATTGATGCTCTTGAAACACGATCCAGGTCAGTTAAAAGGGAAAACAATTCACATACAAGAGCTCGATCCCGTTCAAGAGCAAATTCAACTAGTAGAAGAGATACTGGTTTATGTTGGTATCATTGGCGTTTTGCTGAAAAGGCGTGAAAATGTATACAACCATGCAAATTTTCAACCCCAAAAAACTAAATTCGAGTCATACAAGTTCATCGACCGCTTGTATAGATGAATTTTATAACGGTCGTTTATTTGTCACCGAAAAACATTCAAAAGTTCAATTTCTTGTCGACACAGGAGCAGAAATTTCTGTCTACCCGTGTAAGAATCATAAGTCACCTCAAAAATTGTCACTTTATGCAGCAAATGGCACAGAGATCAAAACATTTGGCTCTATAGTTCTTAATTTAGACTTAGGTCTACGCAGAAGCTTTAGATGGAATTCCATACTTGCAGATGTTTCCCGTCCAATTATTGGAGCCGATTTCCTTCGCCATTATCATCTTCTTCCAGATCTAAAAGAAAAATCATTAGTTGATGGTACAACAAATCTGAAAGCTGTCGGTAACATTGTTAATAATTGCTTTCCTGGCATAAAAATGGTTTCTGGTGAAAGTTAATTTCATAATTTGTTAAAAAAATATCCAGAAATTTTTATACCGTCTGACACTTTTGAATCATATCACGACACATATCATCACATTATCACTCAAGGTCCAAGCGTTCATTGCAGACCAAGGCGTCTAGATCCAGTCAAGTTAAAAGCAGCTAAAGACGAGTTTCAGTACATGCTGAACAAGGGAATCATTAGACCATCTAGCAGTAATTGGGCAAATCCACTTCATATGGTACTAAAATCTAATGGAGAATGGCGACCTTGTGGTGATTACAGGGCCCTTAATAAGATTACCGTTGCTGATAAATATCCAGTTCCATATCTCACAGATTTTCAGATGAATCTTCATGACGCTGTAATTTTTTCTAAATTGGATTTGATAAAAGCATTTTATCAAATTCCAGTTCATCCGGACGATATTAAGAAGACAGCTGTGACAACTCCATTCGGATTATTCGAATTTTTGAGAATGCCTTTTGGGTTATGCAATGCAGCACAAACCTTTCAGCGTTTTATTGATGAAGTTTGCAGGGGACTCGATTTTGTATTTGTTTACATTGACGACGTTTGTATTTTTTCAAAATCTGCTGAAGAACATGCCACTCACATTAAAATTATTTTTGAAAGATTTAAAAAGTACGGAATTAAAATTAATCCTGCTAAATGCGTTTTTGCAGTTCCTGAAATCGAATTCCTTGGACACCACATAAGCAAGGAAGGAATTCGCCCTCTTCCAGCCAAAGTAGAACTTATCAATAATTTACCTTTGCCTAAAACAATTAAGGAGTTGAGACGATTTTTGGCAATGTTAAATTTTTATCGCAAATTCCTTCCGAAAGGCGCCACGGAACAGGCTATTCTTAATGATTTCTTAAGAGGTACAACCAAGAAGAACGACAATAGTGAGATACCTTGGAGTAAGGACTCGATTGATGCTTTTAACAAATGTAAGAAGACATTAGCTGACGTAACTTTTTTGTCTCACCCTATTCCAAATGCAAAAATGGCTTTAAAAGTTGACGCATCAAATTTTGCTGTTGGTGCAGTATTAGAGCAATTTGTTAACGACTCTTGGGAGCCACTTGGATTCTTTAGTAAGAGACTTAATTCCACTCAAGAGAATTACAGCACGTATGATCGCGAACTTTTAGCAATATATAAATCTATTCATCATTTCCGTTATTTATTGGAATCTCGAATATTTACTATTTATACAGATCATCGGCCTTTAATATTTGCATTCAAACAAAAACTGGAAAAAGCTTCACCACGCCAGCGAAATCATCTGGATTTTATTGCTCAATTTTCAACAGATTTGAGACACATAAGCGGTATAAAAAATACTATAGCCGACGCATTGTCACGTATTGAGACAATTCAAATTCAAGCTATAGATTATAACAAATTAAGTCAGGCTCAAAAGAACGACTCGAAACTTACAGAATACATGCAGTCTTTTTGTAAAGAGAAAATTGTCCTTTACGTTCCCAAATACAAATATTCAAATATATTGTGAAACATCAACTGGAGTAGCTCGTCCATATGTGCCAAGAGAGTTTCGGATGCAAATATTCAAGAATATCCACAGTCTTTCTCATCCCGGAATTCGAGCCACTCGAAAGCTAGTGTGCTCAAGGTTTTTTTGGCCATCAATAAACAAAGATATAAATGATTGGTCACGAGGTTGCCAAGAGTGCCAACGTTCTAAAATAACAAGGCATACCAAAAGCAAACTTGTAAATTTTCCGATTATAAGCAACCGTTTTTCAATGATACATTTGGATATAGTGGGACCTTTACCAACTTCGGAAGAATATTCATATCTTTTGACATGTGTTGATCGATTTAGTCGGTGGCCAGAAGCTTTTCCTCTCAAGGACATTAAAGCTGAAACGGTTTTTAGAGTGTTTTATGATGGGTGGATTTGTCGTTTTGGTATTCCAAGTACCATTGTTACAGATCGAGGAAGTCAATTTACTTCGCACATGTTCAAAGAGATTAATAAAAACCTGGGGATCACACACAATTTCACAACATCTTATCATCCACAAGCAAACGGCTTAGTGGAATGATTTCATCGAACACTTAAAGCCGGCCTTACATGTGCCGATAATAAACAATGGACTATTTCATTAAATTCAGTTCTTTTAGGTTTAAGAGTTAGCCTTAAAGAAGATCTTGGATCATCCCCTGCTGTGATGCTATATGGAGAAACAGTACAACTTCCAGGTGAATTTTTCAAACCCGTTGGAATAATTGATCCTTCATCTCATTTAAAAGTAATTCAAACAATTATGGCCAATCTTAAGCCGACAGAGACCTTATATCATAAAAACAAATCAAACAGTTTCTTTGTACATCAAGATTTAAGTAAATGTTCTCATGTCTGGATACGTCGTGACTGTTATAAGAGACCTCTTCAACCAAAGTACAATGGACCGTTTCCTGTTTTGCAACGGAATCAGAAGACATTTATTATATGTGTTAATAACAGAAAAGAAACTGTATCAATCGACCGCCTGAAACCAGCATTTTTTGTGAATTCTAATTATGACGATGACAATTCTAAAGCTGAAAGCAGACAACAAGTTGTAAAAACCAGATCCGGAAGAACGGTAAAACTGACAGAACGCTTCACCGTTCATTGAGAAGGGAGTACTTGTAGGCACTTGCTACTTTAAAAATACTTTTAAAAATATACTTTGCGTTTTATAAATATTTTTAATCAATGATTAATTTTGTATGTCGTAAATATTTTTCATTATTATAATTGATTTTAAGTTTTCCTTTGGGAGTCAAAAATATAATTTTTCATCAACATTTTTTAAATAAAATAAAAACTTTTTTAATATTTTTATATATAAATGTGTAAACATTTATACTATAGACGGAAGACTTTGCCCACCCTCATACAGGCACACGCATCGCAGATGCAGTACTAAAAGTGCTCTAACAATTTGAGTTGGATGACGAAACTATACATGCTGTTAGTGATGAAGGCAGTAACATAATTTCTGCACTTAGAATCGCGAGCATAACAAGATATGAGTGTATATCACACTCGCTACATAGTTTTTTAATGCACGACGTATTCGAAACCCGGGAATTTAATTGCATTAAAGAAGTTGTTAAAAAAGTAAAAACAGTTTATGACGATTTGTTATGAACAGATCCTAATTTCAAAATTTGTATTGATATATTTTTTTTAGAAAATATACCAATTTATTCAAGATATTCTCAAGAATTTATTTTGTTCAAAAATTAGTCCGAACACCTACAGCCTGTTTGTAGAAAATTTTCCGTCGTCCATTTACGTTGGAAACAAAAACAAAAACGATTGTAGATTTTTATTCGTCTTTAATTATTTTGTACAAACACGCATTTAATTAGAAAAACGTTAGTATATATGTATATCTACCTCAGTATACATTTTATTGTTAGAATTTTCTATTACCCCGTTTATACGCAATTCTTATTTGCAAATAAGACTATTTGCAAAAACTTAACTCACTGTTTATACGCAAATAGCATTCAGAAATATTGTTATATATTTTGTAATGACACGCCGCAAATATATAGTCATCTGGTAACATTACACATCATATTTGCAAATAGCTTGTTATTTGCAAATAGTTTTCGCAACAATTTAAGTTACAATAAAAAAGTAATACGGCAACGCTTTCCACTCTTATTTGCAAATAAGAAGTGCGTATAAACGGGGTATATGTTATGATAAATGTAGTTATTGGTTAATATACACTCAGCTTACGTAGCTCCTTGTCGAGGAAATTATTGTTATAATAGCAGTATAATTTCATATACAAAAACTTCAGAAAATGATAAAGTTATTTTTTTATACTGACTTTGACATTTGTCAAGACAAATAATTCACTCGACGAAACGCTATGCTATGAACTCCAATAAACAACCATAATTCCTAACCGTAGAACTAGAAAAATAAAACGAAAAATTTCCATATCTTTGTTTTCGAAATATAAATAACAAAAGAGTATTTACTTTCAAACGGCTGAAAACTTTATTAACGCTAAAATAAGTGCAAATAAATGAAAAAGATGGATATACCGCAAATAAGGTTATAAAAATGTCTTGGCATCATATTTGTATCATTGTTTGGCACCTACAGCACAATTTTTTAAAGTCTGTCAGATTTTTCATAACTAAAATATCTATTATTTTTCAGTAGAAACAAAATATGTTATAAGTTACTTTTGGTTTTCGCTTATAAAATGTCTAATTTTTATTATATGAGAGTAAAAAATGGTGGTAAACCGATTTCTCTTGTTTTGTTAGTTACGTGGTTTTGGATTTAAGCTAACGATATTTAATATAAAGTTAAACCTCTGTATAACCTATTAATAGTTGAATAGATTTTTTGCCTGCTATAGGGCTAACTATAATGTGCTTAAGCTAGCTTAAGCAAATGTGCGAATACACACAACCAAATGTTGACAACTATAATGTACTTAAGAACTTTTCGTCAAGTTTCGTCAAATTTCATTTGCTTAAGCAAACATCGAAACCAATCGTACCTTGCTTAAGCAAACAGCTGCTTATACGTTTATTTCTTGAAAAAATTTAAATAAATTGTTTGTTTATGGTTTTAGATTAATTAGACGTAGACTTAAAATCATTTTTTGGAAAAATAAGAAGAAAATAGTTTTTGAATAGTACATATATTTGCAACTCAGCGAAGAAGATCTTTAAGTCAAATAAGTACAATATAGCCACACAAAAGTCGTCAATAATTTGCTTAAGCATTTGACATGCTTTCGGTTGATTTCTACATGAATAGCTACATACATATATTGACATCACAAGATGTGCTGTACTGGGGTACACTTGTTCTACAAACAAATGGCCGCTTTTCATTTACTCTGTGTCAACCGCTTTGCATGTTAAAGAATATTTGCCAGCCAGAAGTGGGAATGCTCGCTTTCTAATTAAATCTTCTTATTTGAAAAAGCATTTAAGAAATCGGTTGGGTGGTAAGCCGCCGATAAGCCAACAGTTTCAGCGGCGGCTCGGCTTCATAAAAAAAACGGCTGACCAGCTAGCCGCCAGCCGCGCCGATGCGGCTTGTTACTCTGATTTGAGTCTCTGATCAAAAGCGAAAACTGTTCAAAGTGAATAAAAAACGTAATAATAATTGTGGACCCATAATGGTAATTCTGTCTAAATCTACATAACTAAATAATAGTGGCTTAAATGTACTCTAGTGAAGTTGCTCCAAACAAAATAAAAATTAGCCTATGATAGAAAATTGAAAAATAAGAAGAAAAAATAAAAAAAAGTTGGCGGCAACTCATATTTTCGGAGTTATGGGCTTTTGAAGTTTTTATATATGTAAAAAGTAATTCCGTCAAAAAATACAATATTGTAAAAAATTAAAAATAAGAAGAAAATATGAAAAAAAAAATTGGTGGCGATCCTTATTTAAAGAGTTATGTGCATTTGAACGTTTTATATAAAACAGTGGGTATACACTGTGTTTCTCTGCATAGCCGGCCTTTGGCCGGGCTTAATGCTTTTCTCCATCATGGTATTTCCCGACACGGCGGTATATAGAACAGATTTTCTGTATAGCAGCCCTTCGGCCGGGCTTAATGATTTACACCCAAACAATGATATAGAAAATTTCACATTTATGACAGCAGATTGTTCGCTGGAAGAAGAGTCTGACTGCAATTCACACTAATTATATTTTAATAGGTATAACTACAATAAAAACATTATTTTTTTTTAAATATCACTGAAATCTTTTGTATTTTAACTCATCAATTAAAATCTAGTCAAAAGCTTTCCAACGAAACCAAAATTGGCCTTATACGTTGAAAAATGCAAAGGGAAATCGCATCATATATGAAAACTTCAGAGGCCAATAGCTCGCAAAATATGGGTTGCCGCCAACTTTTTTATTTTATAGTTTCTTCTTATTTTTGAATTTTCTATCACATAGGCTAATTTTTATTTTGTTTGGAGCAACTTCATTAAAGTACATTTAAGCCGGAGTTGCGTCGCTAAACTACATACATACATACATAGATTTAAGCCAAAAATAAAAAAATTTTCGTGCGAAATGCTGTCAAACTGCATATAAAAGTATTTCGTATGAAATATTTCTGAAATTATGTTGCAAAAGTAGTACTGTGTTCTTACACATAGCTGCCAGATTTGACGATTTATCGTCATTTTGACGATTTTGGGTCCTAAAAATGACATGGTGACGATGGGACGATTTATACCCTCATTTTGACGATTTTAAATAATTCAAGTTTGCAACATTTATATGTACTAGTAAAGCAACCCTGAACTGCTGAAAATTGTAATGAGCAACTTTTTAAAAACTAGTTTGCTTAATACTAAAAACTTTTATTTAACTGATTATAAAAAAAAAACTATTTTTAAAATTTTGAAGACATTTATTTAGGAATATTTGTCAGAGACGAATTGAAAGACGCACAAATAAATGCAAATGAAAATTTAATATTATTAATGTAGAAAAAAATTTGTTTTCTGAAATATAAAAGAATTTTCCTATTTTGTTGAAGAAAGTGAAAGCCAAGGGCTAGAAATTGAGTTCAGAAAATTAAAATTATTGTCCTGATAAAAACATATATGTATAGCTATTGGATTTTTGGAAAAAAATATCAGAGATGCAAACTAGGGTTTCTAGTCTTATCTTATCTTCTATCATGGCGAAATGGAACACAATAAATCAAGTGACCAATATAACCAGGGAAAAATTTTTGGAAATTTTAAAATTCTGTTTAACAGATAATAATTATTTTGTTTATGACAAAAAAATTTACAATCAAATTTTTGGAATGCCAATAGGCAACCTTCTCTCACCCACCATAGCAGATATAGTTCTGGACAGTTTACTTGACGATGCCATTATGGAATTGAAAAATAAGAATATTCACATCAAATACATAACCAAGTATGTATGTAGATGACATCTTTGCGGTCATTAACAAGGACGATCAGGATGAAATCCTAAACACATTTAATAAACATTACCCCAAAATAAAGTTTACAATTTAAATTGAAAAAGATAAGGAAATTGCGTATTTAGATACAAAACTACATAGGAAAGAAGATAGGGTCATTTTTGACTGGTATGCTAAATCAACGGCATCAGGCAGATTAATGAATTTCAATGCAACACAACCTCGATCCCAGATAATAAACACGCAAAGAATTTCATTGAAAGAATTTTAAAAATAAGTGATACTCAATTTCACAACAAAAACATAAAGAATATCTACGAAACATTACAACAAAACAGTTTTCCAAAAAATTTAATTAAAAATCTAATAGAGGAAACAACAAGACGTATAATAAACAAAAACGAAAATCTTAGAACAGAAAACAGAAAAAAAATAAATTTTACAGTGTACAATACATCCCGGGGAAAATATCAGCTTTGCGTACAAAGCAAACAAAACTTTAAGCGCAATATTCATAAAAATAAAAACACCAATCGACAAACAACAACTTAACAATGTCGTTTATGAAATCAAGTGTAAAGGAAAAGGAGAGCAAACATGTGATCAAATATACATTGGCACAACAAAGAGAGCAGTAGGAACAAGAATGGCAGAACATCGAATTGACATAGCAAAACAGAAGGAAAGCTTATACATACAACAACAAATAAGTAAAACCATGAACTTGAAAGGGGACACAAAAAACATAAACTCAAGCTATAAAGTAGCCATTAATTAATCTGTGATATTAAGCTAGGATGTGCTTTTATTATTATATTCGTGTTTTTTGTTGCATGTTACATGTTAAATTATTTATAATTTTTTAATGTAATAATATCAAAATTTGTAAGTTTTAATGTAATTTATTAATGAATTTTGTAATAATGTGATGTTTTTTTTTATTAAATAGACGAATCCCCAGAAGAAGTCGACAAATAATCGACGAAACGTCGGGACAAAACTGTAAACAAAAATTTAGTTTTTATTTACATGGAAATTTTAGGTCTTATTAGCTCAAAAAATTAACAAATTCTAGTCTTTTGTTTCCGGTTTTGACAAAATTTACAGCAAAAGTCCTAGTTTTAACACATTCTTTAGCAAATGTAGAAATAATATTTAGCCAGCAGCTATATTCTGTAATTCTCGTAGCTAAAGCTAAATCTCGATCGCTAAAATTTTTAGGGCGAAAATTTTAGCGATTTTGCTAAAAAGGTATTCTGTAACTCTAATCGCTTAGCTAAAATTTTCTCTTTTCGCCGTAGCTAATTTGCTATCATTAGACCATTCCTTTCTTTCTTATTTGATAATATAATATTGAAAAGAGACAAATATATATGCGTGTATATTTGGCATTTTATATTAGTGTTACCTTAGATTATAATTTATACTCCGTAACAATGATTCTGTTTTTTAAAAAAAAAAATTAAAATATGTTTTAAAACGTCTATTTTTTAAAGCTATTTCACAAAGTTCTAGTCAAAACTTATTGTTTTTTTGCAGCACATGCATTTTGAAATTGTAAAGCGCATGATTTCTGCGTAGTAATTTCTCAAGAAAGCATTACGTTCGAAAGTTATAGGAACATTTATAAGAGATGGCATCACTGTTAAGAAATAATTTCAGTAAACAATTGAAATTTTTTTCTAAGTGGTATTAGCTGGCGGTACTGTGGCGTATTTATTTGAAAGTATTTATTTGTACAAAAATATTTTTGATCATAATAACTTTAAAATTTGTGTATAGAGTTTTATTAATTTTGTAATATTGTAAAAATCTTTTTTTTATTAAATACATTTTTATATAAAATTTAGTATTTGAGTTTAATTTAAATTAAACTACTCATAACAGCTAAAACACTTCAACCTATCATGGGCAAACTCTTTATGCTATTCCAAATACTAAATATATTTGCCCTTTTTATCCTTTTTGTAGTTTCCTACATTATTTTTCTAAAAAAAGGCTAAACATCAATGATATAAAAAATATTATGCTTAAATTACTTTTTAGCGCCTTCAAAATATCGTTGCTTAAATTTTAGCGTTTCTAGCTAGAAAAGTTGCTTAAATGTGCTTAGAGAATACAAATGTATATCATTTTAGCGATGAGAGAGAGCATTGTTTGCTCTCAGAGCAAAAGCCAAAATTGCGGCGAATTTAATTTTTATGACATTGCCTAATTTAGCAATACGAATTACAGAATTCAATATGTAGCTAAAATTCTCTAAAACGATTTTAGACATTTTTAGCGATGGAGATTTAGCTTTAGCGAGTTACAGAATATAGCTGCAGGTAAACATATGCCCCTATTACGGTTTACAACTCAACCAAGTTGAGTTGAAATTGAAACAACTCAACTTTAAAACAACTTAACTAATTTGTGGTATTATGAATTACAACTCATTCTAGTTGAAGTTGTATTGATGTTGCCAGCCTCAAAAGCAACGATTTGACAGTTGATAAAGCAGTTTATGATATTTTTTGAGGCAAAAACAAAAAAAAAAATGGTTTCTTGTTAAAGTGAGCTTTTTGTTTTGTTTAATAAATTATAAAATTGTACTAAGTGAAAAAAATGGATATCTCTTATGATTTTTTTGACTCTGAAGAAAGTGATGATGCTGTTATGATTCATAATTGAACTACCCTCCTACATTGCACTTATTTGTTAATGCAACAACAGTTCATTCACTTAAGTATTAATTGATTGTGCAATCGTCATTGCACTTATTTGTTAATGCAACAATAACAGTTCATTAACTTGAGTAATGTTTGCGTTGACAAATTGTGCAATGTTGCTCTTTCGCAATAACCAAAATATTTGGGTCAGAATCAAATATGAAGAATTGCATATTCCCTTTGTGTAACTAGTTTTTAAGATAGTATAAATAGCTAGTGCTAAGTTATTTAGAGAAGAGAACGTTTGAACATGTAAAGAAGAAATAGTGTTAAAAATAAAACGAAGATAATAACAACATAACATTGGCGCAGCCGGTAACTTCAACAAAATTTCAACGGATAAAAGACTAAATTCTAGCTACCTTCGGTCTGTCAAATCCTGCATTGATGAAAATATAGGACTTAATGCGCAACAGTACAGAATAGACAGCCTGATAAGAGACTAAATTCTAGCTACCTTCGGTCTGTCTAATACTGCATTGTTGAGGGTATAGGACTTAACAAGCTTCCATATCCTAACTATAAAAACATACATAATTTAAATAAACGGTTTTTTTTCAAATAAGTAAAACGAGAAAGTTTCCGAATAATACTAATAATAAAAACGGTTCACTGCTACGTGTTTTTAAAAACGAGTGAAGAGATGACAAATTTAAGCCTGAAACTGGTAAGTACATTGTTATAGTTTTCTTTATTATATGAATGGACAGGCCACAGAGGAGCACAGACGATTTAGTTGCAAAGTTAGAGACATACAATTTTGAGGTAGACAGCTTACGAGTTCTAGCATGGGCAGAACTTGCTAATTTGAAGTCAGACAAGAGCTCTACAAGCGTGCATAGGGAGATCGTGAGGAAAAGGAGATTGACAAAGTTAGAGGAAGTAGGATACATATTACAAGTGTTGTTGGAGATTAATGAAGTACAATCAGACGAATTTTCAACAAGGGTAACCGAATTAGAGGAAACAAAAGAATTACTTGAAAATCATAGCAGAAAAATACGTGAGCAACTAAGCTACACAGAAAATTTACTCGAAGAAGTAGTCAAAGAAAATACGGAACTAGTTAGTCAATTAACACAAAAAGAGTAAGTGAAAGGGAGTTTAAGAAGCAACTGAAAAAACAACAGCTGATAGAAACACAGGACGACACGGTTCAAAGACTGCAAATAGCGCTGGAAAACGCCCGGCACGAGCTAAATACAATACATAGGTTTAGGTCACCAACACCATCGTTACACGAGGAGTTATCAGAAGCAGAAGATACGAAAATTCCTTCAATAATTATAACTCAGGACCAAGAAGGAGTAGTAGACGGAGTAGGAACTTATAGGGAGGAGGCAGTTGCTCTAGAGTTATTAGATAAAACTAAAGTAATTTTGACTAACGAAAAAAGGCAGGCAGTAGGGGCTACACGGCCGAAACTAGAGCAAGAAAATTAGAAGATCTTGAAAGAAACAAAACGGAATTTAATAGATTAGACAAAACAAAAATATCCGACGTTGGAATTATTGGGGAATTTTATAAATTAATATCACAAACAAAAAATTATTTGCAAAAGCAAACATCTTCACCAAGACAAGTATTAAATAAGGAAAATATAGGACAGCAAACAATCAGGATGCCAACTTTATCGGAAATTACTAAAATAGTTAATAACATAGTACCGACATTCTTTGGCACTGATGGACCCGATTTATCGTCTGAGGTCTTTAGATATATCCAAGGATATAAAATGGTAGAAAGAGAAGTTTTGTCGGGAGAGGATAGTAGCGCACGGGATAATGTCATCGAATGCCTAAAATTACGGCTTATGGGTATGGCATATTCTAGAATATCGCAACAGAAGTTCGAATCTGTGGATGCATTGTGTAATGCCATCAAAAAAGCATATTTGAAGAAGAAAAGCCTGGACCAGATCAGAGAGCTGATATTAGGATGTAGGCAGAGCATCAGAGAACCAGCCAGTGGATTCGGAGACCGTATTCAGGTCATGCTCAATGACGCGATCAGCACAATAAAGGAAGAATGGTCAGCAGACAGTGTTGAGGTTATGATAAAGGACTTCAAACGAATAGCTGTGAAAAGCTTTATTAAAGGGCTTAGAGATCAAACTCTCAGAGCAAGGTTTATTGGACAAGAAAGACAGGAACTGAGAACTCTTATAGCCATAGTAGAAGAAGCGGAAGAGTTGTTTGGAGAAAACCCAGGCACGATCAACACAGTGTTGGAGTCAACCCCATGTAGTTTTTGCAACAAAAAGGGACATGAGAGGTTAAATTGTAGGGAGCAATTAAATGCACCTTATTGCATTAACTGTGGGAAATATGGCCATGAAGTAGGTCCTCAGTGCGGCGATAGGGAAAAGTTTTACAACACTTGCACTTACTGCAGAAATAAAGGGCACACCTTTGACAACTGTAGTAGGAGGTTGTCATCGCTCTACTGTAGAACTTGTGGGACAAACGGCCACATCGAAAATCAGTTTTGTAGTTCACGGCAGCCCGAAAGGGTGAACCAGAGGCAAAGAGATAAGTCCAATGATACGGGCCAAGCACAGCAAAGATATAGAAACGGAAATATACCACAACACTCTAAGGGACCTCCACAGATGAGATGCTACAAATGCAATCAAACAGGGCATTTTGCACGTGTCTGTCGGAGTGGATTTAGCGCAAGTAATGAACCAAATGACAGGAATTTTACAAATGATAAGAAGGTAAGAAATAAGGAAAATAATACTGGTAACATTTCGGGAAACTTTATTCGGCCCAGCTACAGCCAATAGCCGGGAAACCGAAAAAAAGGACGAACTTAATTGGCAACAAGATAACAAGAGCAGAATATGTGAGGGCAATGAGAATGAGTGTGAGGAATTAATAGAGACGGTGAAATATAAAAGGGATGTGAAGGGGTTAACGGATAATATTGTTAAAGAGGCGCAAAAGGTGAAAGTGGAAACAGAGGAAGTCAGGAAGTCAGGTAGTGACTCTGAAGAAGACGTACCTGTGCGAATAACGCATAAAGCAGTAGTACATAGGGAAAGTGAGGAGGATACCCCTAATAATCCTGGGCATGCATTTCATAGGAAAAATGCATCGGTAGAAGAGTGCACAGGAATTGTTCTGGGGAAAATTTCACAGCATATAAATATTAACAACAATGATGTAGCATCAGCGGATACAATTTTCATTACTATTCCTTGCATAGAAGCCAACGAAGGGAAACTCGTATTGCTTGTAGATACTGGAGCGGATTCCAGTATAATAAACGAAGAAGCAATGAAGGCTTACCCTAACAAGAATTTCAGGGAAACAAAAACACTGAAGGGCGCATTTGGAGGAAACGCCACGACATTATTTTCTATGACGTTGGACATACACGCTAGAGAAAATATACAGTGGGATTTCGGTGTAGTATCCCATCACAGCAAATTCCCAGGGGATGGCATTCTCGGAAGGGACAACATTTGGAATAAGAGTATAATAAACTCAGTTAATGGGACGTTGAAGCTGTTCAATGAAAACAACCAATGTATAAAAACCTTCAAACTTCACAATGGAATGACCGATTTTACAACTTTAAATCAGAGAAAGTTGAGTGTCGGCGGAAGAACGGTGACCATAGGACCAGTCAGAATAAAAACAAAGGACAGGACAGTCGTTGTCCACAAACAAGAAATTTTTCCAGGAGTTTATGTTGGAAATACTGTGGTCAACATTAAAAATGGAGGCACAGCAGTACCCATACTGAACGCAACCGAGAAAGATATCCCATGGAGGAAGGAAATCCTCCTTAACCACTACACGCTGTATGGAGGAACACATCAACACACATTATCATTGGCAAAACAGGAGGAAAGAATAAGATGTCTAAAAACCAACATTAGGACGGAAATGAATTGGAAAAAGAGAAGAAGGAAAAACTCACCACAAAATCGACACTGGAGCAGTGTTGTAATACCATGCCTCTCATGGTCTTAAGGTCTTCAATGGCTGAAATAGAAAAAAAAAATACATATTTATACAGGTCTAATATAAGGAATAACGGAACTTAACATGCCGTAGGGAATTTTTTTTTTATTTACCCCTCGTTTGTAATTTCCAATTACTTTTATAGGTTGCCGTCAAGGATCTGAAAGAAGCAAAATAATTGGTTGAAAAGGGAGGATGGTTCAACGACAACCACATAGATATATTTCTCGACTGGGTCTCCAAAACGGCCATTACATTGGATCAAGCAACACAGATTCATATATTTAGTGGTTCATTCTATCAGGCACTACAACAGTACAACCATGACCCAAGTGATATAAATAACCAGAATAGGGTCCGTAGGGCTTTCAAAGGAATAGACCCCATGGGAAAACGTTTATTTCTCATACCAGTTAATGAAAAGTTCCACTGGACCCTCGCAGCGGTCACGAAGGAAGCGATAATAATTTACGACTCACTGAAACCTCACAAATTAGAGAAGGCCGCAGAAGCAATAAGGAGTATGTACGGGGTTTTTTCCTGAACTTGGAACTATGGCAACAGAAACATTCTTACCGGTGAAGTATGCGGAATGCCCGCAACAGGAGAACCTGGTGGACTGCGGATTACATGTATTAAGGAATGCGGATTTCTGTCTTAGACAATTTTTCAATGCTCAATCTTTGGATCGGCGTCAAACAGATATTTCGAACTCACGATCCAAATCTGCATCAATTGATAGACGCTTGCTGTCTAGAGTCATGAGGAAATGGTCGAAAAGGAATGTAGGGGACAGGGGCAGTACTAACTCAAACATCAACAACACTGTCCAGTCGTTTCTGCAGGACATGGAGGAAAAATGGACAAAAGGCAAGTATATGAGGAAAGATATAGAGATGAACGACATAACCTACCGATTGACTGTTGACAGACACGGTACAGGAACGGTAAGGCTATTATAAACTTTTATGGGCGCCTAAGAAAACAAAAAGAAAAAAAGGAAATTTTTTCTGTTTTTGACAGCATTTTATGCTGAGATTATCTAAAAAAAGTAGAAAGGGTTTACCGTGACTGTTATCATTGAACTTTAATTTTTTTTAAGAAATTGTAATAATTATTTAATTGTAATTATTATTTAAATTTTTAAATGCTTTAAAATCACGGATTTGATTTGAATTTCAGTATTTTTTTTTTCATTTAGTGAAAAACTTTAATTTTGAAAGTTCAAATAATATCATACGAACAGACAGACACAATGATAAAATAAAACCCACACAGTAACTTAGTTTTCCATTGCAAATAAAAGTCAATTACAGGGAAAATTTTATTCGAAAGTTGATAACAGCAATTATATTAAAAGAACCGAAAATAAACCAAATTCGAAGCAGCATTTATATTATAGATTTTCTTAAACATTTCTCTTTAGTTTTTTTTTTATTTGGGAAATTTTTACTAAAATGTATAAATATTTAAAACAAAAAAATTCATTGTATTAAACTTGTATTGTATCATTAAACTTTAATTGTTTGTAATAATTTGCGTCCAAATTTAAAAAGAAAAAAAAAAAAAAAAAACGGAATTAAGTCGCGTCATATATTTTGCAAAAACTGCGAATTTAAACATATAATGTAACTACTGAATTATTTCTGCAACAACAGAAAAGAAAAATTTTTTTTAACCGCATATGCATACAATTGTGAAATTTGAAACAATTTAAAAAACGTCATACAATGTTTATAAAGCTGGCTTCATTTGCACAGACATCAGGCTTTGTTTGTTTTTGCAACTGAAGCAAAAATTTCTACGAGTTTTCTTAAGATAGGTCAGTTACATATGAGTTCACTGAAAAAAAAAAAAAAAAAAAAAAAAAAAAAGAAGAAATATATATATATTACAAAGCAATAATGGTATTTTTGATAAAATGCATAATCAGGGATATTAAAATAAGAAAGTAAACAATTAGTCACAGCTATATTCAAATAAATTAATAAATAATATTAAAAACTAATTCCAAGAAATGAGAAAAATCATTCTTAAATTTAATTCTAAATAATTTGTAAAAGGGTTTATGAACTAGAAAATATACACATACATACTATGTATATGTAAATAAAATAAAAAAAAAAACCCTTCAAATTATAGTTCAAGAAAAAAAAAAAAAAAAAACTATTAAATTAAAAGAAAATGAAAATGAAAAATTTTGTAGTAATTAAAATTTTATTAAAGTTTCATTTTTCAGTAAAGTAATACTACATATAAAGAAAGAGTTTGTTTTAATTTTTACAGACTTAACTAGTTTTTTTTTAATTGTAATTTAATCCTTTATTGAAATTAGTGTAACGTAGGAATAAGGAAATAAAAAGTTTTTGAAAAAATTATATAATCACCTAATATTAAAACACTTGTATAAGCAAATATTAAAAGACATGAAAACAACAAATAAACTAAGTTAAATCTATATTGAAAAGGAGAAAATAAAAAATTTTTTAATATTAATAATATAAATAAACAAAGAAATAAAATAAAGGAAGACACACACCAAAAGGACGACATCAAAGATTGCGTAGCCAGCCTAAGAGGATGGATAAGGTTGTTAAGGAGGAGAGGGAAGTTGCGGAAACAAAGAACAAAGTGGAAGATATGGATATGCAGAAAAAAGTAGTGGGGTCGATGAAAGTATTACGGCCGCGGAGTATCTAAAAGAAGATAAGAAAGGGAAAACTGAAGAACGTTAAAGAAAACCATGGAGAATATAAAAGATCATGAAGAAATGTCAGAACCCGAAACAGCCACAGTAGGGGAAAAACACGAATAAGTTACAAAGAGTAGCCTACTAAACATTTTTTTTTAAACAAGGTCATTACAAAAAGAAGAAGAAATGGACTCTTCGGAATCAGTGGTATCAAAATAAGAAATCGAAAAAGACGAGATTGAAAAAGTGGCTGAAAAGAATTACGAAAACAAATAAATAAATATGAAAAGCAAAATGATAAAGAAATTATAACGAGAATAACATTCAAGAAATCAAAAGGATAAAACAAAAAGAAGAAAAAAAAAGACGAGGAGAAGAAACAAGAAATAATATAAGTCATTTCACAAAAAATCGGATGACACAAAGGATAAAGAAACAGAGAAGCAAACCGAAAAACAAAAACAATATAATTGGAGTAGAGAAAATTTTGAGGAAATAGAAGACTACACAGAAGACATGAAGAAGAGACCACCAGCAGCAAAACTACACCAACGATATCAACCATTATGTTTGGACGTTTCCAACTGCAACTAACTTCTCACCCTAACCAACCTCACAACAATAGTAGCAGACATAAGAGATTTTTAACAACATACCCAACTACATCAACGACAACCAATAACCAATGATGATTTTCTCAGACACGTTATCAACCGTAATGCAGAAGTATATTTATATTAATTTATTAAACTTGAAATAATTTGCAAAACAATTGTCAGTAACTATTTAAATAGCATATTAATGATTCTGTCCCAAATAGCTGAAAAATTTCCTGACTGAAAACACTTATATCTAGATGTTTTCTTCCGCAAAGGGGGGAGGGATGTTATGATTCACAATTGAACTACCCTCCTACATTGCACTTATTTGTTAATGCAACAACAGTTCATTCACTTAAGTATTAATTGATTGTGCAATCGTCATTGCACTTATTTGTTAATGCAACAATAACAGTTCATTAACTTGAGTATTGTTTGCGTTGACAAATTGTGCAATGTTGCTCTTTCGCAATAACCAAAATATTTGGGTCAGAATCAAATATGAAGAATTGCATATTCCCTTTGTGTAACTAGTTTTTAAGATAGTATAAATAGCTAGTGCTAAGTTATTTAGAGAAGAGAACGTTTGAACATGTAAAGAAGAAATAGTGTTAAAAATAAAACGAAGATAATAACAACATAACAATGCTAAAATTGATGAGTTGGGCATACAAAAAAATCTTCGTAATCACTCCAATCCCTTGGAACTTCCCGATGCTATGTAAGAAAAAAATTAAGTTATAATTGAATGGCTTTTTAACTGTATATTTAATATGATTTTATAATGAGCTGAAGGAACATTTCCAGAAGACTATGTGAAACTCATAGGTTCCTTGCTGACGGCAGTTATGTATCAAAAAAGTTGTGGAAATGATGTTAACGTTGTATTGGCACATCCTACAATATGTGTATGATTAAAGAAGTATTAAATATCTTCGAGCTATATGTTTGTGCAAACGGATAATAACAAAAATGATTGAAGAAGAGCAAAACCCTCTGTTTTCTCGTTATACTCTATTTTATCTATAAATAACTTATCAATGGTTAATAAATTCATGTAAGGCATTTTAAAAAAAAACTTGACTTACCCTCTCTCCATTTTATTTGCTTAAGATTTTTTTTTTACAACTGCTACTCAGCAGTTGTAATTTCGTGGCATTTTAGACAACCTCACTAACACTGAGTTGTAATCGATAATACCAAAAAAAAAGTTGTAATACGAAATAATTTCAACTTTTACATTTTTGACAGGTTGAGTTGTAATCGATAATAGCGATTTCAAAAATTTCAACTGAATTACAGTTGAGTTGTAAACCGTAATAGGGGCAATAAATAAGACTAAAGTAAGAAATTCATTAAAAAAGTAGCCTTTCGAAACAGTATTATATACAAAAGATTCTTTAAAGCTAGACAAATGTAGCTGCTATGATCTCAGAGTTGTACCTGAATTAATCAACATGTTTAATTGCACTATATATTTGTAAAATATATTATACATATACATATGTATGTATATGTACAATGTACACATTTTCTTTAAAAATTTTTATTGTATAAATTTTGTTGTAGTTTTTATACATTTTTAGAAAAAAATGTTTCCAAAAATGATATTTAAAATGCATATTTTACTACATTGGAAAAAAAAATAACTTAAGGATTGAATTTTTTCCATACAATGTACATATATGTATATTTCAAAGTAGTGAAAAACATCCAATCTATTTACATGTGGTTTTATTGTGAATTCTAATTGAAGTATCTGATCTCCGTATTTAAAGAATGCTGTTTTTTTAATAAGATTTGTTTATTTAAAAGTTTTGTTATATTTTGCCTCTGATAAAATATGTTTTGTTAGTAAAAAAGCGGTTTTTTCATTTGACGATTTTATGACGATTTCAATAAGCTATATTGACGATAATGACGATTGTTGCCCAAAAATATGACGATATTACCTCAAAAAATCTGGCAGCTATGTTCTTACATCGGAAAACACGCGAATTGTATCTGTTAGAATTAAACATGTTTCTAGCAACTTTTTTTTTCAGCTGCGAAACAACATGGCCAGCAGTGTAGCCAGGTAAATATTGTCTAATGTCCCCAAATTAAAGAGTGTTGTCCCCAAAAATCCCCATTTTAAAACTGGAAATTCCCAATTTTGTCCCCAATAAATATATGTATATTAACCATCATAAAAAATATTTTTTTTTTATTAATTTTATTGCATACATTTATTTAAGTTAATGCATTCGTATGTGCTCAATGGAACTTTTGAATCCATAGAAAACGAGTTTTTTAAAATTCCATACACGGAGTCAAATTTATTCTTTTTTATATCCTGTCGAGTTGTAAATTTATAAATAACTCAAAATTTTCCATGCTCTCAGTGAATATTTTAAGCATTTCTTTTGCTAGTATAGTTAAATAATCTAAAAAAAATTGCTTGAACTGCTTTTGCTTCTAATTCCCTTGAACATTCTATGACAACATCAATTTCAGCAACAAGCAAATTACTTTCCTTATCGTCAATTAGTACATCCATTTTGGTAATATCGAATTCAATAAATTCTAGTTTTAAAAATTTTGAACAAATTGTTATAAAAACCAACATCCTCAATACTATCGCCTTGAAATAATCGAAATATGGAGAAGAAAAACGCCAAGATACATAAACATATATGTATCTTAATATATATATGAAAGAAAATGGTGAAATAAAGCAAAATTGATAATAGGTATACTGAAAATGAAAAATCCCCAAATCCCTTCCCACGATAATCTGTCCACAAAAATCAGCTAATATCCCCAAGTTGGGGATAAATCCCCACACCTGGCTACACTGATGGCCAGTACTTTTTTCGCACGAAATTTTAGTCAACAGCTGACACAAGGCGAATTAAAGGCCAGGTGGCCTCGTTAGCCGAAACAGAGATCAGCTGCGAATCTGAAGTGTCAAACATTGATTATGTGTTAATTCGCCTTGAGCTGACAAATGTATAAATTGTAATCAAGGCAAGACTGCCAGGTATGCGCAGTTCGACAACAAGTACAACAATGAAAAAACAGCATGTATTTTGTTGGTATAAAGTACTGGGTTTATATCAAAACACAAATAATTTAATACGTTTTCCTACGAGTGCTTTCAAAACTATAACAATTATTCATGTATGCTTTTAAACTGTATCAGTTAGTATGAATCTAAAGTTATTATAATATAAAGCGAATTGAGTCAGCTGCGCTTTCTAGCTCACCTTTTGGATATGCTTTGAATAATACATATGAGTTCTGTGTCAAAATTTTCGTACGAAATAATCAATGTAGCTAAATATTTTTCACAAATTCGAACAGAATACCAGGCTTTAGTCACAACCAGGTTGAAAGTTAAAACAAAAGTAGATATTAGTAATAAATAAAATAAAATATATATATATATATACAGTGTAGCCTCGTTGAACGCAACCCTCGATATGCGCAACCCCTCGCTTAACGCAACACCCAATTTCTTAACATTGGTGACTCTGTAAACGCAACTTTTCAAAAAACAAAGCCTCAATTAACGCAACTTTGCAAAACAAGTAAAGGCTGCTTTAGCCGACCGTAACTCTAGAAATGTAAATGCTGATGTGTCAGCTGATTGCTTCTGTTATATGCAAAAGCTATGAAAATACTTACTTGACTGAAATGAAATGTTGCCGTAACGTACCAACCTGCAGAAAATAGAATTTCATTACGACGTTACGTGACAATTGTAGACAGTGATGGGATGGTTGTATTTTGAATTGCAATGAGGCACAGAAGTCCTTTGTTGGTACTTTTTTTTGTTTTGACTAGTTTTATTTGTTAAATATGTACACATGCATGCTTTATTGAGTAAAGAAAGTTTTCTAAATTATTTTTTTCAATATCTAGCAAGAGACTGTACCGATCGTTTGTGCTTGTATATTTTATTGTTATGAATTTGATAATTGTTTAAATTATAGTTTAACATTCATATCTATGTATGTAAGTATGTACATCATAGTTTTGACTATTAGTGTTACTTATAAGGCCTTATCACGAGTGTCGTAGTCGTGACGAAATCCGTAAAATGTGGCAACGTTCGCTAGTTGTTTTCCATGGGAGTCGTTAAAGTTCGACTACGACTACGACACTCGTGATAAGGCCTATTATTTAAAAGATTTTTTTTGTATGCTTACTTTGTAATTTCATGTATAGTGTACTTATGTACATACATATATATGTACATACATATGTACATACATGCAAGTATACAAAAAAAAATCTTTTAAATAATAAGTAACACTAATAATAAAAAGAATGATGTACATACATATATAGATATGAATGTTAAACTATAATTTAACCAATTATCAAATTCATTACAATAAAATGTGTAATAATATGATTCGGTACCTTTTAAATAATATCGTACTATTTCCGAACAATCACAAATATTGTAAACATTTGGAACTTCCATCAACGTTTGGAACAGCTGTTTTGTATTTTATTTATAATTTTCAAAGTGATAAAAAGTTGCAATGGACGACAAGAAATTAATACTACTGGTGAAGGAAAATGAACAATAACAATTCTCCGGGGCACAAGATTTCGGAGAAGAACAGAAAAATATGATTTAATTTGGCATGTTTCAGAAAACTAAAAGTAAATGAAGTTTACTTTTTACTTATAATAAGTTTTGTTTTTGCTTCTTGAGATTCACTTATTTTACAAATATTTACTTTTTACACTTTTTATTTTCAATTTTACATAAAAAAGACAGATCACTATCACTATTTCTACTTTCGTATGGAATTTACATACATTATGTATATTCATTATAAACAGCAAACTTTTGGTTTTGCAAAAAATCAAAAATAAAAAGTGTGAAAACTAAACTCTATTTACTTTTACTTTTCTGGAACATGCCTGATTATGTTTAATAAAAATTTCTGTTCTTTTTATGTATGTATGTACATTCATATGCATATCTGCACATTCATGTGTCACGTGACACGTTTTTAAGCATTCTATAGCTACAAAAATGTTGGCTCTTACATTACATCAACATTTAGCTTACATCTACGATTTCAACCGTCGGCTAAATAGGCCTTAAGGCTTTTTTTTTTTTTTTTTTTAGTTTGGTTTTTGATAAATAAATTCAAAACGTGTGTATGTATATAAAATCTTATGCTTAAGTTCAATAGTCTTTTTGATTTACCGTTATTCTAACAATGACAAATATTTTGTGCGTATTACTTTGGAAACTTCTTTGTTTATAAATGGCTCTTTCATCAAAATAACAAAAATGCCTTTCGTGACAAAATTTGTTAAACTAACAATAAAAGAAAAGAGTGAAATATATATGTATATATATATATATATATTAGAGTATTTATATGTGTTGTCAGTTTTTTCTATCAACACCTCCACTAAAAATTTGGGCTTAAATCTAGTTTAGTGACGCTGGAGGAAGTGTTTGACAGATATTATCCACACTAATTTATTTTAATATAGGTTAGCAGGTTGCTGGAAATTAGATTCTAGCCCACTTGGGTCCAAAAACAATATTTTTTTTTAAATATCACTAAAATCTTCTGTATTTTAACAAATTCATATAGATCTAGTCAAAAGCTTTCAAATGATACCAAAATTGTCCTTATACGTTGAGAAATGCAAAGGGAAATCGCACATATATATATACAAACTTCAGAGGCCAATAACTCGAAAACTCTGCGTTTCCGAGAAAGTTACCACATTAAATTTTCGTCTTATTTTTCGATTTTCTATCGCCCTATGTAATTTTTTTTCATTTGGAGCTGCGTCACTAAACTAGATTTGTTCCAAAATTTGCTATACATATAAAATCTTCAATGCCGCAGCACATCTTTAGTGTTTCTCTTATGAAAGTGGTTTAGTGAGAAAGTCAGCTGCCATGTTTTCAGACGTTTCATACTGAAGAGTGATATGACCATCATTGACTTTGTCCCGAACAAAATGATGACGTACATCTAAGTATGTGCTTGGAACGACTATGATATGCGTTAGTGAATAGATGTAAAGCACTCTTGTTGTCAGAATAAAGTAAAATATTTGAATAACCCAAATCGATAAACATATCAATTTGAAATTGACGAAGCCATTCCGCTTCCTGTGCAGCCGCAGCCATTGCCATATATTCAGCTTCTGTAGTTGAGAGAGCCACCGTTATTTGCCGTTTGCTGCACCAGCTTATAGCACCATCTTCTGTCTGATATATCACCAGCATAGTCTGCATCACAGTATTTATGCATTTTAAAAAAATCGCTCTTTTTATACATAATTTTGGCATTTATTGTACCCCTTATGTATCTACATAAATACTCTTTTCACTGCCATCCAGTGCGAATTGTCAAAATTTTCATTAAATTTGCTTAAATAGTTGACTGCGAAGGCAATATCTGGACGTGTTCCTTGTACCAAATATAATAGAGAACCAATTGCTGCTTGATATGGAATGTTTTCATTACATTTTGAATCCAAAGGTGGCTTAGATAACTTGACATTTAAATCAAATGGCGTAGAAACCGCTTTATAGTCACTCGTGTTAAACCTTCTCAAACATTCTTTGGCATACATAGACTTATCAATATATATCTCGCCCTTTTTTCGATATCTTGTAATTCGTAAGCCTACGCAACTCTTTGCTTCACCCAAGTCCTTCATCTACAATAATTTCTGCAATTGAGTTTTTATTTCAGATTTCAGTACAGTGTCGTTTGTGAAAATCAATAGGTCATATACGTAGACTGAAATGAATATCATTTTGTTCCCACTTATTTTGAAATAGATGCAAGGATCCAACTTTGATTGTTTTAAATTCAAAATTTTCAAGGCGCTAATATTTTATTCCATTGGCGACTTGCTTGTTTTAGCCCATAGATTGCTTTGTAAAGCTTACAAACTTTACCATTAGTTTTGCTTGAGACACCATCTGGTGGTTCCATAAAAATTTCTTCTTCTAGGTCTCCTTGCGAAAAAGCTGTAACTGCGTCCATATGATCAATATCTAAATCAAACTGTGCTGCCACCGACAGAAGATAACGAATTGACGTATATCGCACCACAGGCGAGTACGTTTCTTGAAAGTCTATGCCTGGTCTCTGCGAGCACCCTTTGATCACTAGTCGAGCCTTGTAGCGTTTAATAACTCCATGTTCATCTCTTTTTCTTTTAAACACCCATTTGCTTTTTATGGACTTAGTACCAGAGGGCAAGTCTACCAATGTCCATGTTTTATTTTGTAATAGATACGCATATTCACTTTTCATTGCTTGCCTAAACTGATCACCATCAACACCATTGAGAGCTTCATCCACTGTAAGGGGATCAACAGTTGCATAAGCCTCCACTAAATATATATGATAATCGTTCATATTGATGGGTTTCGGTGTGCGTTGTGAACGTCTGACATTTTCAGTTGTAGATGGTAAATCAGGAATAAAATCAGTATCTCCCCTGGTCATACTCTCATCAGGCTCATGAAATTAAAACAAAATATCACCATCATCAGTCATAAACTCAACACTGTCATCTTGTTCAGAATCATTACTACTTTCAACGTCATCATCTGCACAATTATCATTTACTCCATCTCTATCATTTGCCACATTTCTGTTATTTATATCATCTGTATTATTTGAGTCATCACCATTATAAAATAAACATTTTGCATCAGAAACTGTCTGTTGTTTTTTCGTAAATTTTTGCTGAAAGTCGTTTTCAAACATTACTACATCATGACTTTTTGTTAAACGAAAGCTGCCCGGTTCAAGCAAACGATAACCTTTTGAGTACTCGCAATTCCAACGAAAATAAATTCTTTTGATTTGGAGTCCCATTTCGTTCTTTTTTCTTTGGGTACAAAAGCCATTGCTCGACAACCAAATACTTTGAGATGTGAAAGATCAACCTTGGCGTTAGTCCATTTTTCTTGTGGAATATTTTTTGCTATTGCGGCAGAAACGGAGCGGTTCCAGACAAACGGAATTTGCAAAAGCCTCAGCCCATAATTTATTTTGCAATCCAGCATGAAACAACATAGATCGTGCCTTTTCTACAATTGTGCGATTCATTCGCTCGGCTACGCCGTTTTGTTGTGGGCTGTAAGGCACTGTGGTCTGATGTCGTATGCCACCCTTCACGAGAATTGACGATAGTTCCTTGTTGCAAAATTCCGTGCTGTTATCCGTACGCAAGCACTTTATTCTTAAACCTGTTTGGTTCTCGACACTGGACTTAAACTGAACAAACAATCCGTTTTTGCCTGCAAAAAATATACAAATACTTTACGTGTATAATCGTCAATGAAAGTCAAGAAAAACTTAGCTCCATTAATAGAGAGCTCCTCCATTGGCCCGCAAAGGTCGGAATGCACAAGTTCAAGTATACGTGTGGAATGTGTTGCAGAAGTTTTGAAAGATTTTCTTGACATTTTCCCCTTAAGACATAAAATGAAGTTTTACCGCTGTGACATCTTACATTTCATACCACTTACAAGTTGCTGGGTTTTTAATTAAATCTGAATAATTCAAATGTCCCACCCGAGTGTGCCATACTTCAGACTCTACACTTCCTGCTACCATACACGTGGGATTTGAAGAAACAGTGACTTTGAACATACTATTTGCTAAATTGGCTGTTGCTATTATTCCATCTTCGTCTTCGACCACACATTTGTTCTCCAAAAATTTTACAGTGTAGCCTCGCTGTGTAATTTGACTTACAGATAGGGATGAAACGATACCACTAAGGTATCGATACTTTTACTCGATACGGTATCGGTTCAAAAGTATCGATACCTACTCAGTATCGAATAAAAAGCATCGATACTTACTTGTATCGGTCAACTTTTTTTTTTTTTTTTTTTTTTTTTTGTTTTCTATAGAAAAACTTTTCTACAGAAAAAAAGTTTATTTGTACAAAATCTTTAAAATACATTTCAATTTCGGCCTCAGCGCCGTAAGGCATTATTGAGGCAAGTTGGCAAATTAATTCATTGTCAAAAGTACAAATAAAAGATTTAACTTAATGTTAAGGTTATTAAATTACAAAAAAATAAGTATAAAAACTGTTTACAAAAAAATAAAAAATTTCAAAAGCGTTTCAAAGTTGTTAAATAAGTGTTGTTTAAAAGACGATTTAAATAGTGAAATTCGATTAATTGATTTCAAATCTGCATGTAAATTATTGAATTTTACAGCACCCACGTAATCAATGCGTTGCTTGGTAGTTTCTAGTCTACATCGAGGAATTTTTAATTTTGTTCTGTTTCGTGTGTTAAAACTAAATTGCTGTTGAGAAAATGTTATGCTTTGGTGACCAATATGGATAATGCATTTAAAAACAAACATTAACACCTGATACTCATGCAATCCATAAATTGGTAAAATTGTTTTGCTTATATCTTTGTACAATGTAACAGTTGAATACAGTATTGGTAGTTTGTAAATAATTTTTAATGCTTTGTTTTGCATGCATCGAAGCGATTTCAGTGAAATGCTATTTTTATTGTAAGCATATATAATTGCTAAGTAATTCAAATGCGATTGAATCCAAGATTGAAATATCATCATCTTTGATTTAACATCCAGTTTATTTTTTAATTTATATAAAATTCCAATTGCTGGAGCTATTTTCCTTTTCAAATCGGTTATATGTATGTAAATCCCATGACAAGTTACTTTGCAATGTGATTCCCAAATACTTAACGGAATGGGTTTCATAAATAGCTTTTCCATTAATAAACACGTTGAAATCACTATTTATACTTAGAGCATGTGGTCTAAAGCGTATTAATTTGGTTTTATCAGGGTTACGAACTAATCGATTTAATCGCGCAAATTCAAATATTAAAGCAGCATCTCTTTCAATTCTTCATATGATTTTAAATACTAAAAACAAAAGTAAATACACAACAACACACATCTGTATGTACTTTAATTAAACTTTTTTAAAACAAAAAATAACAAGTATATTATATAAAATAGGCACATATATACATATGTATGTAAATATGTATATACTTTTAATTCAATTTACAAAAATTAAGGTAAAACAAAAAATTTTTTCATACTATCTAAAATAGCCTTAAGGAACACGGCAATTAATTTCATGTAATGAGATCATGGTAATAAGGTACATATGTATGTATGTACATATGGATGACATTCAAGAAAAAAAAATCAGTTTTTGATGTACTTCCCAAAAATAATAGTTTGTCGAGATGTTTTCCAGACAAACGGTTTCTGGAAGCTGTAACTGTTGCACCAGCTTTCGAAAACAATCTTTCACATGGTATGGAGGTGCCAACAATGTGTAAATACAAACGTGTCCGTTTATATAACGTTGGAAAAGCAGATTTCAAATCTTCCCATTCTTCTAGAGGATTTGTTTTAAGTGCGCAAACAGGATTACACAAATATATTGACACCTCATCGGCTTTGGAATTAGCGCGATGCCGCTTTTGGCCAGTTGCAAGATTTTTGTGGTGTAACCAAAAATCAAAATCTTCGTTAATAATATTTTTCAAAATTTGTATAGCTCTTCCACATGCATTAGGATCCCGAAAATGGAGATTTTTAAAGCGCGGATCCAAAATGGTCCCAAACGCTGCGTATATATTGAATTCTATCATACCAAAGCGTCTGCTGCATTCATCCAACAGTTTGTTTTGTAACTGTGCGACACATTCTATTGATGAAGAAAAATTTTGTAATTTTGACGTGAGACGACTTATCATTGGTATAATCTTCGATAAAGTCACATAATTCTGGCCTGAGGACTCTTTATTGACATACTCGAATGGCTTTAACAACCGGACTATTTGCTTTAGTATTTCGAGCTCGTGGCCAGTCACCATATCAGGACTACCTGTGCTACCTTCCAGCAGAATTTCGGAACCAATTTTGGACATGTCTATAAATCTATCCAACATGTAATATAGTGAATTCCAGCGCATCTTAACGTCCAAAATAAATGTTTTTGTGCATCCTGCTGGTACCCCCACATCTATCTGAATTTTTCTAAGCTTGTCCGATTGAATTACACTGTTTTTAATAAATTTAACAATTTCTCTTACTTTTTTGATAACATCAGTGACTGAAGACGAAGAATTATTTATTGCTGATTCAACTATTAAATTAATAGTGTAAGCAAAACATGGCAAATGCTTCGTATCGCCTAGAGTTTTTTTTACCGCTGCAACCATATTTGCGCCGTTGTCTGTCACTGCACATGTTACTTTAATCAGTGGGATTCCCCAATCTTTTAAAATACCAGCAAATATGGTGGAAACATACTCGGCTGTATGATTAGATGCCAGTTCTCTAGTTGCAATATTAGCGCTCGTGAATGTTGTTTTTTCTAAAAAATGTATTGTAACTCCCACAAAGCTTTTTTCATTCATGGTCTCAGTCCATATGTCAAGCGTGACACACAACGCAGTTGCATCTGTAATTCTTTTAGCGTACTCTATTTTCATGCTGTCGTACTTGTTACAGAGCAACTTTTTAAAATGCGTCGAAGAAGGAACTTTATATTAGGGCGCTAATTCCTTCATCAATTTCAAATGGCCTCATATCTCTGCATATAAAATATAAAACGCACATATATATCTTATTATATTTTACGCCACCTTCTGCAATAATAACAATGATATATAGCAAATATTACTTGTTAAGTATAGTGGTACTTACCTTTCTGTGAAGATATGCTTTCGAAGGCAGATTTTATTGTAGTACACGAGGTAACTGTTGGGACATCATAATCATTTTCCTTTTGCTTTCTCCTTAAATGGAAAATCCATTGACTTTTTTTATTAGTAAGAATTACATATGTATACATATAATATGTACTTACTTTGAAATATTTTCCTCGACAGGAGCAGTATAGCCGGGATGGCATTTAAGGTGCTTGTGCAAATTTGATGTGTTGCCGCAATAACGAACGATCTTAAAACATTTTTTGCAGCTCGCAATTTTATCGTCCTTTTTTATAAAGTGTAACCATACGCTTGATTTGCAAAGTCCTATTTTCACAAATTTATTTAACTTTAAAAAAACAAAGATATTGTGCTAATCTGGCGTCGTTTTTGTAGCCAGTAAGAAACGAGTATTTTTGACCGATACGAGTACTTTTTACCGATACCTACTTGGTACTCGGTAGTAAAGTATCGATACCAAAAGTACTTGGTTTCTAAAGAAAAGTATCGAGTACTTACTTGTATTTACTCGTATCGTTTCATCCCTACTTACAGATAAAAGGTTGGCTGTCAAGTCCGGCACATAAAGCACATCATGAACCAATATGTCAACTTTCTTACCATTTGCTTCCACACAGATGTGTATATCACCAACACCACGAACCTTTAATTTTTCTTTGTTAGCCACATATATTTCTGTTATTTGTGAGGGCTTTATTTCAGAAAACCATTCTTTCCGCAAGGAATATGTGCACTTGCCCCTGAGTCAACAAACCAATCAACATCATTAATAACACCTGCTACAAAAACTGTACAAAAACCATGACCCTTGCTGTTCTCAGGCCTCTTTTTATCACGACAATTTGTTGCAATATGACCAAATTTATTGCAATTGTAACAACGTGGACCTTTCTTATTCTGATTTTTCTTTTTTGCAAAATAAGCGGCACTGTTGGTGGTTGTTTTCTTTATGTCCTGCAGAAGTTTTGTTTTTATCGAATCGCACGATATTTTTACCCCGGAGCTCTCTATTCCCATAATCATTGGGGAATATTCCTCTGGTAAACCCGCCAATGGAAGTGTTCCAATCCATTCATCATTTACGGGCATATTTACTTCTCTTAATTTATGCGCCGTCGAAACAATTTGACTCACATATTCTTCCACGCTTGCGCGTGACGTAAAACTCATGGTAGTGAGTTGCCGCAGCAAACCAACTCGGCGCGTTCTTGAAATGCTGCTTTGAGACTGTCCCAGACCTCCTTGTATGTTTCTGCATTCTCTATATGGACATAATTTATTTTGTCAACTAATAATATTATCTTCGTCTTTGCCTTATTTTCAAGTTTTGCATCCCGTCTGGTTGCAGGATACTTCCCTTTAACTGTATCCCACAATTCTTCATGCTGAAGTAGGTTTTTTGTTGCAAACGACCACGAAGTATAATTTTCTCTTCCGACTAACTATTCAATATTAAACTTAGTGGAAATCGACATCGTGACCAGAAATAAATTCTTATAACTTACTATTATAGTTCAATATATTTTAATCAGAATATTCTGGGCCCATAATTGTTGTTATGGTAGAAGTGAAAGTTGATAATAGCTGTGTTCATTTACTAAAAATTGTTACAAATTTGTAACAATTGTTACTAGAAAGCGTTCATTAACCCAAAAAATTTGCAACGAGAGAGCGTCGAAAGAGCGTAAAAAATTGAGAGACAGAAAAATTCTTGTAAGTTTTTACAAGTAAAATTTTTACTTGTAATAATTATTCAAACAGCTGTTTTGCGTTTGTGTTTACAAAACAATATTTCTAAATTAAGTTGCAAATAAAAATATTTTGGAAAATTTAAGAAATCGTAAGTTAATGTGAACTTTTAAAACGATAAAAAGTATTAAAAAGATGTATCTTAGGAACAACAGAAGCAAAATAAGATGTCTAATGGAATTGAAATGTTTTTGTTTTCTTTTTTCTTTAATTTTCACAGACCAGCTGTTATTTCTAATATTGTAAATATTGTGAGTACCTAGGTACTGGGTACTTTACACTAAGCAGGCAAATAATTCAATTAGTTCAGATATATATTTGCAAATAAATAAAATTATTTTTAAAATTAACTTTGAAATAGTAATGTTTTTAACTATCAAATTCTATTTCTACCACCATATGTGTGTGGACCGCAGAGAGATTTATTTTCACTTATATTGCGAAATGATTGTTCGAACTTATGTTTAACAAATTGATTGGTTGCTTTTTCTTTTGCAGTTGTTTTTATTTACCTTAATTACATAAATAAAAGAAACTTGATAAAATTTGAAAAATAGTCTAATTTATAAAAAAATTTAAATGTACTTCCAATCTTCAAATTACCTAATTTATTTTTTGCCTTATTAACAGTTATTAATTATTATTTATAAGCGTAAATTAACACATAATTTATTAAATTACTTTTTTTACTGCTTTTGGGGTTTAATGCTGGCAGCAACATGATATTTAATTTTGGATAAAGCTTTTTATTACAGTACCTCAGGTAGAAATTTAGAAATTAATCGAAAAAGCTACAATAATCTAACGAATAGCGTTTTTTTCTAAGAAATAACGAAATCGGACAAAAAAATTTATAATAATTTGTAAAAGTAAATACGAAAATCATCCATTACAAAAATATATTTCTTAAATATGCCAGATAATATGTTATAGCGTATAAACTAATTAAAAATAGATATTTTATTCATTCATTTTATTCAAAAGTAGCTAATCAGCCTTATCGTGTTTAGTGTATTTCGACTACGCCGAGTACTAGATTAAATAAAATTGCAAAACTTTTCACCATTCTATTACAAGCAGTACTCGAAAAACGCCAGTCACGAAAATGCTGAATATAAATGACCATAATCACATTATTTTTATAATAATATACATATATGTATAATTTGTCCAAAAAATATAGAGGTAGTTATTAAGTACTCATATATACCTATACATTACAACACTACTTTAACTTGCAAATTTTTACTAGTAAAGTGTTCATTTACTTTTTCACATTTTTGAGAGTAATTTTGGAAAAATTTTTGTTACTCTCTCGTTACTAATTTTTACTAGTAAAGTAAATGAACACACTAATAAGTGTGTTCGAGTACGCAAAAGTTTTTACTATTTTTTACTGAACTTTACTGCATTTTACGAAATTGCGTTCGTTTACCCAAAATACAGTAAATGAGAACGCAAATTGAGAGCGTAAAGTGACAGTTCTAAATTGAGAACTTGCAAATTTTTACTGCAGAAATTTTTCGCAGTAAAGTTTAGTAAAGCAAGAAAACATATGATTCAAAAGGTAAACAAACAAAAATTAAGCAAGCAAAAATTATACAATTGATAAAGAAATATCTAAAAAAAAGAAAAATTAAAATAAAACTGAAAAAAACCAAAAGTAAATGAATATTTATAAAACACACTTGTTTGTGTATGAAATATAAACATTTTAAAAATAAGCGAAAGTTAAAGAAAGCATTTATAGCTCAAATTAGAATTGTGGAATTTGGTGAAAAAAAATAAATAATGGATAATGTAAGTTTGTTAACAATATATTCTTATATATTTCGTTAATTACTTTATTCATTAATTTTTAAATATATATGTACGTAGTTTTCAAGTAAATATATGTGTTTTTCTGGAGCATCGCAATCGGCGTCTACAGGTGAAAGGATGGCACTGCTTGGGTCTGACGATGGTATACACACATACTTATTAGTATTTTTTTCGTAAAAACTTTATTATTTATTTTAGGTGCAAGTGCTCAAAATAATGTAGACACAAATAATGACGCGGCTCTCCAAACTGTGATGATGTTAATGGAGTCATCATCCGAAAGCGAAGATGAAGAAGAAACTATTCTTCTTGGAATGTTGAGAGATGACGAGGACGTTTATGTCAATAACATACTCCTTAGGCAAGAAAGACTACCGCGCAATTCCACTAAAAACTACTTTCTTGCGATGATTCCAGCTTATACGGATGCGGAATTTCGAACGCATTTTAGAATAAGCAGAATTTTATATGAAAATTTCAGCAAACGATTTCTTGAATCTGATATTTACAAAAATCTTCGACCAGATAAAAGACTGCCAGAAAGTTTGCACATGCTTGTGTTTTTATGGTTTGCTGGACACGAAGCCTGCAGCTTCAGTGACTTGTCAGACCGTTTTAATTTATCTCGGTCCACGATATCGTATTATAAACAGGGTTACGTTATTCATTAGTTCACTGAGCAAGGAAACTATAAAGTGGCCTAATGAAACGCAAAAATTAGAGTCCAGCAAATACTTTCAAAATAAATGCTTATTTCCGAAAGCTATTGGTATGTACATACATAAATATTTAATTTATTTGGAAGTAAGACAATAATATATATGAACTTTTCATTTAATTAGGTTGCATTGACGGCACACACATAGTTATTGATCCACCAGCTAAGGCAAAAGATGAATACATCGATAGAAAGGGAAGTGTAACAATTTGTATGCAGGGTATCTGCAATGAAAAGAAAAAAATTTTAAATATATTTGTGGGATATCCCGGATCATGCCACGATAGTTGGGTTCTAAAAAACTCCCCAATCTATGAAAATTTACCATCTTATTGTGGAGGTAATACTTTTTTAATATATTCATCAATAATGTTTTAACATTTAACATTTATTCATAGAATACTATTTATTAGGTGATTCGGCTTACCCGTGCAACAAATATTTAATTACACCATACAAGGACAATGGGGTAGCATGTTGCCAACAGTGTGTGGTATGCATTGCGATTCAATAGTACCGCAACATGCAAGCATTGACAAACTGCAAGCAAGATATTTTGTGTGTATCGGTAATTTGACACTTGTACAGGTAATTAAGTGCAGCAGCACAATGCACTTAAATGAATCACATTTATTAACTGTATTTGTTTGATTGTAGATATAAGCTACACAAAGTATCTGTTGCTTTTAAGTATGCACTCGTTGAACTTTAAAACTGTTGAACACATGCCATACATAAATAGTTGGAAGCTAAATATGCTTACCCAACAACAATATATATTTCTATTCTTTTACTCTTATGTTAAGGTACCCCCTAAGAATTATTCTCATAATTAGTATATAAGCCAATGTTAATTAGTTTAAGCAATCAATTAATACTTTGCCTTCAATCGGCATTACTAATTCATACTGGCATTCATCTGCCTTTTACTTTTATTTGCCAGTGGCGTTCTTAAGCGCCGGCACTATTATTTATTTTCTTAAACTCTTCTCATCATCAATCCTCCACAATAAATTGAGAGCTCCTAGAGAGCACCAGAATAACTAAATTGTTTTAATCATATTACATGGCGATCCTGCCAGTCCTGGATTACAAGTCTCCGTCAGAAGAGTGTTAAAGCCAAAAAAAAAACACTGAGGTGGAAGCGCCAGGCCAAAAGGCGTCAATATAACAATAACTAATGGAACGCTAACCGAACTCAGCAACAGCAAGAAAATCATACATACATATCTTTTATTACTACTATTATTATTATTATTATTATTCATGTTTATCTGATTATTCATACAAATAGAATAATTTATTCAGTTAAAAAGTTTATACCGTATGAGTTAAGGGATTATAAATAATTTATGCTGAACATATTTGCTTATTAAAGCTAAATTAAAAAAAAAAAAAAAAAAAAAAACTAACCTTTATAACCTTCATAATAAGTAAAAATAAAATTAAACTTAATCAAAAATAATTAAATTCAAAACTAAATTTTTAATACAGCAAATTTATATTCCATACAAATAATTCAATGTAAACGGTCACTTATATTGTCAAAATACGTAGAAATAAGAATAAAATGGGAAAACCGCAATACAAAATAGAAAAACCAAACGCTAACGTAGTAAATAATTTACAAATTATTGACCATACAGAACACATAGGCTCGTTGTGGATACTACTATTAATATTGGTGGTAATAAACACAGTTAGTCTTCTATTAAAAATTTACTTGTTACATAAAAGATCCCTAAGGAAGCAATATCTAAGCAGAGCAACTGACCTAGACAAAGTATAAAATTTTCACATGGACTGGTTAGACATCCTAGAACACTGCAGAAAAATCAAAATTGAATTTGAAAAAAGTTACAAATGCCTCAATATAGACAGACCAATAAAAGAGGACACAATTAATAAACATTATAAAAAACTTATACAATATTTAGAAGAAATAAGGGTTATTTTAAACGTAAATTATCAAAGATTAACACCTTCACATCAAATAGCAGCCGAAGCATTTTTGCAAGATATAAGGAATAGAGTAATACAGATAGCGGAAAGAAAAACTATTAAAATACAACTACCACAAACATTGCACGAAAAAATAGATCTGCAACAAATTTGTACATCAAACACATCCATAATGGCACAAACAGCAATAGATTTTCTAAACACAGCTGCAAGGCTAATTAAAAGACATAAATATAAAAGACATAAATATAAAAACTAATACAATATTGAAAATTACAACAAGATCTATGGCATATAAAAAGAAACAACAAAGTAATATCGAAAATATTCAGCATAAAATTAAAAATAATGATAAAGAGCCCAATATATATGTACCACTAAAGAACACTGACGTCAGAAAGTACTATAAATTGAAGATTACTCCCGTAAAATGTTACATCAAACGAGGAAAATCTGTTATTACATATATAAATATAAATGATTTGTTTACTAATGGGAATATTGACCTAGGACAATTTTTCCCAAGGCTTGAGAAAGTGGCCGGTAAACTTAGTGTAGAGACACTACAAATGGCACCCAGTGAGAAAATTTTCGAATTTATCTCCATAAATGAATTTAAAAATATGGGCAATAAATATTTAAATAAATTAAAAGTAGCGCTACTTAATGAGGTGACCAATATAAATGATAAGAATGGTAAGGCAATTCTTGATATAATGCTGAAATACCACGATGATCCGATAGAGGGAGGACATTGTGGAATATATAGAACATTAAAAAAAATAAAGAGGTATTACTATTGGAAAAATATGATAAAAGATGTAACAAAATATGTGAAATTATGTAAAAAATGCCAGAAATCAAAAATAATAAGCCATAATAAAAGTCCTATGACTATAACAGAAACACCAGAAAAAGCATTCGACACGGTGTATGTAGATACAATAGGGCCATTTCCAAAATCAATTAATGGAAATGAGTATGCAATTACTTTAATATGTGATCTTACTAAATATTTGGTGACAATACCAACACCAGATAAATCTGCAAGAACAATCGCAAAAGCGATATTTGAAAATTTTGTATTAACCTATGGTCCAATGAAAACGTTCATTTCGGACATGGGAACAGAGTACAAAAATTCTATACTGACGGAACTATGCACACTACTAAAAATTGAAAATATAACTTCCACGGCACATCACCATCAAACACTAGGAACAATAGAAAGAAGTCATAGAACTTTTAACGAATATGTTCGTTCTTATATATCTGTGGACAAAACTGACTGGGACGAATGGTTAAAGTATTTCACATACTGTTTTAATACAACACCGTCAACGGTGCATAACTACTGTCCTTATGAGTTAGTCTTTTCAAAATTACCAAACAATTTTAGGCAATTTGCTAAAATAGATAGTGTGACGCCACTATATACAGCCAAACCCACGATATCGACCGACAAGTCGAAAGAGCGACAGCAACTCACTCATTATCGTTCGTATATGCGACCCACTAACTATCGACTTGTCGGTTGTCTGGCTTTACGTTTTAACGTAATCATTGTCAAATGACTATATTGCCACATCAAATATTCCATGTAAATTGAGCCATAAATATGGCCATTTGAACGTGGCACAATGACCAGGTATGCACAGTTCCATTACAAGTACAACAATCCAAAAACAACATGTATATTGTTGGCATAAAGTACTCGCTTTTCACCAAAAAACGCAAATAAATTTAACATTTTCTTGCGAATGATTTCCAAGCTGTAACAATTATTTGTGTATGCTTTAAAACTGTATCAGTTGGCATGAATATAAAGTTAGTTTAATATAAATTGAATTGAGGTAGGTGTGCTAGTAAGCTCACCTTTTGGATATGCCTTGCTACAAATTTAAACACAAAACATGTGCTTTCAATAAATGAATTTTGTGAAAAATATTTATATCAAAATAATTTTTGGTATTTTGTTAATTTCACAAATTCAACAAGACCCTGCACCGGCTTCGGTTTTGCCTGTTAAATGCTAATGAATAATTATTATCTGTACAACAATATATTTATTAATATATGTACTCGTATGTACATATGTATGTACATATTTATGTAAATACCTACTAATTTCCCATCATGAAAATTTTTAAAATTATTACATTGTACATACATTCATATAAAATAACATTTTTTAAATTATTTTGTCAAATTAATTTCTCTGTCGACAACAAAACTTTCGTGACTGATTTTGACAGTTGTTGTCGCATAATATTTCTTAGTGGGTCGGAAATTTGTATGAAAATGTTTACGTTATCGCTCGCTTTCATTGTCGATCGACTTGTCGTGCTGAAAACTTTCAGTGGGGCGCAAAACAGCTGTTTGTCGTTGAAAAAGTCGATGGCGACATCGTGGGTTAGGCTGATAATGTGGATAACTATGCCAAAGAGGCAAAATATAGGTTAGAACTTTCTCATAAACGCGCGCAGTTATTTTTATATAGAAATAAAATAAAACAAAAATTAAATTACGATAAGAATATTTTAGAACATAATTTTAAAATAGGAGATTTAGTTTTACTTAGGAATAATTCAGGGCATAAATTGGAAAATCAATATAAGGGTCCGTATAAAATAAAAAAAATAGATTTAAGAAATAATGTTACCATAGAAGATAAGAAAACAAATAAACAACAAATAGTTCATAAAAATAGACTTAAGATGTTTAATAATAACTAACATTTAATAGTATTGTTTGGCCGAACTAATATAAAATTAGAATATATGTACATCTAAATATTAAAATTTTTTTTCTTTTCTTTAAAAACAAAATAAATATTATATTACACTTATACTTAGGCTAATTAAAAACTAATTGTAAAAGAATGTCCATAAAACTAACGTTATATGAACATTCTTGTAAAGGATGGAGGTGTAGCATGTGGCCAACAGTGTGTGGTATGCATTGCGATTCAATAGTACCGCAACATGCAAGCATTGACAAACTGCAAGCAAGATATTTTGTGTGTGTCGGTAATTTGACACTTGTACAGTTAATTAAGTGCAGCAGCACAATGCACTTAAATGAATCACATTTATTAACTGTATTTGTTTGATTGTAGATATAAGCTACACAAAGTATCTGTTGCTTTTAAGTATGCACTCGTTGAACTTTAAAACTGTTGAACACATGCCATACATAAATAGTTGGAAGCTAAATATGCTTACCCAACAATAATATATGTATATTTCTATTCTTTTACTCTTATGTTAAGGTACCCCCTAAGAATTATTCTCATAATTAGTATATAAGCCAATGTTAATTAGTTTAAGCAATCAATTAATACTTTGCCTTCAATCGGCATTACTAATTCATACTGGCATTCATCTGCCTTTTACTTTTATTTGCCAGTGGCGTTCTTAAGCGCCGGCACTATTATTTATTTTCTTAAACTCTTCTCATCATCAATCCTCCACAATAAATTGAGAGCTCCTAGAGAGCACCAGAATAACTAAATTGTTTTAATCATATTACAATGGTCACCTTACAAGTGCTCGAAAACTTTTCAATATTAAATTGCGCTCTGGTCGTGTTGCAATAAAGCAACGTTTTCGTCAGCTATATTACTGCAAGCTACGAGGCATGAAAAAAATTTGTCATTTTGTAAGGGCGTGCTGTGTGTTACATAACATAGCTAACGATGATGATATCGAATTTTTTGAAACATCAATGACTGAAGAAACTGATGAGTTCCAAGGACATGATCAAGTTGCTAGAGGAAACAGTGTAAGGGATCCAATATGCCAAAGTATACTGAGATCAACAAATCAGTAGTTCGAAATAACATTGGGAAATAAATTAAATAAATTAAGAATTTGTAATATATTATTAAATTTATTTAATAATTTTATATAATAATGTAACATTTTAATAAATATATGAGTTTTAACAAAAAAAATATTCATACTTCCGCATACTACATATATTAATTACAGTCTTATTATTTTGTACTTTATTACTTTTAGCATCAAGGAACTTTTTAATTGCTTAATTCACAATCCTTTTATATCGCTTAGTGCTGGTTCACTCACGTCAAGTTTCCTTAATTAAGTTTAAGTTCAGCTGACGAAGAAGATTTATATGTGATGACTGCATTCAGTATATTCATAATGTGGATCTGGTTTTAAAAGAAATGGTGTCGATAGAAACAAACAAAACCTAACCGAATATAAAGACGAAATTAAAGTGGTATTAAAACAATGAGACTGAAATAAAACAATTATTAGAAGCAATAGAAAAGCGGTATGAAGATAGGTTTAAAAAATAGACAATGCTCAAAAAATTTTTGAAAAAAATGTAGAAGAAAAAAACTGTATGGCTGTTTTAATGACTTTGAAAATAAAAACAAAGAAATGTATAACGTTATAGAAGAAGACAACAACAAAATGTGTAACAAGATCAAAAAAACTTAAAAAAAAACAACTGCAACAAAAAACAAAATATCATATGCGGAGCCAGTAAAAAAAATACAGAGATGCCAGATGTAAAAAAAAAAAATACATTCAATAATAAAACGATTGAAAAAACTAAAGATGAACTAAACAAAAAAGTGGACCCGACAAATTTAAAAATAACAATATTGAAAACAGAAGAAATTGAACTGTAATAATTCAAACTGATAATACAGAGGAGAGAGAAAAAATAAAAGAAGCTATCCAAAGTAAAAGGAGTGAAGGATATGAAATTAAGGTGCCTAATCCAATAGATATAAGTGTTAAAATAACCGGTATGACATATAAATATTCCGAAAATGAATTAGTAGAAATGAATCTGAAATTAAAGTTACTAGACTGTAACGACACGTTTTCTCGCTTTGAAGCTGGGGTAGGCTCAGTGGTGTCCAGGGTCGTTACTAGATTGTGTTTTATTTGGTTTTTGAGTAAGAGTAATAAAAAGACTTCGGAATTCTTTAGAATACGTTATAAATCTTATCACTTTATTTACTCTTCTGTTTATGTATATGTGTACATATATATAGATTCTCTGCGGTATGTAGTTATATTCTCTGAGAGTTGTTTATAAAAGTTCTCTTCATCTCTGGTGACGTCTCTTGGTTGGATAACGATATCCCTATTGTAGCCGTGCTTAGACCCACCACAATAGAGCACGTTCGATGAAAGAGAAATATGACGAAATCTCTATTGTAGCCGTACTTAGACCCACCACAATAGAGCACGGTATTTCTCTTAGAGTTAATTACAACCGGTTGTATCGAAGGATGTTGCCTACCGATGCCGTGCTTAGACCCACACCGCTAGTCAACCTCCTTCTACTAAAAATCCAATTGTGGCCGTGCTTAGACCCACCACAATAGAATCCTTAGTCTATACAAAAAATGTATTAATCCCTCTTAGTAAACAAGTTTAATAAGAGCTCTTACCACATTAGCAGCTGCCAACCAACTCCACTCAATCAACGAATGTGTCGCCTTTTATAGCAAATTGCTGGCACACACAAGATACAGACACAACCGCACCCATACGTTGTGCACGAGTTGTGTACGTGATCAGTTGTTCGATGATTGTGTTGTTCAGCGCTGTGTATAAACGTAAGTTACTATTTATATCATGACTACCAGTGATGGTAGTTAATTTTTCCGTTAAGTTCAAATGATTAAATATAATTATCTTAATACTACCATATCGGGTATTATTTCTAATAAGTTCATAAAATAGTATTTATATTCATTAATAAAAATTATCTAATTCATAAAAATAATAATATAAAGAAATTCATTTACAAAAGTCAGGCAATTGGGTTTTTGTTCTTAAAACCAGTGTGGCAAAAACGACTTTAGGACTTTTGTCGTCACACTGCCTCTCCCCTCTCAGCGTCCAGGGTCCACCAAATCTGACAACGCCCATCTCGGAATAAGGTTATCCGGAAGCATTGGTTGTGGATGCATCGACATAACTTCTCTCTTGTAGGCCGCAGTAATCGAGACATTCTTTCATTCAGCTCCCTCTGCAGGACTTCTGGGAGTTGATGGCGCGTTATGGTGATGGGTTTTGTCGGTAGGGGTGGTGTTGTCGGTCGCGATGATGCTTCCGGCAGCCCTACTCTATCCTTCGATTGCGCTGAAAATACTGATGACTTGGCTGTGGATGTTGTCGATGTACACGAGGAGGCTGATGAAGTTGTTGCAGATGATGATGATGATGTCATTGATTCGGCACGTTTATTGAGTGTGTTGATTGCCGGTGAAATCTACGAAAAAAAAACAATTAGTTACTATATTTGTTTATGAAATGGCTTTAATTCGCTAATGTGCGCGGTGCGCCGATTGTTAGTTTCTATACTGCGAATTTCTAATATTACGGGGGAGGTGAATTTTTCAATCACCCATGGTCCCCTATATTTTGGTGCTAATTTGGCTGCAAAGTTGTCTATAGCCTTAGACAACGGATGCTGTTTAACTAAAACATGCTCTCCAATCTGAGGTTGCCAGTTGCGGCGGCGCAGATTGTAGTGGTGGCGTTGTTTATTAGTCGCTTTGGATAGGTTGTTTCGAACAATGTCGAAAATTTCTTTTAGTTCTGTGGCCCGTTCTTCGGGCGACGGCTGATGAGCTCCTGTACCGACCGTGACTTGGTCGTACAGCGCATTTGGTAACCGTGGTTGCCTCCGTTGTGTAAGGTATGCCGGACTGTATCCTGTGGATTCAGTCATGCTTGTATTGATGGCGAGCATGATTTCGGGTAAGAGATCATCCCATGAAGCATGTTGTTTTCCGGCGAACTGTGCGATGATTGTTTTGATAGTGCGGTTGGCCCTCTCCGTAGGATTCTCCTGGGGAGTGTAGGGGGCCGTAAACTGCTGAATAATACCTACGTCGTGTAGATATTTTTGAAAAACGCGTGATGTGAATTGAGTACCGTTGTCCGTGATGATGGCTTTAGGCACACCATATCGGGCGAGGATCCTCTCACGGAAAGCCTTCACAGCCCCTTCGGCCGTGGCTTTCCTCATGGGGATTAATTCACACCATTTCGAAAAATAGTCAAAGAACACTAGTAATGTAGTGTTTCCGTGACGAGTACGGGGTAAGGGTCCGACAAAATCGGCATATACAAGTGACCACGGTTCATCGGGTACACGTGTAAGCATCTTACCTGCCGGTTGTTTTTGTGACACTTTATATTGTTGACAGCTGACACAATTCCGCACATAACGGCTGACGTCACGGGCCATACCTGGCCAGTAATACCGTTGTGCTATCTTGTGTAGTGTTTTCCTTATGCCGAGATGGCCTCCAGTAGGCCGATCGTGGTTTTCTTGGAGTACTTGTTGACGCTGGGGTGTGGCCACGCATAATTTCCAGGGGTAACTATCTTCATTATTCAATTCTCTGGCAAAATGCCTGTAGAGTTGGTGATTGATAACGCTGTAGTCAGGAAATTCTTCAGGGCGTTGACGCACCCCCTCGAGCAAGCTTTGGAGCCATCGGCAAGTGTGGTTGTCTTTTGTATTAGCGCTGTTAACTTCAGCCTGTGGTTGTCGGGAAAGTGCATCCGCAACCTTGTTGAGTTGGCCTTTTCTGTAAATAATTTCAAAATTAAACTGTTGTAATTCTAACGCCCATCTGGCAAGCCGGCCCATAGGGTTGTCAATTGTATTCAGCCACTTGAGGGCTAGATGGTCGGTGATAACTTTAAAGTGGTACCCCTCCAGGTATGGACGCATTTTCCGAATGCCCCATACGATGGCCAGACACTCTTTTTCAGTGGCTGAGTAGTTTTTCTCGGCGGCGTTTAGATGGCGGCTAGCGTAGGCGATTACATGTTCAGTCCCCTCTAGTTCCTGAGTGAGGACTGCTCCTAATCCGAAGTCACTAGCATCGGTTTGTAGCACAAACGGTTTGGAAAAATCTGGACACGCCAGTACTGGTGCTTCTGTCAATTTATTGCGGAGAGTTTCGAATGCCTTTTGTTGTTCACTTCCCCACTTCCAGTGTTTGCCTTTTTTTAGTAAGTCAGTGAGTGGTCGAGATATGGTGGAGAAATCGTGCACAAAACGATGATACCAAGACGTAATTCCTAAGAAGCGTCTGACGTCTTTTACGTAGGTAGGGGGGGTCATCTGTGCCACGGCCTAAATTTTTCCTGGATCAGTTTTTATGCCGTCCTTTGTAACGATTGAATGTGATGCTGCCGTAGATAAGCCTTTAAGTTGTTGAAATTTTGTTAACTCGTGTGCGAGAAAATCATCGATCTCTTGCTGCAGTATAGTCTGCTTGTTGATCGGGGTTGTGATTTCCGCTGGTGGAGTAACCACGTCAGTAGGGCTTAACTGGTCATCTGAATTACCCTGACACCAGTTTACCGTCGCACAAAGTTTGGAGGTAGCGGTTACACCGGCACAGGATATGCTGGTCTCGAAATTTTTCAGAAAATCTAGCCCCAACAAAATATGTTCAGTCGCCCCAGGTAAGATGAGAAATTCGTGGAAGGCAGTCCGATTTCCCAGGGTTATAGGACACTTCACTGCGCGTGATACTATCCTTTTAGAGCCGTCGGCCAAAGTGACGTCGATGTCAACCTGTAAATATATTGGCTTCTTTACCAGTCTGATACATGCTGGTCTGATGAAGCTTCGGGTTGCACCCGTATCAATTATGGCGGTGACTAAGTTCTTGCCAAGGTGGCTTTTAATTTGTCATCTTCCCATCGTATTGACGTCCCATTTCTTCGAGACGGAGCTTCGGGTTCAATATGTGGATTTGTTGTCGAGTGGTGGAGAACCATACGGTTATGTTCGTTGCGGGGTGGAGCAGAGTTCGTGGGGATGCTTTCAAAATCTGTGGCCAGTCGTATTAACTCTTCGAGTGTTGAAAAATCGATTCTCCGAATGTATCGTTGGTAGTCGGGTTGGGCATTGCGGAAAATGCGTTCCACACGTTGTTCAACCGTGAGGTTTGTGGGGCGCATTAAATTTTGCAATGCCAAGACATACTCTTTGAACGGCTCACGTGGCCGCTGGACTCGCTTTCGGACTTCGTCTTCGAGTTTTTCAAAGTAGCGTGGCGGTAAAAAGAAATCACATAGATCGTGTTTAAACGCTTCCCACTCTGTCCAGTTTTTATTATTGTTCCTATACCACAGCAATGATTTATCTCGAAGAAACTCAATGATTACTTTTAAAACATCACGTAAATTTATTTGATACGTACCCGCTAGTTCTTCCACTCGCTCGACGAATTCTAAGGGATTCTTACCTCCATCGTATTTCAGACCCCATCTTCTGATGGTATCAATTACCATAATCCGATGTTCTACGGTTGTCTTCTGGGGAAAATCGTGGGGTGTGTTTTGGCGGGATGATCCAGGCAGTTCACTTTTAGCTGGTGAATCTGGTGTATTATCCATCGCAACCTCGGGTAATTGTAGCTTAGTTGATGAAGTAGTGCCACAATCGTGTTTATTTTGAAGTGCCAGTAAAGTTGTACGTTGAGCATCCTCGTGGTCTGATGAAACAAACTTGGCGAAGCGTTTTCTCAACTCTTCGACTGTGCCTGTTATCTCGAGTTCAAACTGGGTCAGGTATTGTACCAGTTCATCCTTCTTTAGGGAGTAAATCCACGACGTCTTTAACATGGTGATTATAATCAAAATTTTTCCTTGCTGGTATTTTGTCCAAAAAAATGAGTTTTATTTTATATATATATATAATTTATTTTATTCGTTGTTGTTAGTTGATTTTTCGATGATTATCAAAATATAGTTTGTTTAGGTATATATATATATATATATATATATATATATATATATATATATATATCTATATACCGATATGTATTATATTGTTTTTTTTTTTTCTTGTAGAATAGTCTGCTTTGCTGCTGTATTGCTGTGTCTCTAGCTATATATATATCTATGTATATATAGCAATTGGTTTGTACACGTAGGCAAATAAAAATATTTGTGTGTACCGTTGTAAATTCTTGTAGCGATGTACAGTTGAATCAAAACTACGTTGTGGAATTTTTTTTTCCATACAATGTTTTACTTTTGTACGTAACTCAAAAGTTTTACCGTTTGACTTCAAGCAAAAGCAGTCAGGCTGGTTTATTTTAAATTTCTTCTTTAAAATATTTGGTTGTCTTTGTCGGTGTTGTTGTTTGTTAAACTGCGTCGCTGACAATTATAAATACAGTGTTTTACTTTTGTTCGTGAATCAAAAGTTTTACCGTTTGACTTCAAGCAAAAGCAGTCAGGCTGGTTTATTTTAAATTACTTTTTTTAAATATTTTGTTGTTGATGTTGTTGTTTTTTTTTCGTTGTTGCGTGACAAACTGCGTCGCTGACAAATATCAATTTGTTGTGGGCAGCATACAGTTGTAGCGGAAAATTTTTTTTTCTTCAACACAATAATTGTTTTTATGACTTCTTTAGGTACAGTCTCGGCAAAAAGTTTTCGTTGACTGTTGTATATATTTTCCAATAATATTATTTTTTTTTGTTTGTTGTTTTTGGTTGTTTAGTTTTTATAAAGTTATTTTTTTTCTTGACGATGCAAAGTCGATGTTGATTGGACAAATGCAAAGTCCCTGCTCGGGCGCCACTGTAACGACACGTTTTCTCGCTTTGAAGCTGGGGTAGGCTCAGTGGTGTCCAGAGTCGTTACTAGATTGTGTTTTATTTGGTTTTTGAGTAAGAGTAATAAAAAGACTTCGGAATTCTTTAGAATACGTTATAAATCTTATCACTTTATTTACTCTTCTGTTTATGTATATGTGTACATATATATAGATTCTCTCCGGTATGTAGTTATATTCTCTGAGAGTTGTTTATAAAAGTTCTCTTCATCTCTGGTGACGTCTCTTGGTTGGATAACGATATCCCTATTGTAGCCGTGCTTAGACCCACCACAATAGAGCACGTTCGATGAAAGAGAAATATGACGAAATCTCTATTGTAGCCGTACTTAGACCCACCACAATAAAGCACGGTATTTCTCTTAGAGTTAATTACAACCGGTTGTATCGAAGGATGTTGCCTACCGATGCCGTGCTTAGACCCACACCGCTAGTCAACCTCCTTCTACTAAAAATCCAATTGTGGCCGTGCTTAGACCCACCACAATAGAATCCTTAGTCTATACAAAAAATGTATTAATCCCTCTTAGTAAACAAGTTTAATAAGAGCTCTTACCACATTAGCAGCTGCCAACCAACTCCACTCAATCAACGAATGTGTCGCCTTTTATAGCAAATTGCTGGCACACACAAGATACAGACACAACCGCACCCATACGTTGTGCACGAGTTGTGTACGTGATCAGTTGTTCGATGATTGTGTTGTTCAGCGCTGTGTATAAACGTAAGTTACTATTTATATCATGACTACCAGTGATGGTAGTTAATTTTTCCGTTAAGTTCAAATGATTAAATATAATTATCTTAATACTACCATATCGGGTATTATTTCTAATAAGTTCATAAAATAGTATTTATATTCATTAATAAAAATTATCTAATTCATAAAAATAATAATATAAAGAAATTCATTTACAAAAGTCAGGCAATTGGGTTTTTGTTCTTAAAACCAGTGTGGCAAAAACGACTTTAGGACTTTTGTCGTCACAAGACTTTATGATTTCAATAGAAACAATAAAATATTTTTAACGCGAAGCTAAACGTAGATAATGAATCATACAATAAGCTAATAGCGGCTCAGAAAATTAACGTTGGATGGGAAAAGTGTAGAGTGTTCGACGGAATGGATTTATTAAAATGTTTTAAATGTAACGGCTATAATCACATCTCTAAAGACTGCAAGAATCAGGAAACGTGTCTAAAGTGTCATGGAAACCACAAACATAAAGACTGTGATAAAGAAACTATTGAGAAATGCATAAATTGTGTAATAATAAATAAAAAACTTAACATGGGACTTGATGAGAATCACTTTACCATGAGTAGAGAATGTCCAGTTTATCAAAATAATCTGAACAGTAAAAAAAGAAGAATTGGTCTAAACATTTAACAATTAAAAAATAAACATGGTATATAATATATTATACAAATGTGCAAGGATTAAAAAACAACTTTAATCAAGTAGAAATTATGGCAGCAGCTATATTCTGTAATTCTCGTAGCTAAAGCTAAATCTCGATCGCTAAAATTTTTAGGGCGAATATTTTAGCGATTTTGCTAAAAAGGTATTCTGTAACTCTAATCGCTTAGCTAAAATTTACTCTTTTCGCCGTTGCTAATTTGCTATTATTAGACCATTCCTTTCTTTCTTATTTGATAATTTAATATTGAAAAGAGACAAATATATATGCGTGTATATTTGGAATTTAATATTGTTACCTACATTATAATTTCTACTCCGTAACAATGATTGTGTTTTTTTATAAAAATTTTTAAAATATGTTTTAAAACGTCTATTTTTTAAAGCTATTTCACAAAGTTCTAGTCAAAACTTATTGTTTTTTTGCAGCACATGCATTTTGAAAATTGTAAAGCGCATGATTTTTGCGTAGTAATTTCTCAAGAAAGCATTACGTTCGAAAGTTATGGGAACATTTATAAGAGAGATGGCATCACTGTTAAGAAATAATTTCAGTAAACAATTGAAATTTTTTTCTATGTGGTATTTGCTGGTGATACTGTGGCGTAGTTATTTGAAAGTATTTATGTATTTGTACAAAAATGTTTTTGATCATAATAAATTTAAAATTTGTGTACAGAGTTTTGATTAATTTTGTAATATTTTAAAAACTTTTTTTTTTATTAAATAAATTTTTATATAAAATTTAGTATTTGAGTTTTATTTAAATTAAACTACTCATAACAGCTAAAACACTTCAACCTATCATATGCAAACTTTTTATGCTATTCCAAATACTAAATGAGCATGTATTTTTGCCCTTTTTTATCCTTTTTGTAGTTTCCTACATTATTTTTCTAAAAACAAGGCTAAACAGCAATGATATAAAAAATATTTTGCTTAAATTACTTTTTAGCGCCTTCAAAATATCGTTGCTTAAATTTTAGCGTTTCTAGCTAGAAAAGTTGCTTAAATGTGCTTAGAGAATACAAATGTATAACATTTTAGCGGTAATAGAGAGCATTGTTTGCTCTCAGAACAAACGCCAAAATTGCGGCGAATTTAATTTTTATGACATTGCCTAATTTAGCAATACGAATTACAGAATTCAATATGTAGCTAAAATTCTCGAAAACGATTTTCGACATTTTTAGCGATGGAGATTTAGCTTTAGCGAGTTACAGAATATAGCTGCAGAAGATAAAAACCTGATTTTATAGTTCTATCAGAAACTCATCTGACAGAAGATATAAACGAACACGAAATATCTATACAAGGGTATGGAGAAGTTTTAACTTTGTCGAATTCAAAAAGAACGGGCGGTATCATAACTTACTATAAAAAAAAACTGGAAAGTTCAAAACATTTTAGAAAAAATTTATAATTTAAAGTATTGGCTAAATGCATGTACGATGAAAAATAAAAACAACTATTTTATATTAGTAGCTGTATATAGATCACATAGTTACAGTGAAGGGGAATTTTGTGAGCACTTTGAGAATTTCGTGAAAGATTTATGTGAACACAACTGTGAAATAATTATAATAGGAGACTTTAACATAGATTGGTCAAGTGATGGATTTTACAAAAAAAAAATGGAAGGTTGTTTAATGATAACCGACTAAAACAAATTGTTAATGAGCATACAAGAATAACGGCAAATACAAGAATAATAATAGATTACGTTGTGACTAACAAACAAAATTTCCGTAAAAAGTAACGTTAATAACAAAATATCAGATCACGGAGCGCTTGATATAAATATTGATTATGAAATGAAAAATCAGGAACCTGCGCAGAAATAGTGAATTTTGACTACAATAAAAATTTATTCCATAGAGAGTTAACATCGAACTTGAATATGAATACAAATTGCGATATAAATAATAATGTAGCTTATTTTGAGGCACTGATTGAAGGAACAATACAAAAATTTACATATAAAAAAGTGATACCAGAACAAAATTACATCAATAATTGGTGTAATGCTCATCTAAGACAGATTAAACACGAAAAAGTTTTCAAATACCAAATCGCGAAAATTACAAATACGAATGAAAATTGGAATAAATACAAATCAATAAGAAATATTTACAAAACTAAAATAAATATCGAAAAAAATAAGTATATTGAAAACAAAATAAACATTGCCAAAGATCAAAAAATAATGTGGAAAGAAATTAAAAATTTAATACTCAAAACAAGTCAAACTGTGATACAAAATGTGATTTTTAGCCAAGTAGAATATAATGATAATTACCAAATTGCTAACCAATTTCATAATTATTTTGTCAATAGCATTAAGTCAATCAGAGATAGTATAGAAGACGTGAAATACATAAATCAAATACCTGTGATAAATTCTAGACTTAAATTCACTGCAATAAATATGCAAGAGCTTAAAGATACATGTAAAACACTAAATAACAAACCTGATTTCAATAAAGTGACAATAAAAATAATATTAGACAATTGAAATGTAAAGGGCCCCGCACTACTGTAGTTAATAAATAAATCGTTGGAAACAGGAATTTTCCCAGAAACATGGAGGGAAACAATGGTGATTCCAATTGAAAAAGTTTACAAGACAAAATATTGTGAAGAATACCGACCAATCAACACACTAAAGACGTGCGAAAAAATTATTGCAAAAATTGTGAAATTAAAATTAGAGAAATACATATACATATGGTAGACAATAAATACCAATCGGGTTTTCGAAAAAAATATTCGTGCGAAACGGCAGTGAATTATGTAGTAAATAGATGGAAAAATACACAAAGAAATAACAAAATAATTGCAATATTTTTGGACTTCAAAAGAGCTTTCGAAACTATAAATAGAGATATACTCCTTCAAAAGTTATATACCTATGTATGGTATACAAGGCAAATAACTAAACTGGTTTAAAACTTATTCAACGCATAGAAAACAAACAACAAAAGTAAATAATATAAAGTCTAGTACAATAAACAATGATTTCGGCGTACCACAAGGTTAAATTTTAGGGGCATTATTGTTCATAATATATATAAATGATATGCGAAATATATTAGAGAAAAGATAAATGGGCGATTCTATTCTGACGGGTGCAACATTTAGACGCTTTAAACGTCTTTTACTAATAGAAAGAAACACATTTTCAATTAAGTTATTTCTGGAAGGGGTAACATTTTTTTTATATACTATTGTTATCTATTTACAAGAATTTATATGAAATGATCAAATAGCCACGAGAGAGCTGTGATGACGGGTGCAACCAAATTGGCCAACTTTCATAAGATCATACCACAAAAACACAAAACTCTGTTAATTTTTAAACTTTTATTGTATTATTCTTTTTTATTGTGAAAGATGAGATATCAGACGATGATTATCAAATCAAACATCGTAGAGAAATATAATCCAATAATAAGAAATTTGCTCTTTAGGCCATGACGGGTGCAACATGCAATTATGACGGGTGCAACGCGTCTAAAATAACTAAACAAAAATCCATTTTTTTTTCTTAATTTTCACATAATTATTCAAAATATTGTTATTTATTAATCAACAAATAAAAATACACAATAAAAAACTCATTTATCATTAATTCAAAATCAACAAAAACTCAATTAATTCATTTTTTCAAATATATTAAAATTTTTAAGAAAAGGTAAAAATAAACAATAAAAAATTCACTTTTCAATACGAAAATTATAGCGGTTATATCGCATCTAAGTTATTTCAATAGATATATCAGCACGTTGATGAATCAAGCATGAAATCGGTTTCAAATCGTCCACATCCCAACTATTTTCTGGTTCGTTTGGAGTTTTGAAAATCAACGTGCTTCTTATGTTGGACTTAGAAGTTCGCCCCATGGAAACGCGATTGCCCTCTTCAAATTGGAATGAGTGTTTTCCTTGAAGGCCTCGAATGTTTTTCAACATTTTCCATTCATCATATACCACACTCTTCACTGCGTCAATATCTTCCTTTGGTACGAATATAAAAAAGATGTTTGTACAAAGACTGCTCGCGACATCAAAAAAATCTTGAGCACTGTTAACAAGGACTTGTCGGGACTTTACAGCGGTCCACACTGTTCTTTTTATACTTCCACCTAGTCCATCAACCGCCCCTTTGCCATGTGAAGCAGCAAAAAAGTTCCATTCAAGATGCTTTACCCCGTATTGAAGTTTGAGTGCATTCATGCTTCCTATTACATATCGATTCTTGAATTGAGCTGCACAATTGTCGCTGAAGATGTATATGGATGTAATATTTTCATTGATAGACTTTATGTACTGCAGAATTTTTTGCAGAAAGAGATGCACAGCGTATTTATTGTGTTTTAATTCGTCACTTATTATAATAACGGAATGGAGTTTGTCCTTCATCCAAATACAGAAGGTGAAAAGAGTTACTTGTCCATGGCAGCAATGTGCTGACTGAATTTCATCTTGACTGATGAGCCCATAATTCTCGGCAAAGTCTATTTGTACAATAGCTTTCTCATCACTTAAGTTTTGTTTTTCAGTTTGAAAGTAGTCTGACTGTACATTCTTAACAAAGAAATGCAGTTTGAATTTATCAGTGTTGTCATGTAATTCATTTATCGCTTCATCTAAAGGTTTGCTGACCACGATCTGTTTTGGTCTCTTTTGCTGATAAATCCAGGTCTTACAACGCACAATGGGATTTGAATCTAGGGCAATATCCCAAATATTTGAATCTTTGCACTCTTCACAATTGTTTGACATGCAATCTTCGTTATTAGTATTACACGATATTTTGTTAAGAAACTCTCTATGCGATTGTGGAAAATCCGAATTCTTCGAAATAATTTCAAGAAGCGCAATAAAGTTTGAGTGTGTTATACATACAGAAACATTATGAGGAGTATGGCTTACAGGCAAAATATACGCAGGCCTCTCTTTATAAAAAAGACTCATACATATACATAGATGTTTCGGCGTACAAAGTTTTAAAAATTTCATAGGCTTCACTGATGCTCATAATCATCGTTCTCTTCTGCATTTTCTCCTTTGTTCCCACATTTGACTTAAACGATTTTACATCCTTCATTCCAGGCATTTGTCTGCTAATATCATCCCTGTTATAGAAATCAGAAATCTGTTGTTTTAACTCTGCCGTGAGTTTCCAAGGCATTGCGTTAGCCGATACAATTTCAGAAGGTACAGTAATTTGGAATTCAGCAGCTATTTTTTTCACAACAGCTTTAGCTTTAGTGAGGCTAGTAGGCAGGCTACGCTTCACTTTTGCCACTGCCTTACCCAATGTGCGGCAACTCTTGTAACTAGTGCTCGCTTTTTCAATGTCTTTTTCTTTATGCCGCTTTCTAGTTGCCTGCATTCTTTCCTTAGACTTTTTTCTCTCCAATTTCTTCAAATCTTCATCCGACACCATTTTCATTTTCATGGCTGCTCTCCTTTTGGAGTCACGAGCTCTTTCCCTTCGCAAATGGTCTGCATACTTCTCAGGATTTTGTTTTCGCTTCCGTCTGCACTTTTGTTGAACAGCCTCCATATTTGCCTATATGATCAATATGAAAATGAAATTGAATGCTAAAAGTCTTCATAATATTTGAATGACGGGTGCAGCCATTTTGAATTGACGTTAATTTCAACACTAACCAGAATATACACTTCACTTTAATAGATTTCTATTTGTCTTTGACTTTTTCTTACCTTCACAAAGTTTCAAAACATTGGCATTTCATTTCTATAGGTTAGTTTAGGTTAGGTTTCGAGGGCCGTCACGTCCAAGACGAGACGCACTTGGGTCTGTTAATTCGGTCCCTTTGTGATACCCTGCAGCGGACAGGGCACAGTCGATTGATTATTCAATTTCCTGTGATTGTCCTGTCGCCGAATCAAACCATCCTGATTGTTGTAAAAAGGAGGATAGGCTGATTAGCCTCATGTTCGCCAGACTGTCAAGGTCTGGCAGAGTGTTGAAGCCCAAAGTACTCGCCCTAACGCTATTAAGGGCGGGGCATTGACATAGAAGATGAAGAACTGTTTCTTCCTCCTCCTCATCGTTACAACTTCTGCAGTAGTCATTGTAACTTAGGCCCATCCTTCTGGCATGAGTCCCGAAGCACCAGTGCCCTGTTAGCACTGTTATTAATCGTCTTGTATGACATTTACCAAGCCTGAGCAGATCGCGAGTTCTGTGCAGGCTGTAGCGGGGCCAAGTGGACCTGGAGATTTGACAGGTATGCTCTTGTTCCCACCTTTCTTGAGCAAGATTGTATGATTCCTGCTGGATCAATCGCTTGCAGTAGGATAGAGGAATGCCAACGAAGTGGCATATCATCGAGTCGCTCAATGATGCGACCCTTTTGGCAATTTCGTCCGCAATATCGTTTCCAGCGCACTCTGAGTGCCCTGGAGTCCAAACTAGTGTTACTCTTGAATGTCTCGCTATCTCGTTTAGAGATTTGCGGCATTCATTCACCACCGTCGATGTAGTGTATACACCATTGATAGCGGCAATGGCCGCTTTGCTGTCGGAAAAAATAAGGATGTCTCCCGATATCCTGTAATACCTAAGCCATCTTGCCGCTCTTGTAATGGCCGAGACTTCAGCTTGTAGGACGCTACAGCCATCCCGAAGTCTGAATGGAACCTTCACATTGAAGTTTTCCACAAAGAAACCACCCCCGGTGTTTACGCCTCTTTTGGAGCCATCAGTGAATACTCTGGTGGCTCCATCGGTGGCAGGGGGTAAGGAGTGGTTTTCCCTATTGGGAACAATAGATTGAAATAGCCCGCCGAAATAAGGTTCCGGTGGGCAGTAGTGAGTAAAGTCATGGAGCGCTTGGTGCTGCCTGAGAATCTTGAAGTGACCAAGATCGGTTCTCGTCCATGAGCATGTAGCGTTCAATCTGATCGCCGCGAACAGAGCTAGCTGTTTGGCCAGAACCTCCACCGGAAGCCAGTTCAGCATAGCGAACAGTGCTTTCGTTGGAGTAGACCTGAGCGCTCCCGTTATCAGGATCGCCGCTAGCCTAAAAATTTTTTCTATAGTTCGTCGGTGGGAGTCTTTCTCTGTCGCTTCCCACCAGACTATAACCCCATAGAACATTATGGGCTTAATTATCGTCTCAAAGATCCAATTGGTCCCTCTGGGTTCGATGCCCCAGCTGCGACCAATCGCTCTTTTACAGGTGTAAATAGCCACGAGGGCCTTATTTGCTCTATACTGGGTGTTTAGGTTCCAAGATAGTTTACTGTCTAGGATTACGCCCAGGTACTTAGCGTTGTACGAGATCTTTAGTGTGGTCCCGTTTAATTTAGGGGGCGCAAAGGCTTCGATTTTGTGCCTTCTGGTGAATAGCACCAATTCGGTTTTCGCCGGATTGACGCCGAGCCCACAGCTGACACTCCATTTGCTGAGGATCGTCAGAGCAGACTCCATACACTGAGATATTGTGCTCAGGTATTTGCCAGAGATAGCTATTGCCACGTCGTCAGCGTAAGCTACGGTTTTAACCAGCTTCCGCTCTAGGCTTAGCAGAAGAGAGTTGATGGTCAGATTCCCCAAGAGAGGTGAGAAGACGCCCCCTTGTGGAGTGCCTCGATTCACTGCCCTGTATTCAGTGGCAGATCCAAACGATGCGCTTATGACCCTTTTAGTTAGCAGATTTTTTACAAACCTGCAGATATTGATATCGATTCCCATCTCTACCATGCTGTTGATGATTGAGTCCGGTTTGACAAAATTAAAGGCGCCCTCTATGTCCAGGAAAGCCACCATAGTGAATTCCCTGTATTCGAGAGATTTCTCTATGTGGCTGACCAGGGAGTGGAGAGCAGTTTCCACAGACTTGTCCTTTGTGTAGGCGTGTTGTGAGGGGGATAGAAGTTCCTTTGGTATGGACATTCTGAGATGTATATCTGTAGCTCTTTCCAGTGTTTTGAGCAGAAAAGACGTCAGACTGATAGGCCTGAAGTCTTTAGGTTTAGTGTGAGACGTCTTGCACCCCTTGGGGATGAAGACGACCTTGCACAGATTCCAGCAAGCCGGAATGTATGCCCTTCTCAGACACTGTAAAGGTTTTATAGAGCCAGGCAACGACTAGATCCATATTTCTCTGTAGATCCGCTGGAATGATTCCATATGGTCCAGGAGATTTGAATGGATCGAAGGTACTGATCGTCCATCTGATTCTGTCATTGTCCAGCGGTACAATAGCTCAGGCGGAGTAGTTATATCACCGGTAGCGGTAACTGTAGTAGGAACCGGGGCGTTACCGGGAAAGTGAGGGTTTCATGGCTGCTTAGAGTCCAGCTTCCACATAGTTTTTGTATGTAGCTGGGTACCACCGGTGAGGTAGCTAATATCTTGCGCAATCGGTTGGTTTCGGAGGAGCTCTCTACACCACTGCAGAAATTCCTCCAAGACTTCCTTTTTGCGTTTCTAACAAGGTTTTTGAACCTGTTAAGTGAGGACTTGTATCGCGACCAGTCACCTGTTCGCTTAGCGTCGTTAAAAAGTCTGCGGCACTCGCTTCGCGAGTGAGCGATATCAGGGCACCACCATGGTGGATTGCTTTTGCCTTTGCGTATCGTGGTTTTGCAAGACAGATTTGTTGCATAGCAGAAAGATTCGTTGAAGAGATCTATTGCCGTATCGATATCCGTCGTGTTGTTAATAATGGGGACGGAGCTAAGAGTGTTGCGGAGGAGATTATTCTGCAACTCCTAGTTAGTTTTCCTTCTGTTTATCAGAGGATTCGGTCTATGCTCACGAAACCCTATGGAGAAATCAATATAACGATGGTCAGAGAAGGAACAGTCGTCCGAAACCTTCCAGTCGCGAATTAAACTGTTGTGGTGTGCACTAATCAGTGTAATATCTAAAACCTCACTCCGGTTTGAGACGATAAAAGTTGGTTCTGAACCCCTATTTACTATTTCGAGATTATTATTGATAATAAAATCGAAGAGAGACTCACCTCGTGCGTTGGTGTCATTACTGCCGCATGTGATGTGGTGCGAGTTCGCATCAGCACAGATTATGATAGGCGTCCTTGTGCTTTCTGCTTTAGCCACAACCCCACGTACCAAGTTGTTTGGTGGACGCTCTCCGTGGTCGTGAGCCATGTAGCTGGAGACGACCCAAATGTTGCCGGTTTCAGTCTCCATAGCTGCAGTCACAGTATCCTCATCACTGTAATCAGATAAAATGAAGATGCGTAAAGAGTTTTTAGCCAATATGCAAGATCTGATGTTACCTGCACCATTGGCCACCAAGAGCTTGTAGCCCCTGAGGTTTAGTCCACAAACCCGTCCTTTATGGATCCAGGGTTCCTGGACCATTACCAGCTCCTCCTTCTCTACCACTCGGAGGAGCATTGCAGCTGATGCTGCTTTAGAGTGGTGTAGGTTGACTTGAGTCACCTTCACCATTATCCTTTTTTTCTATTATTGTGACGTCGACGTCCTTCTGGTCCTCATCAGAGGCCAGCAGATCGTCTTCGTCATCATCCGCGACGTTCAACTGTTCAGAGAAGCCGTCAACCAACGAGGAGGTTGATTGAGCATCTTCTCTATCAGTTGAGTTCGCGGCAACAACACTTAGCATACTGTCTTTTGACGGTACGCCTTCATGGCCCGGGTCGCGATTCCGTCTGGCGTCAGTCCGGTAGACGCGCAACAAAATTGTGCTGAAGCATTAGAACAACTTGTTCTGCCTCTTCCGAACTAGCGCCAGCGACTCCTGATTCAGGATCAGAATCACTTTCCTTTTACACCCTTCGGGTGCTGACACCTTTGCTACCTTCCAGTTGCTGGTTGGTAGGTCGGGTTTACAGCATCGAAGGATCTTAAGGATTTCCTCCGGTGCCGATGGTTCATCTGGTATGATGGTAAAGGCCCTAGGTAATCTGGGAATCTCCTCCATAGGAACCGCATCCAGCCTAGCGCCCTGCCATACTTCACCAATACGATCAATGGCCTGCTTTAGCAACGTCGCTGAGCGCTCGTCTGCACAGGCCATCAACTTAATATGATTTTGGTGCCAGCCAAAATCACTGCACTTGGGGGGGGGGGGGTCCCGGATTGTCTTGGTAGACTTTCCAGAAAACCCCTACCAGTTTCTTGTTTACCATGTCCCACTTATCGTGTGACATGGCACCGTCACCTACACCCCTGTCTATGATGGCTCTTACGAGGTGGCCTTTGGCTACCTCACTATAGGAGCCACTACCGACTGAGGCGTGTTTCGGACGTTTAGTCCCCGAGGGGTTGGCTGACGCGTTTTCCTCCTCTGAACGTTGCCGTTTAGGCCCTGTAGCAGGGGGAGGATTGCTGCGCAGTGCAGCCATATGGGCTTTTGCCCATGTTAAGGAAGCTGTCTGCTCATTTGTGAGCTGATCAGCAGGTAAGGACCCTAAGGTCGAAATAAAACGCAAGGCGGAACGCCTTGTTGTTGCAGCCCTTTTTGAGTGCGTAATGTGCCCAGGAGCTGTTTTGTTGCCGGGATTGGCAGGGGGTGGCAGGGTATTGGGGCCGGAGGTTTTCCTCTCGGTCTTTTTGCCTGCAATTTGCACATTGAGGGTGACCGGTTCGTCCGGCTTTGCCTTGACGGAACTGGTCCCTAAAAAGGTAGGTTTTGCCGCCTTGGCGGCAAGGGCTTTGGCGGCTTTGGAGGTACTGGGCCCGAAATCCACAAGTACCTCACCGCGGGTTTTTTGGCATCCGCCTGTTGGCTGTGATGCCTTTTAGTGAGTAGTCAGGTTGGGTGTGCCACCCTGGCTGCTCACCACACCAGGTCTTCGTTGGCTGACAGGGTCTGGTGTAGCCACCCCGCTCGCCGTCGTCAAAGTCCCCTCATTTGAGTCCTGCTGTTGTGCCGTGTCGTTAGTTGTTGTTGGTTTTTTGTTGTTGTTGTTTTTTGTTGTTTTTTGTTTGTTAGTCATAAGGTTCCCACGAGTGTGGGGGTCAGTAGGTCCACCACGTCATAGCCCCCTGTAACGTCGTAAGGGCGTCATTACTTGCTGAGGTGCCCAGGTATCAGCAAGGCTCCGTTAAAATACAGTCTCTTGCCCCCGACTGCAAAAATCCGATAGGCACGGGTCGCGTAACACCTCGGTTTGGGGGTTGGATAACCTTTAGTATACCGGCCTTTATAGCTTCGTGTCTTTGGCTCGGAGGTACTGTAGGGAAGCTTAGCATTGACCCATAGTTTCCGAGCAAAAGGCAGACACCACAGCCAGTACTTAAGCCACCACATCGCGACAAGATTGTTATTCAGGTGGGGTTCATTTCTATGAAAAAAAGTATACTTTTATACATATTGCATGACGGGTGCAACATGTTAACATTGGATTTTTAAAATCAATAACTCTGATGAACTAAAAACAATTACTTACTTTTTTTTTATATCGCTGATTGATAAATATTTGCAGTTCAATATACAAAATAAAAATATGATCACAATCTGGCAATAATAGCCGTTTTGAACAAGTGTTACCACGTATGAATTTTCTATTCGCGCCAAGTCTATGAATCTTAATGATTCGAAGTGCACAACAAATTTATATTTAAGCTTACGTCTAAAAAAAAAAAAAAAAAAAAAAAATTATATTATTATAAAATATAGATATTTTACTTTAAATTGGCATCAAAAAAGGTATCAAATAGTGTGATTTGAAAATTGATGTTAAAAGTTGTCTAGAATAGAATCGCCCAAATAGTACTTTCTGCAGACGATACCCTAATATTTACGGAAGCGGAAAATGAAGAGCAATGAAAAAAAATTAATAAATTGAAATTAAATGAAAGTAAAACTAAATTAATGGAACTAAATGTGAACAGTGATTTAGTAATAAAAATTAATAATATAGAAATAGAAAAAGTAAATAGTACCTCGGTTTTGTTATAGACAAGAACTTAAAATTTAAAGAGCATATCGAATATGTGTGTAAAAAAATTGGCAAGAAAATCGGGTTTTTTAAAAAAATATAAACTTTCTATAATTACCACAATAATCATTTACAATGTAATAATTAAACCGCATTTTGAATATACATGCTGTACAAAAACCCAAATAGAAAGACTTCAAAAATTACTAAATATCAATTTTAAAATGCAACCGATACACATCAATTCAAGTTATGTTAAATACACTACATTGGCTAAATATAAAACAACGGCTAGAACTGAACACGCTAAATTTTACCCAAAAGATGAAGATGGGAAACGCACCTCAGTATTTATGTGAACAACTTGATTATGTTGGACAATTCAGTTTCAGATTCAGTTTTAACTCTCGCAGTGTACAGACGCGTTTTTATAATCGTCGCAACTGAATATTAAAAATTATTGAAAGTTAAAATCACAAAAAAAAAAAAAAAAAAAAACAATAACAAAATATTGATTAAACAGTTATTATACTGGTTTTTAATTAACTTTTTGCTTGTGTGTAATATACATACATTTATATTTGCAAATACAAACTTATAGTGAACACAAAAAAGAGAACTCTAAATGAGTTCATCTTCTACCAACAATAACAATAATAAACCTACAAGCAGTAAGAATGTTTATTTAACTTTGGTTCATGACGAAAATGAAAACCTGAATTCTACAGAACACACAACTACTCGTGCGCGATCTTGCTCTCCAAACCTAAATATTGATCGAGAAGCAACAACAATTGCACCTTTTAGCAAACTTGTCAGCTTAGCTGTACAATCAAACAAACAAACAATTAGTAACAAGGTGACCAACGTGCACAAAATTGTAAATGCGATGAGTACAATGAGTGATAATAATAAAATTCAAACAGGTATGGATAGATACATAACCGTGTTAAAAAGGGGAAGAAGTCCAAAATCAGCTCAAATTGCTTCAACAGCGAAAGTTCCCAGAGATGAAAAAAACAATATAATAAATTCCGAAAATCGTTTCGCGATTTTATCTGAACAAGGCGATGAAGACACAACTACAACAAGTTCGAGTAAGCCCCCACCCATATATTTAAGAGAGCAGAATTTTAGTTTGCTGGTTAAAAGCCTTATCTCATTAATTGGAGAAAATGAGTTTTATGTAACTCCAATTAAGCGCGGAAACATCAATGAAACAAAAATTCAGGTAGCTCATGAAGGGATACTCTTTTTCTCAGCCGTTCACGAAAGATGTAAAACAACAAAAATTAACCGTTGAAATTGAAAATTTTGTTTAGCAATGGCTAAACTTACATATAATATTTTTTAGATTTAAGATTTGAAAAACTTATTGATAATTTAATTTATAATTAAAGATTCAATAAATAATAAAATAATCAAAAAAAAAAATGTTGGACAATTACAACCATGTTACGTCAGAAATGCACAAGACTTTAGACTACAGCGAGTGTTTACTAATGCAATGCAGTGACCTCTATTTTACAAGGGCTTAAATTTATACGACATGTTACCACAAGATGCTAAAAATGAACAAAATTTTAAAAATTTTAATCGTAAATGTGTACAATTTGTAAAAAGTTATATGTCACAGAATTTCTATTTGTAATGTTGGAAAGCAATATTTTAAAATGTTTAAAAGCAGGGACCAAATTTAATTGTATTTTTTTATTTCTGATAAAAAGGTTACAAGAAATTTCGTTTTATTTAATATTGGGAATTTTTAACCATTATCACTGCATATACATATATATTATATTGGTTATCGTAACCAATTAAAGTGAGAAATATTTTTTTTGGTTATAAGTAACCATTATATCAACCAAAAAAAAATTTTATTTTAAATAACCATTTCCTCAACAAAAAAGATTTTTTGGTTAGAAATAACAATTATAAAAAATAATTTCTTTGTTTCGGTTATCATTGATGACACAACTCAACAAATTCGTAAACGATTACAATCGCAATCTTAGCTTTAAAAGTAATAAGTTAGCACTATTGAAATGTTTGTACTTAAAATTGTGTTTTTTTTGCGTTCCAGCAGTTCCAGGTAATTTTTAGAATTTGGGAGTTAGTGTCAAGCGTGCATTCTCAGCATTAGTGTTAGTACTAAGTGATCTTAGATGCAACCTTTCAGACGATTCCTTAAAATCGCTTATGTTTGTTAAGTTAAACAAAAGTTTTAATAAATGAACTCCAAGACTTATGTCTATTTTTTCATTCAATTCGACCATATAGGGAACGGCCTGGCCTCTGGAAATCTGTTGCGGTAGTAACAAAACTAAGCACAGATAAAGGCGATGTATGTTTTTTTTATATTTTAAAACCATTACACAAAACCTAATAAAGGTTACATACAGGCAATTGCAATTTTAATAATGATTTTAATGGATTTAGAAATCCCTATTCAGCATTTTCAATGGGAGAAATATTCCCACTAAAACTTTATGAATTAATTTTTTATTATAAATTTCATGCCTGATAACCAAAAAAATTCATTTTATTTTTTATTGGTTATTTCTAACTCATCCCTGATAACCAAAAAAAATCATTTTATTTTTTATTGGTTATTTCTAACCAATAAATCTTTTTGGTTGAAATAATGCTTATTTGAAACCAAAAAATCTTTTTGGTTGAAATAATGCTTATTTGAAACCAAAAAATCTTTTTGGTTGATATAATGGTTATTTATAACCAAAAAAATACAAAGCAAAATTGGTTGCGATGACCAAAATAAAATATATTTTATAAAAATGGTTAATTATAACCTTTTTATAAATTCATCAATATTAATGGTTAAAAATAAGTTTTTTTGTCGTTTATCTTATAATTGTTACGTCCATGTTTAAAAGTATTTATAATACTACTAATAAATCAATCAGTCAATCAAAAATCTTGCGTCAAAGATAAAGGGCTTTCTTTCTTTAAATAAAAATTAATATAAATTAATATATTTTTGTACTTTTTAAACATTTTGTATGATTTTTTTTTTTTGGAAAGTGTATGTGCAAATTAATCGAGAAATATTCGCTTGAATTCGGCCAATACGAATACGAATATCTTAAAATAGGCGAATAGTCGAATAATCGAATACGAGTATTCGAAACATCACTACTAAATATATGTATAAATGTTTTGATGATGACTAATTCATTTCAAATTATTTCCCCGTTTTTTGCAGCTGTATCTATTAAATTAAAATTTGTGAGATTAAAATTTTGATGGAATGATCCTTAGTCCTGTTGTAGTATCATTAAGAACATTTGGGTTTCGAAATAAAGGAAGTTCACATTTTCTGCTCAACGAGCGATATCAGCTTATTATTATTGACTGCCAAACGATTCGTTTCAAACATATGGCTTCTAATGCTAAAGTTGGAGAAATTGTGCTTGTAACCGCTGTATCCATATATTTTTATTATTTCTTCTGGGTGTCAATTTTGCCATTTATGCTAATAGACGAAGGTAAGTAGTGTTACTTTATTGAAATGTTTAATTACTCTGTGATACAAAAGTAAAAAAAAGATATATTCAGCATTTCTTATGCAACAATTCTGTTTTGTTGTGTTCATCGAAAAGGTATAAACACATTCGCCACAGCAAACTACACGAACACAAATGCTGCTAGCTACCGTTGTAGCCGTTACCCAGCTACTTAATTATTTTGGAAACGACAGATACACAGTAAACAGCTGATCCTGAATTGTTGCAACGATCCATTTATGTATATTACAGTGGTGCATATTCAGCGCTTTTACTTTTTTAAAATTCGTTGGGCGAATTGAATTCGCCACTCACATCACTTTGTATGGATTCACTTTGACATAAACCGAAAAAAATCATCTCATGGATCTCTTTTGTCTCCAGAGTTACGGGGTTCAAAACTTATTTTTTATTGGTCATAACTCCTAGAATATGGAACGGATATGAGCGATATGGATATCACTCTAAACTTCTCTAAAATACCTTTATACAAACAATTTACCCATTGCGAGTGAAATTCAATTTTAAAATTTTTTTATCTGACTTTTCACTTTTACAGAGAACTTACCATGCTTTTATTTGGTGTATACTTGAAAGCTGTCACCGATGAAATACGTAAGTTATGCTTCTTTAATGATGATTTTAATTTAATTAAATGAGTTATTTAAATTATTTTGAAGTGATACCTATCTCGTTTATATTCGTTCTATATTGTAGGACTTATGATCAATAATATATTAAAATTTTTAACCCCGAAACTGCGGAATCAAGAGAGAGCGCCGAAAAAATTACACAAACATTTTTAGGTAAAAAAGGGCTATTACCCTGTGAGTTTTTTTAAAACTTTCATATTGTTGGTATTTTTGACTCAAGTCAATATTCCATATAAGAAAAAAGTTAATAAAAATTCTTGATGCATATATATTATAACATTTAAATTTTGTTATTTTCTTTCTTATTTTACAATAAAAAATATTTCTAATCACTAATTTGCTTTACAAATTTTGTTATATTGTCAACACTGTTTTGGTTTTGTGGCCATCAGAAACAGAAATTAGTTTAATTCGACTACACGACAAAAGTAGCATGGACAAAAACCTTTTGCCGTGTTGCCTTGCTGTCTTCAATATAATCATTCTCATATGCACACATGTATTCTAATTTTGACAGGTGGTAGTCGGTAGTCTGCTGTGACGAATGTGTTTAATGCTATAATGAAAATACGGTTAGGTTTAGTAACGATAAGTGATAAGTGACTTAGTAACGTTAAATATAGTTAAAAACGCCTTTCTTAGATTTTCAAGTTTAGATTAGATTTCTCTGTTTCATAACGAATTTGGGACAGCTATTTTACAGAGATAAATATTCATAATCTTTCACATAGACAACTAACTTACAACACTTCCGATAAGTGTTTTCAACCGTAATCGCAATTTTAATTTCAGAACAATAAAATATACATATATTTTTTTTCGATAATGAAAAATCTACTGTCGTTGTGATCGGACGTGTTTTTTTTTTGAGAGCGCTAAAATATCACTTAAAATAAATATGTGACACTTAAGCTATTCTAAACATTATAAAACATAATAAATATCCTTAATCTATATATATAAAATTGTAACGTTATTGACTGATTCATCATCGCACAGCCTAAACGCCTGAAGGCAAAAACTTGAAATTTGGACCACGGCTTGGTCTCTCCCCAAATCGATCCACTAAGACGGAATTTTTGGAAATTCTAATGTTTAGGGGGTAAAAAAGGGCAAAAACGAGTAAATTCGGTAACCTTATATCTCTAAAACTAAATGAGATACAAAAAAAATTTAATGCTTATCGTTGTTCTTTAGAAAAACAAGCGGACAGGTGTTTGGTACTTTTTGGAAATTCAGACTTTTAACGGAGTAAACATTTTCGTACTTTTTTGTCACCCCATCTATCTTTTAAACCCATAAACATAGAAATAAGGTTTATATCACATTTGAAACTTATCTAAAAAATCCAAATACATATTTGGTACTTTTTCGAAATTCGGACGTTTAAGGGGTAAAAAGCGTAACTATTTTTGGTACTTTTTTTATAAATTGATTATGGGCTCCCACTACAATAATTAAATTTTTCGTGCTTCAATGGGGAGAAAAAAGTACCAAAAAGGGGAAATACGGAAAATTTAATCTCTTACTTTAGCTTTTTGGTTCTACAACTGGCAATTTTTTTTAATTATCGTTAATATTGGACCTAGAAACATAAACTTCAACATGCAATGTCCTGAGTGGATAAGAACCTATGAGGGTACTTTTTGCTCTTCAACTGATACTTTTTGAATTTCCGTTAGTTTTAATACTAGAAACATAAAATTAAACATGCAAAGTCCTGAGTGCATGAGAATTTGTTAGAGGGATCTTTTTGGTACATTTTCGTTCTTTAACTGGTACCTTTTAATTTTCTTTAATATTAGACCTATTAACATAAAATTAAACATGCAAGGTCCTGAGTGAATGAGAATTTGTTAGAGGGATCTTTTTGGTACCTTTTCGTTCTTTAACTGGTACTTTTCTCATTTTCGTTAATATTGGACCTATGAACATAAAACTAAACATTTTGTTACATGAATTTACATATGTTGTTGGTATGCTTAATATATAAATGATTGAGTCATGATTGGATGCTATTTTTACTTCGGGAAACTCAAATGCCTGTTCTAGATTTACGAATGGTATGGAATCGTCATTTATTATATCTTTCACAATATATATCTCTTGGGATGTCAATAAGAATGAGTTAACTTCACCTACTTTCGCCCAATGCATGGCATGTTGGATTTTCGTTAATTCTTCCTTAACAGCATCTAATTTATATTTCAACAGTGTTATTAATTGTTCTTTCTTAGCATTACTTTTATTGTGATTATCATTATTATAATTATCTATTATTATACGGGTGAGTTCATTAATTTTTTCTATTGTGAGTTTATTAATAATTACTTGTTTCTTGTTATTTCTCAAGACCATATTTGTTTTCTTTGTCAAAATTTCGAGATCGTCGTGATCGGGATTTCCCGCGATCCATTTCCATGCAGACCCTATGAAATTTAGGGATCTTTTTTCCCTAGGTTTTAACCTGTCCAGATATGATTGGAGTTCTGTTATTTCATGGTTCAGGAAAGGTTGCAAAAAATGAGCTGGTCTGACGTCATGCTTTAATGTCTCTTGCAATGTATTTAATAGGTCCTGATATTTGTTTGTTTCTATTATATGTATTAGTTTAAATGTACCAGTCTGTAGTCTAGCTAGTCCATGATTCCAAGTAACTGTTTGTGACCTGGAGTAGTCCAAGATCTTATCTTCAGCCGAAGCCAGGGTCAAAAACAATATGAAAATTGGAGTTAGGTTTAGTGTTTGATGTTTTTTGTGTATCGTCCTTCCTGATTCTGTCAAAACTGTCGTGTTTCTGTTTTCCCTAACTATTTCTTTCCTGTATGTCTTGCTCAGTTTCGTACCTAGTCTTATATTTTCCTTCACGTAAATGATTTTTCCAGTTTCGTAAGTCTTAGGTATAGTTTTCCTTTTGTTATGATAGTTCATATCTTCTAGCTGTTTGTCTTTAAGCCTTTTGATATTGTCTGACCTAACCTTTTCTATTTCTTAAGGATCGGTACTTACTCTTCATAAAAAAACGTCTCTATTGGCTTCCATTTTGTGGTTGAATGTATGGATGTATTGTATTCATAGATCACTCTATGCAATAATTCCGAGAATGTGCTGTGTGTACCTTCGGCCTTCAAACAGCGCATCATTTCTGAAAGCGTGGAATGAAACCTTTCGACTTGTCCATTGACACTACTACTGGTGGAGACTTGAATACCTTCATATTGTATTGATTTTCTAACATAAAAATTATAGCTGTAGAATTAAAGGACTTTTCGTTGTCCATGACAACAGTCTCTGGCATACCGAAAGAAAGCAAAAGTTCTCTCAAAGGTTCCTTTACGTCCTCAACGGCTCGCGATCTTAATAATTTCGCTTGGGCGAACTTGGAAAATTTATCTATTGCAGTTAATATTAGTTTCTTTTCTGTCATGAAAATGTCTATGTGTATGATTTGTCCAGGAAATGTCGGTATTGGTGTTTCTTGAAGTGCAATTTTGATAGGATGCCTGTCATACTTGTTCTCCTTGCATACTTTACACAAACTGGTGATTTTCTTTATCTTGGCGTTCATATGAGGGAAATAAAATTTATTTAGCAATTGGATTTTATTATCTCTACTATTTCTGTGTGCCCTGTTATGTTCATTGGCTATTTAATTTTCCTGTTCTTCTTCTCCCTTCAGATCTGTTACTATATCCCAAGAATATTTAACTCTTTATTGTGTAAAGTTGTCCCTGTAAATTATGTGTTAGATTCTCTGTTGAAATATTGGGCTCGTTTATACTCGTAGTGTGCCTATGATATGGAAGGAATACTATTTCGAAAATATGGAATGCCTGACCCTCTTCATTTGACATAAAAATTTGATTTTTGAAAGCATTTTTGGAGCGTCCGTAAACTGAATCAGGGTTTCTGATGAACTGTCATCGCTATGCTGCGTTGCAGTCAGGGTATTTATTTGGGGGTTGTCGTTAGATGGTCTGGATAAAGCATCGGCAACTACGTTGGTACAGCCAGGTTTGTATCGGAGTTCGTAATTGAAGTCCTCGAGGAATGCTTTCCATCGTTTTAATTTTAGGTTTGAAGTTTTGTTGTTCAATGCGTAGGTCAGAGGAGGTGATCTGTATAAATTTTGTAGAACCGTAGAGATAATTTCTAAGTAATTTCAACGCCCATACGATGGCGAGAAGCCTTTTTTGTTTGTGGCGTAATTTTCCTCGGTTGCATCAAGAGAAGTCTTAAATACAACCCTATATTTCAATCCACCCATAATAAAAATACATACACCACCACCCCTACATCTCAAACGATCATTCCTGACTAAATTGTAGCAATATATATTAACAGATGCATCAGAAACGTCGGGCTTCAACCAGGTCTCAGTAGCACCAAATAGTTCTAAGTTATTTCTAGTAATATGCACAATCTCATCGAATTTGACAGATTTACGTGAGTTTCTCAAGCCTTGACAATTAATATGTGCAACCTTAAGTTTGTTGGCATACGAATTTAGTTTATTTTTCAAGAACGAACCATTGTTAATAGTGGGATCAATACTTGTAACACTAGGAGACATCAAATACCTTAAATCTGGTAGGGAACCAATGACAACAAAATGATCTAAAAAAATGCATCATAACATCAAAAGATAAATAACTATCAAGCACCAATAAAAGCTTAATAAAATACTATACTTCGCTATAACAAGCATATAAATGTATAATTGGAATGTACAAAGTTATATTAAAAATAACCTAAAATACAAGACAGCGATTCGAGATTTATAAACAAAAAAGGAAAAAACCAATTCAACAGTAAAGTACAAATCGATGTCTTGTAAATGAGCAATAAAGGAAAAATATACTATACATGAGTAAATAAGTTAGTCAATCTCTGCTCCAGTGGACTCACTCAACAGCTTGGGACATTCAACGACACCGTAATGTAATTCTTTCCCATCTAGGAAGGTGATTCTTGCCTTCAAAACATCTCTGCTTAGGATTTTGTATATATCAATCATCTTGATACGCTTTAATTTGCGACATAAGAAGTTCAGCTTCAACGCGTTCATTAAAGCTACGCGTTAGCGATCTTACTTCATCACGAAGTGTTATTATTATTAATATTAACGAAACAAAAATCCAGGTAGTGCAAGAAAGTAATTACCGAAAAATAGTTTCTGACCTTGAGTCAAAAAATCTAAATTTTTTTACGTCGCAATTAAGCTAAAGGTTTAACCGTCGTAATAAAAGGTATACGGCCGTATTCATAAAAATTTATTTCAGATTTATTGGCGGTTTATCAGCCAAAATTGTTAAAGTTGTATTCATAAACGAAAAAATTTTATTAAACCTTTAGTAAACCATCAGTAAAGTCAAAAAATTTAGTGTTGGATTTGCCCTTCTTTAAACCAAAAATAAAGTGACATTTTGCATTATATTCAAGTAAATATAAAATATGGTGACATACATACATATATGTATGTATATAAGTGTGTAGATATGTAGCATGTATTAATAATATTTACCATGTTTTCCATTTCATTTTCTGAAAGTTCTTGTTTGTTATTAGTTGCATCCATTTTAATTACACAAATTATAAATATGTACATATGTACGTTTACTTGAAGCACAAATCAAAGAAATAAAATAAAATTCTCACGAATTATAGCAGTGATGTAAATTAAAGGTAAACAAACTCATTATTCGGTTACCTTTGCTACCGTATATCACAAAAATTGATAAATGGTAACAGTTTCTTTATTGATTTTCATTTAAAATTGTTCGCAAACTCATTTTTTAAGTTTCTTATTTTGCAAACATATATTTTTCATTAAATTTTTTAAATAATTTATAGAAAACCTGATATCTACTTGATTATCGGGTTTAGCAAACAGTGGTTTATGCATCACTAAGAACTAAATGACAACCACATAAAAAGAGAGTTGCCATACATTCACATAAAGTCGCTACAATCGTTCAACAGCTATAAAACTGATATTGTTCCTTTATGAATACCAATTTTTATTAATCATTAATAAAACGAAAAGTCTACGATAGCTATTGTACTCTATAAACCTACAATAATATTTTTTATGAATACGGCCGATAGACTCTAGCGTGGATTCAGAAGAGGTAAAGTCTGGCCTTGAAAATAGTGGCTTCAAAGTTAAAAATGTTTCAAACATTACAAATAGAGAAAAAATCCCCCAACCTATATTCCGAGTCGAGCTACAGCCAGGTGACTTGAAAATAAAAAAGAATGAATCGCACCCAATTTATAATTTAAAGTACTTGTTACACCGAAGAGTTACCGTTGAGCTTCCACATAAAAAAACTGGATCTGTTCAATGCCTGAACTGCCAAGAATTTGGCCACACCAAAACTTACTGCAAGTTGCCTGCTGTTTGCGTTCTATGTGGTGAGTTGCACAGTACCGCTAACTGTGACAAAATAAAAGGTGATGAAAAAATGTGGCGATTGCGGCGGAAATCACATTGTCAACTGCCCTCTTTACTCGTTTTTTAAAAATTTGTCGAACAGAAAAACAAATGCTATTCCCGCTCAGCCCAACAACCCTTTAAACTACCCACAGTTACCTCAACCGTCGTCTAGCCATAATCAATACTCAAATGTTTTAAAGTAGTAACTCGAATCTTACTCAGCAAAAACCTAATAGACAATTTTCATTTAAAAAAATAGACAGAATACAGCGCAAAAATCGGTACTAGCAAACGAAGTTCCAGGCTCTAATTTTAGTCAATTGAGAGCTTAATACAAACAGTAAATACTTTTACTCTCAAATGTCCTGTATGATGCAGGTAATGTTAAAAATGCAGTCTATCTTGTTGCAGGCTGTATTGAACAAACCATGATCACATAATCACACCTAAGGGTCATGTTTTGTTCGACACAATATCTAAAATGGGTTTGATTGTAGTTTCAAGTGGTCAGCCAACATATTGGCCAAAAAAAAATTCTGATGTTATCGACTTTGGAATTGTGAAATGTGTGCCCAGCGTAATGATTGCAGTTGAATCTTAGGATTTATCTTCGGACCACTCGCCCACAATTATCGCTATATACTCGCATACAACTTCATCACCTATGTACATGTGTCTTACCAACGACATCAATTGGCTGAAATATATAAAATACCTGAATGCTTATTGTTCGGACAATATGCCGTTGAGAACACCTTCTGACATAGATGACTCTATTAGGTTGTTTCAGGCACATGCTAAACAAGCTGCTCTTAATGCTTCTTCAAATCAACAAGTAAGATTTAACAATATTTCTTGTGTAGATATAGAAAGACTATTGACTGACAAATGGAGAGCTCGACGAGAATGGCAACGCTACAGATCGCCTCAGCTAAAATTATGGCTTAAGGAGTGTACCAAGCAGCTTAGAAAAGTTTTGCAAACACAAAAAACAGCTTCCCTTCAAAAATTTCTTCAAGAGATAGATGCAACACCACAAACAGATTATTCGCTGTGGCGTGCAGCCAGAGGACTTAAAAGGCCGCTGATATGTAAACTTCCATTACTAGCTTTAAATGGTGACTGGGCAAGAACTGATGCTAAAAAAGGTGCTCTTTTAGTTAAACACTTAGAAAAAGTATTTACTCCAACTATTTCTGCTGATATTGTTGAACTGCGAACAGTCGTCTCTTTACTAGAAATTCCGCTAAGATTTAATATTGTGGAGATATAAAAGACTATTACTAGTCCAAACACAAAAAAAGCCCCAGGTATTGTTAAAATAAGCATCAAAATGCTTCAAGAATTGCCTTATGTTGCAATACTAACCAACAGAATGGAAGATTTTGATGATTACTATGATACCAAAGCCCGGTAAGGATCATACAAAGGTTGAATCCTATCGGCCTATCCGTTTATTGTCCAATATGTCGAAACTTTTTGTAAAGCTGAATAAGCAAGCTGACTCCTATAGTTACTAGCAGTGGATGTATTCCAGATAAAGGGCTGCAACAAGTAACTTTTTTCTTCATATGTGAAACTCGGTGTCGAATACAGTAGATATTTGCTCTGTCGCCTCTGTCTGAGTACCGAAAAATGTGAACATACAAAACCGTAGCCAACAAAAAAGAAGTACCTTAAAAACTATGTTCACTTCATGTGGCACTTCAAGAATTTGTCATGCAATGCTTAAAATTAAAAATTTTCAATTTTAGCCTTTATATCCACATTGGCTAATATGCTGGCGTTTTAAGTCTTCAAAATAAATAATGGAAAAATTATTCATACATATGCATGATTTTTTCATAAATTCAATTAACATTCTTTGAAAAGGAAAAAATGCCTATTTTTTAATACCTTTAAACATAAGTAATTAGTAACTAAGTAACAAAAATTCAAATAAATAATATTATGTATAAACTTGCCTCACTTAATTCCATTTTTTTACTACACTCAACAGAAAGAATTTTTTTTTATTTGCCAAACTTCACGTAGTACTGCAAGTACCAAGTGAAGTTTGGCTGTCGCGTTATGTTCACCTCGTTCTGTTCATACATGTTGCGAGTATAATAGCAAAACACACAAGCAGTGAACTTACACACGCTAAGTCAAGTGACAAGTTTTTGGTGTAATCAAAAATATGAACATTGTTTCTGTAATTCATTTCGAGTAAGTGTTCATGCTTTGGAAGTACACGTGAACTTCTTAGCTACACATCTATTTATGCAGCATTCTAATTCCAGATCATCAATTCGGTTTTCGCAGTCAGCATAACGCAATTGAACAAACTCACACACTTGTGAATGCAGTTAGAGAAGCTTTTGAAAAAAAGAAATATTGTGCAAAACATCAAAAAACAGTTGAAATTAAAAAATTTGTTTAGCATTGGTTAAACTTATATTTAACATTTTTAGTTTTAAGATTTGAAAAACTTCTTGATGCTTCAATTTACAATTGAAGATTCAATAAATAATAAAAACTACAAAAAAAAAAAAAAATTCTTAAATCAACAAGATTAAAACAAATAATTATCTCTCACTCTTTTATAAACAAAAACCCCAAATATTTAAAAAACATCAACAACTAGCAAGATCTACAAATACAAACAACAACAACAGTGCTTATAAATGTACTGAAACCTGTTTTTTAACATTCCACAGTCCTAAATGCATACATGCTTACACTTAATAAATTTTAATAAAATATAATAAACATATGTTCAATTCACAAGCTCAGTCGTTTGTCTTATGGTTTAAAAAAATACGATATTTGTTTATGTGCTTGTGAACAGACAAATTTGTTGTATCGTTATTTTGTCGTATTTTAAATGTCAGTTTAATGTTGTCAATTCATATGAGTAAATAGTTTATGTCAAAACACAAATTTCTTTTTATCAAATAAAAAAAAAACATGAAAAGTGAAACTGAAAAAAGTAAATTAATTAATGCCTTATGCCAACAATATAAATATGTATATATATGGAATACTTTATTTTTTTATATACACACATATATCTTCTTCAACAATTGTTGACATTCATTTCATTTGATACCATGAAATGAAACCAGGTGTGGGAATTATAATTTGACGCGAAATATAACTTTCTTTTTTAGCGACAAGCAATTTTGATTAAATTAGTTTGAAAATTAAGTTGAAATGAATCATGTACATATATATTTATCATTAAGAAGAATGTATTTTCTGGTGTTACTTATCACATATATAAAATATTTTTACAAAATAATTTAACAAATAGAATATTCCCAGACCCGGCCTCAATATAACAATTGAAAAACATATAAAATTCAATAGTATAATTATAACACACTTTTGTATGAAAATTACCAACAACAAAAATACAATATTGTATAATTATACGATTAGACAACACATATGACGTTAATACGAGCTTGTGAATTGAACAATAATCTCTACTTCAATGTATAGTTCTAAACTTATAGGCTTTTCACACTTGCATATATTTTGCGGGAATGAATGAAAGATGTTGAAAACATGAAACAAGCGTTCACATCTGCAACATCTACCATCATTTAATTTGTCAAACAAAAAAGGAAACTGGTTTTGTAAGAAAATAAAAATTAATTAAATAAAATGGATTTGAAAGAACAAGTAATAATTGAGTTAATTGGTGATTTGCAAGAGCAATCCCATTTATAGAATCACTAAAAAGTTTACTGGAGGAAGAAAATGACGACGACATCGTACTGGACGGTTGCATGCCTGTTTCTAGAGAAATTTGGATGTTTGTAAGTAAACGAGGAATTTAAAACCAGTTTCAATTTAATATATAAATTTCATTTAAGAATCACATTTTGGGAAAAAGATGTCGTAAATAACAACATAATAGTGCCATTAACGAAAGTTGGAAAATTAATCAAAAAAGAGAACATTGACCTTTTGCTGAAAATTTTCAAAAATATGTACATATTTGTAAACAATTTTCACTTTCAAAATTCATTTATTTATAATATACATACATACATAAAAAATTAATAATTAATTAACGAAAATAAAGGTATTTGAAAAAAGAAAAAACATAACAATTCACCAGTAGTTCACATTTGGTTTAATCATATCAATCAATTAGAATATCTTTTGAAAAGAATCACGATGACTACACAACATAATTCCTTTGTAAACATATTCTGATTAGTAATTGATTAAGATTAAAAAAAAGTAGAACAAAGGAATACCTGTAATTACAGTGAAATAATGAAAAATAGTTACTAGTAATAAGAAACTAATCCGACTATTCCAAATATTACTTTTTTATTGTAATTTATTATTTTCCAAGTTTATTTCATTTACTACGAATATGAATATATATATATATACATTATGAAAATACTGAATTTATAATATATGAATGAAAAATTTTGAAATACGAGTCAAATTTTAAGATGTTTATAACTATAAAGGTAAAGCAATGATAATGTGGTTGTTGACTGACGTCTTCAAATTCGCTGGGACAGTAGCTACTATAAGATGCGTTCAAATCCGTTTCTATGTCTTCATTGATGAAACTTGAAATATCTGTAAATAAATCCAAAACTATATATAAAAATACAGAATGGTAATAAACACATAAAAAATTTTTATACACCAGTACTTTCATGCATATGCAAATCTATATTATGAAGCTTGAATGCGCCTAGTATGGTTTGCACTTTGGCATAGTGCGTCCAAGTTGACGGTGTACCACCGGTTGTACCAATTTTGTTTTTTTCCAATCTGCGAAAACATAAAGTCATTTCATTACTGTATGCCACAACACAAAGCTTTGATAAATGTACTTACTTATACTTGCGGGTAAGATTATCAATTTTTGTGCGGATATCATTCCATGTGTAGTGGAATTCAGCATATTTAAAGGATAATGCCATTTCCTGGAATACATGGGAGTTTTTCCGCAAGCCTCTGAGCTGCTCAATTTTCTCCTCCCAGAGATCCAACAGCAAGCTCTCCATTTGTTCCATCCAAGTGATGCGTAGACTGGATTTATTTTTACTATAATATAAAAAATAGGATGCATTTACTTACATATGTATGTATACACATATACCAAATAAATTAATTTTAAAATAAAAGGTACTTACATGTATCGCTCATATTTTTCTTGTATTCCAACCAATCTGTATTTGCAAACACATACAAATTTAATAAAATTTACAGAATAATTGAACACAAGCAAATTTAAAATATAAAAATTCTCTTATTAAAACACAGATGCTTGTTTTTTTTTCACAAAAATTCAATAAAAGATGGCTGATTAAAACATTTTGACATTTTCATTTTAATGTCATTAAATGTCAACTTTCAGTGATGCCACTACAATTTATTACCATTTTTTTAGTGGTGACACCAAAGTTATAGAAAGATGGAGAGTGGAACAAAATGATTTAGGAACATTTTGTACAGATGTTGAAATATGTTGACCATACACCCCTGTATAATTCTTATGGGAAAATTTCAACATCTTCGCAAATTGATGGTAGATGTTAGATGTTTATAAGTGTGAAAAGGCTATTAGAAGTCAAAACACCAATAAAAATAGTAACAAGCAGAAACAGAGAAAGCAACAAATAACATCAGATATTATGGATAACTCAAGAGAAGTTATCCCAACATCTATACTTGAAAGTACCCCAAATACTAGTAGCCTTACAAACTCAGATTCTCTTAATTTACACAATGTAAGCTAACTGCTCAAGATCATGCAAGTTATGGATAAGCGTTTTGAAAAATTAAGTGAACAATTGCAAATATCCATACAAACTATGTTTCGCGAGTGTTAAAATCGTTTAATAAATGAGATAGATAAAAGCTTTAACAGCATTAAAAATGAAGTGCATAATGTTACCGAAATAGTTGAAAAATTGGACACAGTCGCGGCTAACATAAAAAGTATGTAAAATGAAATTAAAGCTTTAAAATCTAAAGCTAAGCAACAAGAAAATATAAATGTTGCTTGTGAATTAAGACTCAATGAAATTCCTTACAAACCTAATGAGAATCTATCAGAAATTTTTGAAAGTATCTGCAAAATTATTAATACGTCGGTCCCTGCAATTAAAACGATTTATCGGCTACAAAGCCATAACAATAAACACACATCAGACTCGAGAGATGCGGTAATAATTGTGAAGTTTTGGTCCCCTTATGATAAGAACTATTTTCTTGTCATAAACAGTGTTGCCGTTTTGGTTATTTTTAACCAAAAATGGTAATATTTTTTCCAATGTGGAGATGTGAACTTTTTTTTCATTTTGGTAACTTTTTTGGAAATCAAAAATATGAATGTTTTTTATCTAATTAATTTAATAAAACGTTTTTTATTACGTTGTTTTGATGACACTGTAAAATTTTACAAAAGTATGTAGTTCATTTTACTTAATAACCAACTCTGCGTTACCAAAATATGCATGTCTGTTCATTTTACTTAATAACCAACTCTGCGTTACTTAAATATACATGTCTGCACAGCATGTCTACTTTGATTGCCGGCATTTTATCAAAGAAAAAGTTACTGTGAATTGGCAAATGTTAGAAAAAACATATAATTAAACAAATGCACAATGGATAAGTAAGTATTAGTATTTTTTTATATTTGAATCTTTTTAAATTCAGTAATAATTTTTAACTTCTTTTTAGGTTTTTATTGAAGAAGACTGCAAGTAATGGAACCGAAGAATTATCATCTGAAAGCGAAAATGAAAGGAGGTAAAAACAATACTTTAATTTTTCATAAATTTTTGGTATAAAAAAAATATTTCCAATTCAGTGAAAATAAAAACAACCCTAAAAGAAAGTTTCGGGCTGCATGGCTGCAGGAATTTCCTTGGCTAATAAATAAAGATGGGAGTGGGTATTGTACAGCTTGTGATAAGAAATTGTGCAATCACGTAAGTTATTTAAGGAAACATGCATCAATACGTATTCACATACAAAATGTGGAAAGGAAAAAAAACCAAATCAAAATAAATTCTTTTGTAAATGCTGAAAAAGGAAATCTTGCTAAACAAGTATACCAAGCTGAACTAGCACTTGTTATGTTTCTAATTAAATTAAATATTTAAAAATATAATAAAAAAAAAAAAAAATTAATTTTAAACATGTAAATATATTTAATATTATATATTATTTAAAAAAATAATAAAAAAAAAATTTGGTTATTTTTTTTCTCGTTTGGTAAGTTTTTGGTTACATAAATTTTTTGGAAGTGGCAACACTGGTCATAAAGCTAATCCGCGGTTTTTCTTCACACTGAGACATATTGGTACTAATTCTGACCATAAATTTTATGTCAATGAAAACCTTACGTCTACAAACTTTAAAATTTTACTCGCTGCTACTCGCCTTAAAAAGGAGAATCGCATACATAGCGCATTTACTATACGTGACTTTGTTTATGTCAAAATTTCTGCTAGTGATCAGGCAATACTTATTGATGAGTTGGAACATCTGAACAATTTATTTCGCGTTCCAGATGGGTCTGTTGCTGCTGGTGAATATCGTGATGTTGCCGATTATATACAATCCTAATATAACAATTATGTCACCGTCATATTATTTTTGGCTGTTGCCTGAAATTTTTATTGTTGTTATGTTTTTTCATATTTACAACATTATTACATTGCTAATTATTTTAATTATAAGAAATATAATATCCCAGTAAAAAATTTTCATGTTTTTTGAAGTACTAAAGAAATAAAGCGCATTATAATTCGCTTTAAAATATAAGCTTGCTAAGAAGTTGATTTCATATTGCCACAACAATGCAGGTTTTAAAGGGAGAAAGTTAGCAAATATACACACATCCAATGGGTAGTATGTATAAAAAAATATTTGCTTTTTACTTAAAGATTTGTTTTAAAACTCAAAATTCTGGATATTATTGACTATAAACGTAAAAATTTTGGGGTTTAAAACAAATTTTTAAGTAAATAGGAAATACTTTTTTTATTCATAGTGCCCAATATCATATCATACACTTATAATTAATCAGCTTCCTTTGTGCTGCCATCTGTATACTTATTACAACATGCCAAATAGATACACAAAGCACATTAATCCAGGTGCATTAGAAGATTTTTCTCATATTCAAACAGCGCTTCCGATAACTGCTGTGTTTGCATGTTTTATTAGATGCAAAAAAGCGCTTTTGTGAGCAAAAATGTAGTACTACAAACCGGGAACTCGCCATACAAACGTCAGCAGCGATATCAGCAGGTTTGTTAGCGCTTCTTTTATTCTGTAATAGTAGAAACCTGCTTTATTTGAAGCGATTTTCTTACTGGGATAATTAATTTATTAAGAACAAAAATTATAAATAGGCATAATAAGCCCTGGTTCACTCCCGATATAAAACAAGCGATTTATCGCAGAGATATTCTATATGCCAGATGGAAACGTTTCAGAACCTCAGATTTGCATGATGAATATCGAATATCACGCAAAATAACCAACGGGTTAATTAGAAAAGCAAAATCGGAATACTATGACTCAAAGTTCTCTACTGCCATAGACTCGAAGAAAACTTGGAGAACGATTCGCGAAATCGGCATCGGCATACGTGGTAGCCAAGAACCCTGTGCTATCGACGCTAACGCCCTAAATAATCAATTTTTAAATATTCCAAATGTGGCACCTTATACTGATTACTATAATTTCGCTAATGATATCCCACATAATAGTTTCAAGTTTACCAACGTAAGGCAATTATCCAGTCTGCTATCAATAAAATCCAATGCAGTTGGTGTGGATGGAATAAATCCTAGGTTTTTAAAAATTATTTTTTTTTTGATAATTTTATTATATATTGATGCCCTAATTCATAAACGATTATTAAAGTTATTGTGGCATTAATGTACGAACTTTGTATGGGAAAACCGGTTTTAATGTGTACTTTAACTTTATGAATCGCTTATGAATTACGGGGTGAATCTTTAATTATTAATTAAATTATCAATAAGTTTTTCAAATCTTAAATCTAAAAAATATTAAATATAGGTTTAGCCAATGCTAAACAAAATTTTTAATTTCAACGGTTAATTTTTGTTGTTTTACATCTCCCGTGAACGGCTGAGAAAAAGAGTATCCCTTCTTTTCAGCCGGGTGTGGCCTCTATTATGAAGAATATTGCGCGCGAGTGGATTTGGGTGCAAAAATTTAAAAATTATAATTCCAAAACTTCTTCCCCTTATAACTTTTGTTTTAAGAAGATTTTTACCACCAACCAGTATCCAAAAATTTGGAAAGTGGCTAAAGTTATTCCTATTCCTAAATCCAATTCTGATTATAGCAATCTTGCCATTTTTATCCAAAGTCTTTGAAAGATTAATCCATAATCAAGTCACACAATATCTTAAAACTTATTATGCTGACTGATCGGCAATCTGGCTTTCGTAAAAATCATAGTTGTATAACGGCTCTTTTAGATGTTAGTGAAGATATAAGACAGCAGGTAGAGTGCGGTAATGTTACATTTTTAGTTCTCTTGGATCACTCCAGAGGGTTCGAAACGGTTGACCATAGTATTTTGTGTCTTAAACTTAAACATATGTTTGGATTCGCATCAACTGCCACAGGTCTAATATATTCATACTTAGTCGATAGATACCAATATGTTGAAACGCCTATCTCAGTTTCAACATCTTTGTCATTAACTCGTGGTGTTCCGCAAGGCTCCATCTTAGGCCCTCTCCTTTTTTCATTATACGTGAATGATCTACAGGGCAAACTCGAACACTGCAGTATTAGATTGTATGCGGACGATGTATATTAGCAGCTGCAATACCGCCGTTGATGAATCTGTGATGACCTTAAACCAGGAGTTAGGTCGTATCTGCGAGTGGGCTACCGCATATGGTCTAGCAATTAATCCTACTAAGTCCAAGTGCCGATTATTAAAAAGAGGTTATCAAATTTTGATTGCAATCCAATTTTAACATTAAAAAACCAGGCCCATAGATATTGTAAATTCTGCTAAGAATCTTGGTATCCATTTTAACAGCACTTGGTCTAATCATGTTAATTTTGCATGCGGTCGAACGTTTTCAATGTTAAGAAATCTCTGGCAAACTCAGTATTGTACTCCAATTAAAATTAGAATAATCCTTGCGAAATCGTATTTATTTTATATTTTGCCAGCTGCGATAGCGTAAGTAAAAGAAAACTTAACGTGGCCCTTAATAACATTATTCGGTACGTATATGGTCTCGGAAGATATGACCATTGTTCGCCCTACGTAACCTTGGTTAATGGCATTACTTCTGATGATTATGTAAGAGTGCGCACTTTAATGTTCATGCATAAAATTATATATACACATCAACCTGAACATCTCTTTGAACGGTTCAGCTTTTCAACGCTTGCTAGAGGTAAAAGATTCTAGCGTTTGGTCATCGAACTCTGGTTTCTAAATACCACTTCTTTATTAATGCTGTCAGTCTCTGGAACGGAATCCCCTATAGAATTCAGACTATTAGTAACGCATGTAAATTCAGGAAAGGTATTTTTTGTCATTTCTCACGTTGAATATGTTTTTGTACATTCATATATTGTAGGTTTTCATTTTGTGAGGTTATATATTTTTTCTTTATTATTATTTAAGCTGGTTTTATTATTAAATTTGGTTAAGTTTTTGAAACTATATTATATTAAGACGGCCACTCACGTACAGTTTTAACTGTCAATTTCAACTGTTCAGTTATAACTGACAGACTTAACTGTGAACTGAGATGTACACACACGTGCAGTTCAATACTTCAGTTTTTAATGTGGATTCGAACGAGCAGGACGGTTTGGCCGCTCTTGGTGTACTTTTTGTAATTTTACAAAAAAGAAAAAAATAAACAGCGTAAACAGTGGTGCAAGAAGTGCATGCTCCAGACTTATTTGATGCCTCAAGTTTTTTTTTCTTTGCGAAAAGGGGATCTTAAGCTGTTTATTTTTGACAAAACAGATTTCTTTTCCGCGTCAGGTTCTACTTCTTCGCCAGCTTGTTTTAGGCAGCATCTTTTTTGGCGCGATCATGGTACTCGCTAGATTTAACTTGCCACACAGAAAAAATTATGCCGATTTTTTTTCTTAACAAATATTTGTTTGTATTCTTTTATTAATATCATTGTCTGATTTTTGGTTTTGTCTGATTTTTACAATAACATACATACGTGTGTTTTTTTTTCTATTACTTATTTACGAATTGTGGTTGTTAGTTTTACAAATTTCGTGATAGGTCCCATTCCAATTAAAAATGTAAATGGGATTATGAATTTAGTAATTGAATGCGAAATTAATTTTTTTCTGTGCATAGGCTAGGTTCAGATCTATATATTGCAATAAAGTCAACTATCACTTGGTTCTGTTTACGCGTCAAGATAAGCACTCTCGCTCGACACAAATTGAACTGAGAACGGTACAGTTGAACCCCCACACACGTTCACTTCAGTTGAAACTGTCAGTTAAAAATATAAAAATATTAAATTTCTCAGTTAAAACTGAACAGTTGAGTTGAACTGTCAGTTATTACCCACATACGTACAGTTTTAACTGTCAGTTTCAACTGTTCAGTTTTAACTGAGAAATTTAATATTTTTATATTTTTAACTGACAGTTTCAACTGAAGTGAACGTGTGTGGGGGTTCAACTGTACCGTTCTCAGTTCAATTTGTGTCGAGCGAGAGTGCTGTCAGTTTCAACTGTTCAGTTAAAACTGTACGTGAGTGGCCGGCTTTAGATTTTAAATTTCTTTTTATATTTTAAAAGCGCAAGGTAAATCCAAGTCAACTTTGTTTTTGTTTTCTGATTTATTGTATGCTCAGTTTCATACTGTAATATAAGACTTAAGTCTTGTGTATGGGACATCGAAAATAAATAAATAAAAATAAATAATTTTATTAAATTTTACATTTATTTGAGCATATACTCAAGAATTTATGTTTTTAAAATTTTATTTATTTGTTGCGGGTTAGCAATATCTAAATATATATGTATTTCGTTGGTTGATATACCAACTCATCAGTAGATATTTACCATTTATGTTTGAAAAGTTCCAAAGCTCATCTACTTATACATAAACTCGCAAACACATTTGCGAATTACACAGCACAAGCAAAATAGTTTTTCAAAAAACTTTACAAACATCACAACAAATATTTTTTCATTATGAATGTGTTTACTTTTCTACACCTATATACAATTAGACAGTCTTGTAACTTGCGGGAAACTTCTACTGGATTTTCATGAACGCTAAAAATGGATGTATCATCAGCAAATGTTGATCTATGAATGTTATTGCTTAACGGTAAGTCAGAGGCATATATTAAGGGACCGAAGATGCTGCCTTGGGGAACTCCGGCCTTCGAACGACTGCTGAGGGCTTAAAATATTGCCTTTCCTCACTACAAATTTTCGTTCCATTAATTAGCTTTTTAAAAGCCTGACGATGTTTTCGGGTAGATTATGCGTTAATTTGTGAATAAGACCTTCGTGCCATACTTCGTGGAATGGTTGCGAAACATCAATAAAAAGCGCAGAGCAATATTTCTTTTTTTCAAAAGTGTTTAACAACATTCACTAATCTTTGTTTGTTCTATAGTGCTATGCTGTCTACGAAAACCGAATTGATGATCTGGATTGCATCCATTACTACTCACTACAGGCATCAGCTCACTCATATACAGCTTTTGAAATAGTTTTGAAATCTTGGGCAATAAACTAACAGGCCTGTACACTTCAACCTTCGTATGATCCTTGCCGGGCTTTGGTATCGAAACCTTCCATTTTGTTGGATAGTATTCTAGGCGTAGGATACTATTAAAAATTAAAAAAAGTGTTATTCTTTTTGGAATACAAGGCAATTCTTGAAGCGTTTTGTTGCTTATTTTATCGACAGTTGGGAATTTTTTGGTGTTGGGGCTATCTCAATCTATAAAATGTTAAATCTTAGCGATATTTCTGGTGGCAGTTCAACAATATCAGCAGAAATATGTGAAGTAATTACTTTTTCTAAATGGAACAAAAGGAAGAACTTTGTTCAGAATCAGGTCGTGCCCAGTACCATCCGAAGCTCGTAATGTAGGTTTGATATCACCGGTCTTTTAAGTCCTCTGGGTGCACGCTACAGTGAATAATCTGTTTATGGTGTTGCATCGAGTTTTTGAAGACATTTTTGCAGCGAAACTGTTTTTTTGTGTTTGTAAAAGTTTTCTGAGCTGTTTGGTACATTCCTTAAGTCTTAATTTTAGTTGAGGCTATCTGTAACGTTGCCATTCTCGTCGAGCTCTCCTTTTTTGAGATAAAAACCTTTATACGTCTGCAAAAAAAATATTGTTGAATTTCACTTGTTGATTTGTTTTATTTGAAGTAGCGTTAAGGGCAGCTTGTTTAAGGTGTGCTTCAAACAAACTGAGAGAATCGTCTATTCACAGAAAAAAATTAATTTCGCATTTAATTACTAAATTCATAATCCCATTTACATTTTTAATTGGAATGGGACCTATCACGAAATTTGTAAAACTAACAACCACAATTCGTAAATAAGTAATATAAAAAATAGCACACGTTAGTATGTTATTGTAAAAATCAGACAAAACCAAAAATCAAACAATGATATTAATAAAAGCAAAGAAAACATAAATAAAACATAAAATTGAATGCTATAACATGTTTTTTATTATTTTTATATTTAAGATTTGAACAACTTATTGATGTTTCAATTAAATTTAAGATTCAATAAGTAATAAAATTTATCATAAAAAAAAAAATTGTTTTTGATACTAATTTTCAATATAGTAGGTGTTCGTTGCTTAGATATTCTTCACAAAGGTCATTTAAAAGGTAGTGATTTATTCGCTCTACGTCAAGGATACTCTGTGTCGTAAAAATTAAATCCAATAATTTTGAAATACCTTCGAAACGTTAAATGAATTTCTGAGATAAGCATAACATCGATTTGTTTATTCATTAGGAAATATTCTATTTCGTTTTTATGTTTCCAGATGCCGTTAGCGTTCCAAAGACAGGTTTTTAAGTTAATGATTTGTTTAATACAGCCTGCAACAAAGTAGACTGCATTTTCAACATTTCCTTCATCATTTAGAACATGTTGAGAGTAAAAGTGCTTACTATTTGTATTAAGCTCTATATTGATGCTTTAATACGACTAAAATTAGACCCTGACTCTTCATTTTCTGGTACTGTTTTTTGCGCCGTAGTCTGGTTACTTTTTAAAATATTAACATATGAAAATTTACTATTAGGTTTGTTGTATAAAAGCGTTTTATTTTTATTATTTTGTCTTCCAGCTTTATTGTTCTTGGAGCTCCTAAGACTGATGACTTTTATTAATTGATTCTTAAACTAAATTAGATTGTGTTATATGCTAACTATCAGAAGGTGTACCTTAACATAAGAGTAAAAGAATAGAAATATACGAGGGCGGTTCGGAAACTTCTTAGCCTATGAATGAAAGAGAATAGTTAGTTTTTCAAAAATATTTTTATTTTTCAATATAATCTCCTGAAACTTAAATACACTTAGTCCAACGCTTTTCTAGCAATTCTAACCCTTGATTAAAATATTTTTCCTCAAGGTCTTCAAAATAGTGGTTTACAACTGTAATTGCATCTTCATTTGAGGTAAAGCGCTTGCCAGCAAGGAATTTTTTTTAGATTTGGGAACAGGTAAAAGTCACTGGGAGCTAAATCAGGAGAATAAGGTGGGTGGTCAAGAAACTCGTACATTAATTCGTTGATTTTAGCCATTGTTAAAACACTCTTGTGCGCTGGTGCGTTGTCTTGATGAAAAATAATTTTTTTGTGTTGTAAGCCAGGACGTTTTTCTCGAATTTGTACATTTAATTGATCCAAAAGTTGCAATAGTACTCTGAATTTATTGTTTTACCCTTTTGCAGATAGTCAATTAATAAAATACCTTTGAAGCCCCAAAAAACCGTTGCCATAACCTTACCAACCGATTGAATTGTTTTTGCCTTCTTTGGGGCACTTCCTCCAGCTTCAGTCCATTGTTTGGATTGTTCTTTTGTCTCTGGAGTATAGTGGTGGATCCATGTCTCATCAACAGTTGTAAAACGACGCTTAAAATCCATTTTATTTCGCTTAAAACGATCCAAACAAGCTTGAGAAATGTTCATTCTTATGCGTTTTTGGTCGACTGTTAACAAATGCGGCACCCATCTTGCAGAAAGCTTTTTCATCTGTAGTTCTTCATGCAAAATTAAATGGACTCGATCATTTGAGATGCCCATGATATTAGCTATTTCACGCACTTTTATTCGTCGATCATTTAATACTATATCATGCACTTTGGCTACAATTTCTGTTGTTGTTGCTGTTTTGGACGTCCACTACGTGGTTCAGCTTCAATGCTTGTACGACCACGTTTAAATTCAGCAACCCAATTTTTTTCTGTTGCATATGAAGGAGCACTTTCACCTAACACATTCACCATATCATTATGAATTTCTTGTCCCGATAAACCTTTTTTATGAAAATATTTAATGACACCACGCATTTCTAATTTTTCCATTGTAAAAAAATCGCGGATGCGTCTTTTGTGAACACTTGTTTCTATATGAAGGAGTTGCCAGATCGAAACAAAATTTAACATGTGTTCATAGCAGAGATGGAAGTTTCCAAAACACTTAACTTTTTTCTGTTCATACCGCAGTTTTTGTGCTAGGCTAAGAAGTTTCCGAACCGCCTTCGTATATTATTGTTGAGTATACATATTTTAGTTTCCCACGGTGGACGTGCGGCATCGCAGCAAAAACTACTGCTTCGGCCGAAGTAGGTTTGTTGTGTTTGTGCCTCCTGTTGCGAAAAGCGCTTGGAACATGCATGATTTTTTTTGCGATGTCCCACTTTGGAGATTTTGTTTTTTACTAAAAGAGCGCTTTTTTTTAATCATCCAAAATGCGCTAAAATCATGTTTGAATTATTCCTTCCTTTTAAGGCCTCATTAGTCTTGACTTTTACTTTCTGTTCTGTGCCGTTCTCTTGTTGAATTTTTGTAGTTAGAAGTTCTGTAAAAACGTATCAGCTGTTTCTTGCAGAATATACATATATTATCGGCGGCGGCGGCGGTGTTCACAAATTTAAAACGGCGCTTCGTCTTAATTATTAGGTTGAAAAATTTTAAAGAAAATAAGTTAAAAACGTTATTTAATTAAAAAAAAAATATCTACTCAATATAAATTTTCATGAATATAATTTTTTATATATAAAAAATCGTTTTGTTTTTAATGTGCTTTAAGTCGATGGCGGCGGTGATAATAAAAATTTATCAGCGTTACGCGGCAATTTTGGACCGATTGGCTTGCTTCACTGAAACAAGCAACTGTCTCTTGCTGTCACTTAGAACTGTAAGTAAAATTCTGTTTTCAACAGAATGTTCCGTGACAGAACGGAGCAACTAATTGAAAATACATGTTTTCCATAAACAAAAAACGAACAGCTGATACGGAACAGAACAGAAAGTCAAAACTAATAAAATCCAACGAGTGCATACCTGAAAGCAACAGACATCTTGTCTTGTTTATATTTATAAATAAACAAATTGTAATAAAATACTTTTTATTTTATTTAATTTTGTCTTAGAGCTTGTATAGTTGGAGCTCCTAAGACTGATGATTTATTAATTGTATTCTATACTAAATGACATTGGCTTATATAGTAAATATGAGAATAAGTCTTAGAGTTACCTTAACATAAGAGTAAAAGAATAGAAATATATGTTATTGTTGGGTAAGCATATTTAGCTTCCCACGATTTATGTATGGCATGTGTTCAACAGTTTTAAATTCCAATAAGTGCATACCTAAATGCAACAGATACTTTGTGTTGCTTATATTTACAATTAAACAAATGCAGTTAATAAATGTGATTCATTTAAGTGCATTGTACAGCTGCACTTGATTAAACGTACAAGTGTCAAATTACCGTCACATAAAATATCTTGCTTGCAGTTTGTCAACGGTTCATGTTGCGGTACCATTGAATCGCAATGCATACTACACACTGTTGGTCACATGCTACACCTCCACGTTTTACAAGAATGTTCATATAACGCTAGTTTTATGTTATTTTGAGAGTTTTCAATGTGTACAATAATTTGAAAAGCTTTAGCATTTTTCTAATCAATTTTGACAATAGTAATACCTCTTTATATATTTTTTTTTTGTCTAGTGTTCTATATATTCCACAATGTCCTCCTTCTATCGGATCATCGTGGTATTTATATCAAGAATTGCCTAAGCATTCTTATCATTTATATTGGTCACCTAATTAAGTATTATCGCTACTTTTATGCCCTTTTATTTATAAATTATTTAATTGAGATAAATTCTAAAATTTTCTCGTTAGGTGCCTATTTGCTCACCGACCACTTTCTCAAGCCTTGGGAAAAATTGTCCTAAGTCAATATTCGCATTAATGAACATTATATATAGTTTACCGGCCACTTTCAAGCCTAGGGAAAATTTGTCCTAAGTCAAGATTCCCTTTAGTAAACAGTTGTCTTCTGACGTCATATTGGGCTTTTTATTATTATATTTAATTTGATGCTGAATATTTTCGATATGACTTTGTTGTTTCTTTTTATATGCCATAGATCTTGTTGTGATTTTTAATATTGTATTAGTTTTTATATTTATATCTTTTACTGCCACAAAAATGGGTTGTATGTTTATTTATGGTGACATTTTATTTTTAATATTATTATTTGATGAACTGCAGATTTTAGCATCAGGCTATGCCTTGGCTGTATAATTGTGACTTATATCTTAATTTTGGCATGTTTAATATATATATATATATCTATATATATAAAAATGTAGAGCATTGTGTTTGGCATTGATGTTCTCTGTAATGCCTGAACCGATTTCAATTCTGTAAACTTCTCATGAAAGGTATTGACGTCACCAAGGTTTTTATGTATATACGGTTTTTGTGTGTGGATTGGTTTATGAGTTATAGTCGCTTCAGTAAGCCCACTTTTTCCAATATCTATTAATTCAAATCTATATATATAAAAGAAAGTCGTGTTAGTTACTTCACTTATAACTCAAGAACGGCTGAACCGATTTAGCTGAAAATTGGCAGGGAGGTAGTTTAGAGCCAGGAGAAGGACATAGGATACTTATGGGCGGGATTGGACAAAGGGGCGTGGTACCTCTCATACAAACCACAAATTAAAAATCTATTATTTCTGCTCCTGATAACGGTATTTAAACAAAATTTGGTATGTCGGTTTGATGTAAATTTCTTAAGTGCTGCTGCAAATATGGGCGGGATTGGACAAAGGGGCGTGGTACCTCTCATACAAACCACAAATTAAAAATCTATTATTTCTGCTCCTGATAACGGTATTTAAACAAACTTTGGTATGTCGGTTTGATGTAAATTTCTTAAGTGCTGCTGCAAATATGGGCGGGATTGGACAAAGGGGCGTGGTACCTCTCATACAAACCACAAATTAAAAATCTATTATTTCTGCTCCTGATAACGGTATTTAAACAAAATTTGGTATGTCGGTTTGGTGTAAATTTCTTAAGTGCTGCTGCAAAAATGGGTGGGATTGGACAAAGGGGCGTGGTACCTCTCATACAAACCACAAATTAAAAATCTATTATTTCTGCTCCTGATAACGGTATTTAAACAAACTTTGGTATGTCGGTTTGATGTAAATTTCTTAAGTGCTGCTGCAAATATGGGCGGGATTGGACAAAGGGGCGTGGTACCTCTCATACAAACCACAAATTAAAAATCTATTATTTCTGCTCCTGATAACGGTATTTAAACAAAATTTGGTATGTCGGTTTGGTGTAAATTTCTTAAGTGCTGCTGCAAAAATGGGTGGGATTGGACAAAGGGGCGTGGTACCTCTCATACAAACCACAAATTAAAAATCTATTATTTCTGCTCCTGATAACGGTATTTAAACAAACTTTGGTATGTCGGTTTGATGTAAATTTCTTAAGTGCTGCTGCAAATATGGGCGGGATTGGACAAAGGGGCGTGGTACCTCTCATACAAACCACAAATTAAAAATCTATTATTTCTGCTCCTGATAACGGTATTTAAACAAAATTTGGTATGTCGGTTTGGTGTAAATTTCTTAAGTGCTGCTGCAAAAATGGGTGGGATTGGACAAAGGGGCGTGGTACCTCTCATACAAACCACAAATTAAAAATCTATTATTTCTGCTCCTGATAACGGTATTTAAACAAACTTTGGTATGTCGGTTTGATGTAAATTTCTTAAGTGCTGCTGCAAATATGGGCGGGATTGGACAAAGGGGCGTGGTACCTCTCATACAAACCACAAATTAAAAATCTATTATTTCTGCTCCTGATAACGGTATTTAAACAAAATTTGGTATGTCGGTTTGGTGTAAATTTCTTAAGTGCTGCTGCAAATATGGGCGGGATTGGACAAAGAGGCGTGGTACCTCTCATACAAACCACAAATTAAAAATCTATTATTTCAGCTCCTGATAACGGTATTTGAACAAAATTTAGTACGTCGGTTTGATGTAAATTTCTTAAGTGCTGCTGCAAATATGGGCGGGATTGGACAAAGGGGCGTGGTACCTCTCATACAAACCACAAATTAAAAATCTATTATTTCTGCTCCTGATAACGGTATTTAAACAAAATTTGGTATGTCGGTTTTGTGTAAATTTTTTAAGTGCTGCTGCAAATATGGGCGGGATTGGACAAAGGGGCGTGGTACCTCTCATACAAACCACAAATTAAAAATCTATTATTTCAGCTCCTGATAACGGTATTTGAACAAAATTTGGTACGTCGGTTTGATGTAAATTTCTTAAGTGCTGCTGCAAATATGGGCGGGATTGGACAAAGGGGCGTGGTACCTCTCATACAAACCACAAATTAAAAATCTATTATTTCTGCTCCTGATAACGGTATTTAAACAAAATTTGGTATGTCGGTTTGGTGTAAATTTCTTAAGTGCTGCTGCAAATATGGGCGGGATTGGACAAAGGGGCGTGGTACCTCTCATACAAACCACAAATTAAAAATCTATTATTTCAGCTCCTGATAACGGTATTTGAACAAAATTTGGTATGTCGGTTTGGTGTAAATTTCTTAAGTGCTGCTGCAAATATGGGCGGGATTGGACAAAGGGGCGTGGTACCACCCATATAACCCAAAAATTTAAATCGCCATATTTTGGGCATTTTTTGACCTACGTCGATGATATTTGGTACATATGGTATTGCCATAATTTGGAATACGTACCGGGAGAAAAGTGGATGGGACCACGCTCCTTTTTATTAAAATTAAAACTCGTAATATAGTCTTAACTACTGGACCGATCGTCACAATAGGATATATAAATACTTTTAATTTTTTTTTATAACGAGGGGGGTAGCGAAGTACACCGGGATCAGCTAGTATATATATATATATATTAGGGCGGGTCAAATTGTATGGAACGATTTTTTTTTTGATGAAGCGTATAGCAAAAACGTAATTTATAGGTGATTCTGAGAAATTTTGCTCAAGAGACCATAGCTCAAGTCGGATTTGGAGCCCCCCAAAATTTCAATATAGAAATTTTTCCATATATACATAGAACAATTTAATTTAATTCGTCATAAAATCGGATAGAATTATAGTAGATTTCTCAATCTGGGCTTGTTTGAAAGGTATTTTTATCACCTTTCAGAATCTGTATCGATACCTGTAGAATAAGTCGCAATTGCAGCATTGTTCAGTTGAACAACTTTGTTACACTGAATAATGACGTTTCCTTCTTCCTTAATCGTTCATCGTGCAATGCGCACGCAGTTTGCCAAAATACTCAAATAAAAACTTAGTGTGACACAATCAAAGAGTGCAGTGATAATATCAAAGTTATTATGGATAATCAAGAACCATCAACATCGTCTGCTGTGTCTTCGCAAATGGAAGCAACAACATCAACAAGTTTTGACTCTAGATTGACTAACATGCCTTATCAAGATATTGTTGTTTTTGGTTTATCAAGTGATTTAAATGATCTTAGTTTGCCTACTAAATGTGACATTTTAAAATATTGTTTTTTTTAAGTGATCTTGCTAAATTGGAAAACAAACTGTTCTCGTATAAAACTTTTACTCCTCACGTAACAGATAAATTGATCCAAATTTGGTGTAAATTAAATATTGAAATCGTTAATAGAAAGAGTGTTTTAAAAAAATTAACTGGTTTGCTTGATAAATACCAGAAAAATGAACAACATAGAAACAAAAGAGATGAATTTAAAGCATTTGTTGATTCAATAAACGAATTATTTTATATTGGCAAATGTAATTGCAAATTAAAAACAACAGAATGCTCGTGTGGATTGATTCCAGAACATCTAAAAGAATTTATGAAGGACCAGCATAATGATAGAAAATTCACAATACCTGAATATACGGAAGACGTTGAAGAAGTAGCTACAACAATACCAATACTTACAACTGGTACCGATGATCCAAGATACGAACCACCTGAATTACACATGGATGAAGATGAAAATGAAGCAACAACAGAAGTTCCAGAAGCAACTGTTCAAATGAGACGAGGTCATTATACTCAAAAGGCCTTAAATTTTGCTATGATGTGTGATAGATTCGGTGTTTTAGATAGAGTCGCTTCATGTTTAGCAACAGCTTTATTCGAAGATATAAAGTTCAGAGATGTTCATGGTAATCTTTTTATTATGGATAACTGCATTAGTGCTGGCAAATTCTACTACTTTTCATTACTCAATAATATTAATACTTTTCATTTGGGTACTCAATACTACTCGATACTTTTAACGGATTTTTTGAATTTGAAACGCATAGTTTTTATCTGCAAATTGAAATAATAATTTTTGAAGAAACTACTTCAAAAATTATCAAAAAAAATTTAGTTATGCATATAAGGGTTCATTGGAAAATTAATGTTTTGATTTGATTAAAGGATTGAAAATATTTACATATGCGTGAACATACATATGACCCTGCATGTATATAAAAATTAAAATATAATATTTACATGTATATGTACATATTTAACTAATATACATTTTTAAGTACCCTTAAAATGTAATTTATCACATGTAGTTGTTCTATTTTATTGACAGCTTTATTTCGGCGGTAGGTTTAATTTTTTTAGCTTACACATTCTTGTCTTTCTGTATTTTTATACACTATTTTAGCCACTCAACTTGCTTCAAAATACAACTCTGAAAGTATCGAGTAACTACTTTTGAGTATTGAGTATCCAAAAAAAAGGGCAAATACTCGATACTCGGTACCCACTACTCAATACTTTGCCAGCACTAAACTGCATTCTCTTTCGATGGTAGAAAAGATGACTCATTAACTACAGAGAAAATTAAAGACAAATTTCATACCACTACGGTAAAAGAACCGCATTTAGTTGTTCTGAAAGAGCCCTACTTGGATATGTAAATTTGGGTAGTCAAGAAGATGCAAAAACCAAACACAGAAAACTGAATGAATTTTTCAACAATAAAACATTAACAGTTGATCAATTAATTGGCATATGCAGTGATGGTGAGCCAGCAAATACTGGAACAGCAAATGGTGTTTTACGATTATTGGTTTATATGTCTGCTTCTGTCAATGAACTGCCATTTCGTCATTTATATGAAGCATTGGACAAAACAGTCACTAGTGGACCATGTAATGTTCACGATTGTGTTGATGATGATGTTTTTCTAATGAGGTCTTTGTTAGGCACTATCAATGGCAAGTAAGACGGTTAAATTTACTAAATGCACAACCTCGTAGGGAGATTCAGGTTGAGTAGGACTCGTTAGGTTTTCAACTAGCTAAAAATCGGTTGGGGGGTTCGTTGACCTATTCGCACCTAATCACATTACTTAAATTTTATTTAAAGAGTCTTTAAAGCCATTAAAAGTCATTATAAGGATGGACTAGTTACTAGTTACTATACACCAAAAACCAGGACTATTTATTAAGGGAAAGTTAAATGGATTATTTGCTGCGATTCTTATCGTGTAAAATTTGGAGATGGCTGGACTGACCTCCTTCTTCCTTTTGTCGCTACCCACCCTACCTATGTTCTTTCGTAAAAGAGAATTGGTTTGAAAGAATCCCAACGCAATTTATCTTCCCACCTTTAAAGCTAAGGAAACTCACGAGTTAATTTACAGATACATCTTTGAGATATTCATTTATTGGAATTCAGTTCATTTGCTTATATTCTACAAAATTATATTATGTAGGAAATTTACAAATTTCGTTACTTTCTAAGTATAAACACGAATTTCTTAATACTATGTCTACCTAAAATCAATATAAATTTTCGACTGGGGATTATTTTAATCCTAACAAAAAAAAGTAAACACGAGGGCTAACAGTGGCATGTTAAAGGGTATGTTCAATATAAACCAGTTGCGCATATCTTCTCAAGTAATAAAACGTCAAAAATCTCAGTAAAATCAACATACGAACTTTGGTGATTTTTTTTTTTTGTTTACTTTTGTTTTGAGAAAAAAAAATTACTGAAGATTTACTTTAATATAGTTTTTTCTTTCACTCGCACTATGTTAAAGCGGGGTTATTGATGTCAACACAAATTCGAGTACAGGTGTATGTGGCAATGAAAATATTTCGTGAGTTTATTGTTTTGACATTTTCTTTCACATTCAATTTCGGGTTTATAAAATTTGCAATCAACATTGTTTTGGTTCAATCTACTGAGTTTAATATGGTTTAAAATAGTTAATGGTTATCAAAGGTAACTGAATAGCCGAATGTGAATATATCTGACCATAAACCTATGTATGTACATACCTGAGTATATACATAGGCTTGTATGTAGATATCTATAGAATATGTAATTTCTTGTGTGATATACTTATTAGTGGATGATCAAAACAATGTTGATTCCAAGAATCAGAACGGATAACAGGTTGAAAGCTGATGATGGTGTAAATTCCAATATCGGACTGAGATTTATTTTCGCTATGTGAATAATTTACGGTTTTAATTAAAACAAGTTGCGTGATCTGAGTGTAAGCAAAGTTATCAGTTGCCGACACAGAACTCACATCATCATCATGGTTTTAGGTAAAGGATCAAAGTATATAGAGGAAAGTACTCACCCGCATGCGACGAAGGCCTCCACCGATGCAGTGGTAGCTGCAATATGCTCTGAAGTTTCTCCTCCTTGTCCCTTTTGTGCAAACACCTGATTACACGCCCTGGCTCTTTTTGTTTCTTGGTTTTGTTTGTATTACTAAATTTTATAAAGCCGAAGCAATTGGATATGTCAACAGAATTGTGAATTGTTAGGTTAATTGCACACCAATTAAATGGCTTTTATTGCCAACAGCTGGTCAGCTAGAGGCAGCACAAGCTCGATTAGTGTTGTTGATTGTCTACGTTGATTTTTTTATTTAGAGTTTCCCTTTCAAACTGAGTTTTTTTTTCTTTCGCGAATTACACCCGATCGAGACCCAATGCCACTAGTAAACCTGGTGCATACATTCTTACAACATGGTTGATTACTTTCTTATTTAATACACAAAGAAACCTGGGCCCTAATTCTCACTCTCGTGATCAAAATTGCATTCGAATCGAAATTAATTTCGATAGTGTGAGAATTCCTAATGATGTTCTTCGATACGAAACGAATCGAATTTTTGTTTCAGTGTTGAAAAAAACTGTATAAAAATGATTTTACAACACTGCATAAAGTGCAAACAAAAACATATGTTTATAGAAAAAAAGTGAATCAAAAAACTTAATTTCAAGTAAAAATTTTATTAAATATACATTTAACACTATATATTATATATACTATACACTATGTTTCTCTGCATAGCCTTAAGTACTTAATGATTTTCTCCACCATGGCATTTCCCGACGCCGGCGGTATGTAGAATATTTTCTGCATAGCCGGCCTACCCATTTTCTTCTCCACCTTGTACACACAAACAAAGATATGGAAAATATAATATTTATGACAGAAGATTGTACGCTGAAGGAAGAGTCTGACAGCAATTCACACTGATCTATTGTATTCTAATATAGGTTAGCAGGTTGCTGAAAATTAGATTCCGAATTCATTCAGAAATGTGTTGGATATTTAGTAGATTTAAGCCAAACAAATATTTGAGATTATAGAAAATGTGTTCATGTTTTAGTTATCTTGCGCCACATTTTGGAATCTTTTATGGGAGGTCCAGAAGCATTTAGCTTGTTAGTTAGCTGCTCCTAAAGTTGGTTAGCTTTTGTTTTTGCCTGGGCGTTGTTTGGCAAAATATTTTTTGCTAAATCATTGTGTGCTGACATAAAGCTGGCGAGAATTTCTTTTTGGGTATAGTTTATTTTTGACCTAAATTAATACAATTATTATTTTATTTTATATATGTATGTACGTATGTATGTATTAATGTAAATAAATTACTTCCAATTGCACGTTCCTTTCTAGTTTTATTTTTCTATTTTTTTAGTATTAAATTGTATTTGTACACTATTAAATTTTATTTCGAATGACTTTTTGGTGACGAGTAAAAGCTCGCATGGTTGCATTCGAATGCTCGCTCGCTATCGAATGTTATCATTAGAGATTTCGATACACTTTATAAGATATCGAATAAGAGAATCCCAAAAGTGCAAAAACTCGCACGTTCTAGTATGAACTCGCTCGTAAGCGAATGCGAGAATTATCCCACTGTACTATAATGTTATTATCGGATTTCTTTTTTTTTCCGGTAGTTGCAGAATTTTATTAAAATTAGTTTTTCCCCAGTGTGTATAATGTTGGCTGCTAGTGCATCTGACTAAATTTTAACTTGTAGTCCGCTTCTTTTGACCTGGGTCCGGATTCAACTAACTTTTGTTAGGATGACGGACTCCGACTGATTTATACTTCGCACAGTGGTTAGGAGTGATGATATAAGCTTGTACATTTTGGGCACGAGCAAAGAAATTTTGGGGCTTGCTTCCGCTAGGCCACACTATATTATATAAAGTAACTGGGTGTGGTACCTAGCCTAACAGCAGGCGTTGTTGGCTGTAGCCTAATTGAGGTTAGGTTTTTTTTCGATGTCGATGCGGTCGCTTCCGAATTTCTTTGCCCGAGGAAAATTAAATCTTGCACAGTTTCAATCTCCTACTTCCCTAGTTCGTTGGTTAAGAATTTAGTCAACCTACAATTAGAGTTTTTTTTTTCTTTTGGTCATAAAAATTTCTATAGATTCTTGCACTACCTTACCTTACATTTTCTTACGAAAAGTTTAGTCATCGACAACGTGTTTCGATAGCAGATCAACATTAAAAGAATGTTCGATAACAGAATACAAGGGAAATAAGTTTATGAAATTTTAATGTCTTACATTTACAGTTACTAGGATTATGGACTCGTCTTTGTTTTTCACTAGAGTTTTAATTCGGATTTAATTTTGCATATGATTTGATCTTATTTTTGCATACGTATAATCCTATGTACGTAAAAGCATGATGTTGCAAATTTGAGAGCACGGAAAAAATATGTGTAAGTTTATAATTTTTTTCTTTTTGTAATACCCATATTAACTCCGCCCTACCATATGACTAAAACAAATCTGTGCTACCAGATGATTCATTATGATGCTTGTATAACATATTAGGGAAAACGTCCGTTAATTTTAAATTGGGTGCTTGTTGTGTTCGGTTTGTTTTTTTTCCTTTTCTTTTGACTGTCAAACTCTTCAACTATTAAAGATTATGATAAATGGCAAGCAATGGTTATATGTAAATGAAACCAAAAGTACTGAAGCATATTAGCCGAAGACTTACCTATGGTGTGATTAATCCAACTAATAAACGCCCTATTTATTCTGAACTTTATCTATTTTTTAATGTCTTTTGCGTGATATATTCCACTTTTTCCATCGGAGTCTTCGAGAACACAGTAGCAATTACCAACTTTACTTTTCACAACTGCTTTAATAAATTTAGGACAGAGTTTAGCATTAAATCCTTTCGCAGCGTCACTTTGAGCAAAATTCTTTCGAAATACAGCGGCTCCTACCTCGAAATTTACGGGGCTAGCACGTAGATTGTACTGCTTCGCATTTCTTTCGTACGCTTTTGTTAGATTATCTTTTACTTGGCTTCTTAATAACTGCAAATGATCATACCTTTCGATAGTTAGGACCGGTTCCTCAATGGCATTCAACATTTTTAACAATTTATATGATTGGCCATTAGTGACCATATCAAAACCATATAGCAAATGATACGGACTATCTGATGTAGCTTGATAAATTGCATTTCGTAAGGCGCAGCTAATCCCTGGAATGTTTTAGTCCCACTCTCTTTGATCTTTTTTCAGATACGGGCGAATTGCAGCAATTATAGATCGATTGACACGCTCGGCAGCGTTACTTTGCGGCGAATATAGTGCCGTATAAACATGATTAATTCCATGTTTGTTTAAAAATTTATTAAAATCTCCTGCTTTGAATTGTGATCCATTGTCAGTAATAAGAGTCTCGGGAACTCCATACGTAAAAAAAAAATATCTTTTTCAAGAAATTCCATAATCTTATCGCTCGTGAATTTTTTTAATGGACATAGCCAATAAAATTTACTAAAATGGTCCAAGACAATCAATAAACCAATGTATCCTTTCTTGCTTCGGGGATAAGGTCCTAAAATATCCGCATAGAGTTGCTGAAAAGGTCTCTCTGAGTAAGACATTTTACCCATTTCTGGTCGTAATACGGCGTTGATAGCTTTAGTGGTTTTGCATACATCGCAATCCCGAATACACTGACGTACATCCGTTACTAAACCAGGCCAAAATATATTTCTTCGAAAAAGTTCTACGGTTTTTGCAATACCCCCATGCGAAGCTACTACTGAATCGTGTAATCTATATAATATGTCACGTCGTAATGCTTTCGGAATTCATAATTTCCAAGCGTTTTGATCTTGTATCTCATTCCCCGTATTATGTTGTGTCCGAATGTACACAAACTTATCACAAATTTTCACATCGTGTAAATTAGACTGATTTTCTGAAATTCTACCTTTCAACTCCATATAATCTTGGTCATTAAAATGTAAAGACACTAAATCGACTTCTGGCCCTACAATTTCGATTGCGGCAATCTCATTTTCGTACATCCTACTAAGCGAATCGGGTACGATGTGATCTTTTCCTTTTCTGTGCGATACCGTAAACTTACATATATCCCTGAACTTAAGAGCCCATCTTGCGAGTCGACCTTTCAAGTTTGGTTGTCGCATCAGCCATACGAGACTGCTGTGATCTGTTATCACTTCAAAATCCTGCAATTCCACATAGCATCTAAACTTTCAATTGCCTCTATAGCCGCCAAACACTCTTTCTCGGTTACAGAATAATTTCTCCGAGCCGAATTAAGTTTTTTAGAGAAAAATGCTATAGGACATTCTTGACTATCATCATCAAGTTGTACTAAAACAGCGCCAATACCGAAATCGCTTGCGTCACAATGGATATAAAATTTTCTGGTAAAATCTGGGTTTCGTAATACCGGCGTCGTAGTTAATAAAATTTTAATATTTTCCAAAGACAGCTGTGCAGACTCCGACCATTCAAATTTCTTTTTCTTTGACAAAACTTCTGTTATTGGAAAGGTGACATCCGACAAATTTTGTATGAACCGACGATACCAGCCAACTACTCCTAAAAAAGCTCGCACTTGTTTTATTGTTTTTGGCACGGGCCAATTCTTAATGGATTCTACTTTTGCTGGATCGGTTGCTATTAGAATGCTGCATAAATAGATGTGTAGCTAAGAAGTTCACGTGTACTTCCAAAGCATGAACACTTACTCGAAATGAATTACAGAAACAATCACCCCTATCGTGAACAAATTTTCCCTCGTAACTTTTTCCCTTTTCCCTTAATGGCAATCGTGAACAACTCCCAGTCCAGATTATTCAGTCCAGAATAATAACGTGAAAAAATGCTCCCATGAAAAAATTCCCCTTATCGTGAATAACTTTTTCCCCACAAGTTTTTTCACTTTTCCCTTCGATTTATTCACTTTATTTTTGATGGGGAATAGAACAAAACATGTACATATGTAATTCTTCATACAACTTTAATATTAAAGCTTAAAAAGTTTATTTAAAGAAAAATATCTAATAATAAGGTACCAACTGATGTATTGGTCAACAAAATGCAAAACAACAGGTCTATTGCCTGCGATCTTGTGAAGCTTTAATTTGTTGGAATTTTTTCGTTTTGTTGGCTTTCCAAAAGTAGTCGAACCATTTAAACACATAAAAGTTAGAATGCAATAAATAAAAGCTGCAAATAAACTATCGCTCCAACACTGAATATTTAGCTTTCCTTTTTTTAAGTTTTCTTTAAAATATATATTTCCAAGTATATTTTATAACAAAAATTTCTTTTATTTTTTATTTTTGTTATCTTCTTTCTTATTTTACATTCGCAACGAATTGATAGCGGGAACAAACGTTCCCATGAAATTCACGATACCAAATTTCCCTTCATGGGGAATGAAAATTTCATGGGAACAAAAATTTCACATTTTGTTCACGATAGGGGTGAATGTTCATATTTTTGAGAACACCAAAAACTTGTTGTTACTCGACTTAGCGTGTGTAATTTCACTGCTTGTGTGTTTTGCTATCATACTCGCAACATGTATGAACAGAACGAGGTGAACATAATGCGACAGCCAAACTTCACTTGGAACTTGCAGTACTACGTGAAGTTTGGCAAATAGAAAAAAACATTTTTCTGTTGAGTGTAGTAAAAAAGTGGAATTAAGTGAGGCAAGTTTATACATAATATTATTTATTTAGATTTTTGTTACTTAGTTACTAATTACTTATGTTTAATGGTATTAAAAAATAGGCATTTTTTCCTTTTATACGAGAATTAAATTAATTGATTTTTATCTTCAAAGTATTCTACTTTGTAATTTAACTTTTTGTTGTTTTCACTCTATATTAGGGAAATTCACATATTACTGTGACCCTTGAGCCCAAGCTGAATTAAATTTTTTTTTTATATTACAAATAAACGTAATTATTTTTTGAACTTATATTGAGGTACATATGAAAAGTATTATTATCAGGCTCAAGTTCAGTTTTATTGAATTAATGAAAATTCGAATTACTAAGAGTTTTTTTTTTGGCCAAGCGGACCTTTATTTAATTCCTCTGTTGGGGTGCCTTTTGGCTAGACGGACCCTCTCGTTATACTCTGCTCCTTCCAAGGTGCTTATTATATTACAGCACTCTTGGAACTGGCAGGATCGCCATGTAGTGTAAAAGCGTTTTGTTTTTATGTGTTTTTTTGCAGGGTAATTTAATTTGGCTTATGGTTATAATAATAATATAATAAATTAATTAAAACATGAATAATTATTATTTATTTTATATAAATTTATTTCCGATGTTTCGGTCAACTTTGCTGGCCATTATCAGGGATCTAATAAAAACAACAAATAAATAGACATTAATTAACATGGTAAAATGATGATATTAATATAATTACTTATACTTTTTATAAAATATTTCTTTTTCTAATCACGATTTAATGATGAAAAAACTTCTAATAGGTTTTGTCACCTGCTAATTACTGTACTCTTTTGTCTTCTGTATTTGTCTACTGTATGTCTGTATAATTGAGCGCATTTTTCTATGTCGTTTTTGTAATTTAATCGTTGTGTTGGTGGGACGTCAATTATATGCAGCATCTCCAAAAAATATCTGGGGCCTAATTCTCACTCTCGTGATCGAAATTGCATTCGAATCGAAATTAATTTCGATAGTGTGAGAATTCCTAATGATGTTATTCGATACGAAACGAATCGAATTTTTGTTTCAGTGTTGGAAAAAACTGTATAAAAATGATTTTACAACACTGAATAAATTGTAAAGAAAAACATATATTTATAGAAAAAAAGTGAATCAAAAAACTTCATTTCAAATAGAAATTTTATTAATTATACATTTAACACTATATCTATATATATAAAAGAAAGTCGTGTTAGTTACTTCGCTTATAACTCAAGAACGGCTGAACCGATTTAGCTGAAAATTGGCAGGGAGGTAGTTTAGAGCCAGGAGAATGCTATAAGATATTGGACAATGGGCGGGATTGGACAAAGGGGCGTGGTACCTCTCATACAAACCACAAATTAAAAATCTATTATTTCTGCTCCTGATAACGGTATTTAAACAAAATTTGGTATGTCGGTTTGGTGTAAATTTCTTAAGTGCTGCTGCAAATATGGGCGGGATTGGACAAAGGGGCGTGGTACCTCTCATACAAACCACAAATTAAAAATCTATTATTTCTGCTCCTGATAACGGTATTTGAACAAAATTTGGTACGTCGGTTTGGTGTGCATTTTTTAAGTGCTGCTGCAAATATGGGTGGGATTGGACAAAGGGGCGTGGTACCTCTCATACAAACCACAAATTAAAAATCTATTATTTCTGCTCCTGATAACGGTATTTGAACAAAATTTGGTACGTCGGTTTGGTGTGCATTTTTTAAGTGCTGCTGCAAATATGGGTGGGATTGGACAAAGGGGCGTGGTACCTCTAATACAAACCACAAATTAAAAATCTATTATTTCTGCTCCTGATAACGGTATTTGAACAAAATTTGGTATGTCGGTTTGGTGTAAATTTCTTAAGTGCTGCTGCAAATATGGGCGGGATTGGACAAAGGGGCGTGGTACCTCTCATACAAACCACAAATTAAAAATCTATTATTTCTGCTCCTGATAACGGTATTTAAACAAAATTTGGTATGTCGGTTTGGTGTAAATTTCTTAAGTGCTGCTGCATATATGGGCGGGATTGGACAAAAGGGCGTGGTACCTCTCATACAAACCAAAAATTAAAAATCTATTATTTCTGCTCCTGATAACGGTATTTGAACAAAATTTGGTACGTCGGTTTGGTGTGCATTTTTTAAGTGCTGCTGCAAATATGGGTGGGATTGGACAAAGGGGCGTGGTACCTCTCATACAAACCACAAATTAAAAATCTATTATTTCTGCTCCTGATAACGGTATTTGAACAAAATTTGGTATGTCGGTTTGGTGTAAATTTCTTAAGTGCTGCTGCAAATATGGGCGGGATTGGACAAAGGGGCGTGGTACCTCTCATACAAACCACAAATTAAAAATCTATTATTTCTGCTCCTGATAACGGTATTTAAACAAAATTTGGTATGTCGGTTTGGTGTAAATTTCTTAAGTGCTGCTGCAAATATGGGCGGGATTGGACAAAGGGGCGTGGTACCTCTCATACAAAGCACAAATTAAAAATCTATTATTTCTGCTCCTGATAACGGTATTTGAACAAAATTTGGTACGTCGGTTTGGTGTGCATTTTTTAAGTGCTGCTGCAAATATGGGTGGGATTGGACAAAGGGGCGTGGTACCTCTAATACAAACCACAAATTAAAAATCTATTATTTCTGCTCCTGATAACGCTATTTGAACAAAATTTGGTATGTCGGTTTGGTGTAAATTTCTTAAGTGCTGCTGCAAATATGGGCGGGATTGGACAAAGGGGCGTGGTACCTCTCATACAAACCACAAATTAAAAATCTATTATTTCTTCTCCTGATAACGGTATTTAAACAAAATTTGGTATGTCGGTTTGGTGTAAATTTCTTAAGTGCTGCTGCAAATATGGGCGGGATTGGACAAAGGGGCGTGGTACCTCTCATACAAACCACAAATTAAAAATCTATTATTTCTGCTCCTGATAACGGTATTTGAACAAAATTTGGTACGTCGGTTTGGTGTGCATTTTTTAAGTGCTGCTGCAAATATGGGTGGGATTGGACAAAGGGGCGTGGTACCTCTCATACAAACCACAAATTAAAAATCTATTATTTCTGCTCCTGATAACGGTATTTGAACAAAATTTGGTATGTCGGTTTGGTGTAAATTTCTTAAGTGCTGCTGCAAATATGGGCGGGATTGGACAAAGGGGCGTGGTACCTCTCATACAAACCACAAATTAAAACTCTATTATTTCTGCTCCTGATAACGGTATTTGAACAAAATTTGGTACGTCGGTTTGGTGTGCATTTTTTAAGTGCTGCTGCAAATATGGGTGGGATTGGACAAAGGGGCGTGGTACCTCTCATACAAACCACAAATTCAAAATCTATTATTTCTGCTCCTGATAACGGTATTTGAACAAAATTTGGTATGTCGGTTTGGTGTAAATTTCTTAAGTGCTGCTGCAAATATGGGCGGGATTGGACAAAGGGGCGTGGTTCCTCTCATACAAACCACAAATTAAAAATCTATTATTTCTGCTCCTGATAACGGTATTTGAACAAAATTTGGTACGTCGGTTTGGTGTAAATTTCTTAAGTGCTGCTGCAAATATGGGCGGGATTGGACAAAGGGGCGTGGTACCTCTCATACAAACCACAAATTAAAAATCTATTATTTCTGCTCCTGATAACGGTATTAGAACAAAATTTGGTAAGTCGGTTTGGTATGCATTTTTTAGTGCTGCTGCAAATATGGGAGGGATTTGACAAAGGGGCGTGGTACCTCTCATACAAACCACAAATTAAAAATCTATTATTTCTGCTCCTGATAACGGTATTTGAACAAAATTTGGTAAGTCGGTTTGGTATGCACTTTTTAGTGCTGCTGCAAATATGGGCGGGATTGGACAAAGGGGCGTGGTACCTCTCATACAAACCACAAATTAAAAATCTATTATTTCTGCTCCTGATAACGGTATTTCAACAAAATTTGGTAAGTCGGTTTGGTATGCATTTTTTAGTGCTGCTGCAAATATGGGAGGGATTTGACAAAGGGGCGTGGTACCTCTCATACAAACCACAAATTAAAAATCGATTATTTCTGCTCCTGATAACGGTATTTGAACAAAATTTGGTACGTCGGTGTGGTGTAAATTTCTTAAGTGCTGCTGGAAATATGGGCGGGATTGGACAAAGGGGCGTGGTACCTCTCATACAAACCACAAATTAAAAATCTATTATTTCTGCTCCTGATAACGGTATTTGAACAAAATTTGGTACGTCGGTTTGGTGTGCATTTTTTAAGTGCTGCTGCAAATATGGGTGGGATTGGACAAAGCGGCGTGGTACCTCTCATACAAACCACAAATTAAAAATCTATTATTTCTGCTCCTGATAACGGTATTTCAACAAAATTTGGTATGTTGGTTTGGTGTAAATTTCTTAAGTGCTGCTGCAAATATGGGCGGGATTGGACAAAGGGGCGCGCCCGGGCGTGGTACCTCTCATACAAACCACAAATTAAAAATCTCTTATTTCTGCTCCTGATAACGGTATTTAAACAAAATTTGGTATGTCGGCAAATATTTTTTTTTTTCTTTTTTTTTTTTTTTTTGATAATTTTATTATTTATTGAATCTTTAATTATTTAAATTAAATTATCAATAAGTTTTTCAAATCTTAAATCTAAAAAATATTAAATATAAGTTTAGCCAATGCTAAACAAAATTTTTAATTCAACGGTTAATTGTTGTTGTTTTACATCTCTCGTGAACTGCTGAGAAAAAGAGTATCCCTTCTTTTCAGCCGGGTGTGGCCTCTATAATGACGAATATTTCGCGCAAGTGGATTTGGGTGCAACTCAAGTTTTTTTATATATTTTTTTCGCGTGTTTTGAAAATACTGTCTTCACCAACGGAACGTCTAGGTCTTTATGAATTCGATGGTTTCTGACATACCAGGAGGCTGCTGTTATTGTACGTAGGATTTTATTCTGTCGCCTTTGAATTCTTTCGACATTCGATGCTGAGGCAGTGCCCCATAACTGGATTCCATAGGACCATATTGGTTTCAGGATCGCGTTGTATAACAAAAGTTTACAGTCAAGACTTAATATAGAATTTCTTCCAATAAGCCAATTCATTTGAGCTGCTTTTAATTTCATTTGTGTCAACTTTGCGTCTATATGCGATTTCCATGTTAAACGACGATCAAGATGAACGCCTAGATATTTGACTACAGTGTGTTGTGGTATAGTCTCGGTGTTAATTTTTATAGGCGGGCATGTTTCCCTGCGCAACGTAAAAGTGACGTGTGCACATTTCTGCTCGTTAACTTTTATACGCCATTGTTTGAGCCATTTTTCCAGTTTGGATATATATTCTTGTAAGTTGCGGGAAGCTTCTACAGGATTTTCGTGAACGCTTAGAAAGGCTGTATCATCCGCAAATGTTGATGTATGAATGTTACTGCTTAACGGTAAGTCAGAGGCATATATTAAATAAAGTAAGGGTTCGAAGATACTGCCTTGAGGGACTCCGGCTTCGATCGACTGCGGTGGGCTTAAAAAATTGCCTTCCCTAACTGCAAATTTACGTTCCATCAAATAACTTTTTAAAAGCTTTACGATGCTTTCTGGTACATTTAGTGTTAATTTGTTGAAAAGACCTTCGTGCCATACTTTATCGAAAGCTTGTGAGACATCAATAAAGAGCGCAGAGCAGTATTTCTTTTTTTCAAAAGTGTCTCTAACGACATTCACAAGTCTGTGAGTTTGTTCAAATGTTGTCTGCGAAAACCGAATTGATGATCTGGAATACATCCATTACTACTTACTATAGGCATCAGCTTGCTCATATACAGCTTTTCAAATAGTTTTGAAATGTTAGACAGTAAACTAATAGGCCGATAGGATTCAACCTTTGTATGATCCTTGCCGGGCTTTGGTATCATAGTAATTACCGAAACCTTCCATTCTTTAGGATAGTGTTCTAGGCGTAGAATACTGTTAAAAATGAATAGTATTATTCTTTTTGCAGTGTAAGGCTATTCTTGTAGCATTTTGTTGCTTATTTTGTCGACACCTGGGGCTTTTCTGGTGTTAAGACTAGTAATAGTATTTTCAATCTCCGTCATGTTAAATCTCATCGGTATTTCTGGTAAAGGGACGACTGGTGGCAGTTCAACAATATCAGCAGAAATATTCGGAGTGAAAACTTTTTCTAAGTGTTTAACAAAAAGTGCACCTTTTTCAGCATCAGTTTTTGCCCAGTCAACATTTGAGGCTCGTAATGGGGGTTTCCATATCACCGGCCTTTTTAGTCCTCTGGCTGCACGCCACAGTGAATAATCTGTTTGTGGTGTTGCAGCTAGCTCTTGAAGGAATTTTTGAAGGGAAGCTGTTTTTTGAGTTTGCAAAACTTTCCTAAGTTGCTTGGTACACTCCTTAAGCCTTAATTTTAGCTGGGGCGATCTGTAGCGCTGCCATTCTCGTCGAGCTCTCCGTTTTTCAGTCAATAGCCTTTCTATATCTACAGAAAAAATATTGTTAAATCTCACTGGTTGGTTTATTTCATTTGAAGTAGCATTAAAAGCAGCTTGTTTAACATGCGCTTCAAACAACCTGAGAGAATCGTCTATGTCTGAAGGTGTTCTCAGCTGCATTTTTTCCGAGCAATGAGCACTCAGATATTTTCTGTATTTCAGCCAGTTAATACGTGCAGATGTCGTCGCTAAATCACATGTTGTGTGTGAGTAAATAGTGACAATTGTAGGCGAGTGGTCTGAAGATAAGTCCAAAGATGCTTCAACTTCAACCATCTCGCTGGGCACGCCTTTCACAATTCCAAAGTCGATAACATCAGGAATTTTTTGTCGATCTGTTGGCCAATATGTTGGCTGTCCACTTGAAACTACATTCAAACCCATTTTAGATATTGTGTCGAATAAAATTCGTCCCTTAGGTGTGATTAAACGGGAACCCCAAAATGTGTGTTTTGCATTGTAGTCGTCAGCTGCTAGAAAACGGAGGCCCAGTGATTTATAAAAAGCCGTATATTGACTCTCGGTAATTGAGAATCTGGGGGGCGAATAGACAGATGATATTACAAGTTTTTGAGAGTAAGTGTCGATGCAGATGTTCGTTGCTTGAAGATAATCTTCACAAAAATCATTCAACAGGTGGTGTTTTATTCGCGTTTTTATTAGGATTCCCGAACCACCACAAGCTCTGCCACGGGGATCCTTGGTGTCGTAAAAATTATATCCACTAATTCTGAGACAGCTTCGAGATGTCAAATGAGTTTCTGAGATAAGCATAACATCGATTTGTTTATCCTGAAGAAAATATTGTATTTCGTTTTTATGTTGGCAGATGCCGTTTGCGTTCCAAAAACAGATTTTTAAGTTCATGGTTTGCTTAGTACAGCCTGCAACAAGGTAGACTGCATTTTCAACATTTCCTGCATCATACAGGACATGTTGAGAGTAAATGTATTTACAGTTTGTATTAAGCTCTCAATTGAGGCTTCAATACGACAAAAATTATACCCCGAATCTTCATTTACATTTACGGTTTTTTGCGCCGTACTCTGATTGCTTTTTAAAATACTAGCGTATGAAAATTTGTTGTTAGATTGTTGTTGAGGACTAGTCGCGTTAGACTTGAAAATGTTTGAAAATTGATTTTGGCTGGTGGACGGTTGAGGTAACTGTGGATAGTTAATAGGGGTTTTAGGCTGAGCGGGAGTAGCATTGGTTTTTTTGGTTGATAAATTCTTAAAAAACGAGTAAAGGGGGCAGCCTCTATAGTTAGCAGTGTGATTTCTGCCGCAATTGCCACATTTTTACGCCTTGGTATCACCTTTTATTTTATCACAGTTAGCAGTACTGTGTAACTCACCACATACAACGCAGACTGTAGGAAACTTGCAATAAGTCTTCGTGTGCCCAAATTCTTGGCAGTTCAGGCATTGAACAGGTCCAGCTCTTTTATGTGGAAGCTCAACAGTAACTCTTCGATGCAACAAGTACTTTAAGTCATATATTGGATGTGCTTCATTCTTTTTTATTTTTATGCCATCTGGCTGTAACTCGACTCTAAATATTGGTTGGGGGATTTTTTCTCTATTTTTAATGTTTGAGACATTTTTCACCTTGTAGCCCCTATTTTCAAGGCCAGACTTGACCTCTTCTGTATCCACGCTAGAGTCTATACCTTTTAATTAGTACGTGTAGAAGTTTTTATTTTTAGATTCTAAATCTGAAACAATTTTTCGGTAATTATTTTCATGAGCTACCTGAATTTTTGTTTCATTGATGTTTCCGCGCTTAATTGGAGTTACATAAAACTCATTTTCTCCAATTAATGAGATAAGACTTTTAACCAGCAAACTGGAATTCTGCTCTCTTAAATATATGGGTGGGGGCTTACTCGAACTTATAGTAGTTGTGTCTTCATCGCCTTGTTCAGATAAAATTGCGAAACGATTTTCGGAATTTATTATATTGTTTTTTCCATCTCTGGGAACTTTCGATGTTGAAGCAATTTGAGCTGATTTTGGAATTCTTCCCCTTTTTAACAAATATTTGAACCAAAAATTTAATTCGAGCCAATTTTGCAATTAACAAAGCACTCTTAAAAACTGAACAGGCGTAGTAAAAGTTGATGCAACTCATTTAGGATGAACATTTGTGGTTAGTATGTAAAAATGGTGATGTGTAGGAATATCCCACTATATACAAATATTAAAAAAAAAAATCATATGAGCAAATTCCATCTGAGCCCATCTTTGATTTATCCGCATGATATGCCAATATAAAGGGCTCCGGTCCTATAAATATACACTCAGCACTTTCCTTTCCTGCATTGTCTTCGTGGTTAATATTCTTACCCATAACTATTTACCTTCGTAAGTGGTATAAACGAACAAAGGAACGATCATTAGAGCTCTAGCGGCCTTGAAGTCATTACTGATACGTTCTGCTACTCCAATTAGATATTTTAAGATTCTGCCTCTTAGTAGCCGAAATAATATATTCCAACTTATAATAATTTCGTGTTTAAAATGGTGATATAAATACCCGAAACTAATTCCAAAGTAAGAGCTAACAATTTTGATAAAGACGACCGACCTTAGTCGTTGAACATTTTACATCGTTGAACGTTTTACATCTTACATAAAACGCTCTACAAACTTTGGCACGATTGTATTTATCTACCATGGTGGATGGAATCACAATCACAAACTATCATTAATGTTTTCTGTCTACTATATATTTTTCATTTGTCATCTAAGGAATATAATACTATTCTGATAAAGAATCTGATATTTTCATATTATGTTCGGAAAATTCAAATATGTAATTAACCCATTACTTCATAGCGTCCGATAAATCGTGGATGCAATTTTATCGTTTTGGAATCTAAAGACGATAATGATAGCACATAGGAATTAGTTTACGTTGATGCACATATTGAGCGGAGTGGTCAGGCTACCGGCAAGAACAACGACAAGTCTGAGCCACCCAGTGCGCTCGATAAATTATATTAGAACTTCAAAAGTTGTTAGCTATACTCTAGTCCTTAGGACACCTCTCAGCAAGACTTGATATTTTGCAAACATCTTCCCTAACCCTATTTAGAATTTTTTTAATTCTATGGCAGTAAAAAAATCTGTCTTAATAGACTGCTCGTACTTTTATTAAGAGTTTTAATGTGTACAATACTTTAAAAAGCTTTAGCAATTTTCTAATCAAGTAGTAGCGCTACATTTATGCCCTTATTTATAAATTAGTTAATTAAGATAAATTCGAAAATTTTCTCGTTAGGTGACTATTTGTTCACCGGCCATTTTATTGAGCATAGGGAAAATTGTCCTAAGTCAATTCCCATTAATGAACATTATATATAATTCACCGGCCACTTTTTCAAGCCTAGGGAAAACTTGTACTAAGTCAAAATTCCCATTAGTAAATAAATTATTAATTATTAATTTGTACCTGTGCAATTATTGATTTTTCTCTTTTTGAAGTTACTTCTTCCGGAAACAATCTTTAATTGTCAGTATTATTTAATGGTACATATACATATGTTGGGTTTATTATTATTTTGATTAATGCTGCTTATATCAAGGCATTTGTAATATTTGTATTCACATATATTTCACTGCCACAAAATGGGTTGTATGTTTATTTATGGTGACATTTTACTTCTAATATTATTTGATGAACTAAAGGCTTTATCATTAGGCGATTAAGGTTGTGTATTTGTGCCTTATATCTTAATTTTGGCATGTTTAAATTTTTTTTTTTTGAATAGGTCTAATACATTTTTATATTATGTCAAATTATTATTTTATTTTCTAAAGCTACTAGCAATATTTCGCCAATACATGTATTAAATTTTATCCAAATCATTTGCTGTACTAACATATTTCTTCCGTAGAGCTCTTTTATGCAACAAATATATCTTAAGTAATAGATTTATGGCTGATATTATGACTAGTATCAGCATCAGTATCCATAGCGAATTTATTTCTGACTTATGGTATATGATTTCCAAATTGGTAACCACGTTTGCACTGGGATTTTCTTATTTTGATTCTGTTTTGCCCATCTTTAATTTTATAATATTATTTTATGTATATTACTTATGCTTATATGGGCCTACCCCTGTACCAAATTTCAGCTTTCTAGCTCTACTGGAAGTGCCCCATACAAAGAAGGGGCACCCTAGTCCCCCTGGTGGAAAGTGCCCGTTTTCAGATTTGTCTGGTTAATTTCTCACCAAGACGACCTACCTGTGTATCATGTTTCAGCTCTCTAGCTTTACTAAAAGTGCCCAATAATACTGATGAGTCAGTGAGTGAGACTGTGAGTCAGTGAATATGCTCTAATATATGGACTTTTCACACCTGAATGTCTCGGGAAGCTTTTACGGTAGAAATTTAACCTTTGAGGTCACCTCTGTGGGGAGACCTTATGTTTCAAGTTTTATTCTATTATGATCCAGAGGAGCAAAGTTATGAGGGGGATAAAAACAGCTCGAATGGTTTCGAGTAAATATAAACACTGTGTGGATTAACTTGGCACCGTGCGCCTAGATTTCCTTTAATGATTTTACATATGAAAGGTAATATTATCAGGCTCAAGCTCAGTTTTATTGAATTAATGAAAATTCAAATTACTAAGACTTTTTTATGTTGAAAAACATTAGTATATCCAATCAGTTTAGCAGAACGTATTAGTATACCGATTTCAAGGCCGCTACATCTCTCATCAGCGTTCAATTGTCTATCTTTACAATTTTCGTAAAGTGGATACTAATTGGGAGAATATCAACTATTTAACCAGTTTTCAACAGAAATAGAATACGAGAATTAATTTTTAATTCCATTTTTATTCTACAATGAAACAGTGCTGGTTAGTACGAAATTCCCTCATGACTGTTTGGAAAGTACTAATAATCAACACAAACTCATAGTCCGTTATCATCAAAGTATTCTACTTTGTATTCTAACGTTTTTGTTATTTTTACTCTATATTAGGGAAATTCACATATTACTGTGACCCTTATTATTAGGGTATTTATAGCTCGTGCCCAAGCGGAATTAATATTTTTATATTATTGTTATTACGAATAAACGTAATTTTTATTTGAACTTATGTTAATGTATATATGAAAAGTAATATTATCAGGCTCAAGTTCAGTTTTATTGAATTAATGAAAATTCAAAATTACTAAGAGTTTTTTATGTTGGAAAATATTATTATTTATATCCAATCAGTTTTTTAGCAAAACGTATCAGTACTGATTTCAAGGCCGCTACACCTCTCATCAGCGTTCAATTGTCCATCTTTACAATTTTCGTAAAGTGGATACTAATTGGGAGAATATCAACTATTTAACCAGTTTTCAACAGAAATAGAATACGAGAATTAATTTTTAATTAATTTTTTACTCTACATATTGATACAATTCTGGTTAGTACGAAATTCCCTCATCACTGTTTGGAAATTACTAATAATCAACACAAACTCATAGTCCGTTATCATCAAAGTATTCTACTTTGTAATTTACCGTTTTTGTTGTTTTCAATCTATATGCTAGGGAAATTCACATTTTACTGTGACCCGTGTTATTAGGGTATGTAGCTCGTGCCCAAGCTGAATTAATATATTTTTTTATTTATATTATTACGAATAAACGTAATTATTATTCGAACTTATATTTATGTACCTGTGAGAAGTAAAATTATTTAGGTTCAAGTTCAGTTTTATTGAATTAATGAAAATTCAAAATTACTAGGAGTTTTTTATGTTGAAAAATATTATTATTTATATCCAATCAGTTTTTAGCAGAACGTATCAGTACCGATTTCAAGGCCGCTACACCTCTCATCAGCGTGCAATTGTCCATCTTTATAATTTTCATAAACTGAATACTAATTGGGAAGAATATCAAGTTTTTAACTAGTTTTCAACAGAAATAGAATATGAGAAATGGAGAAGTTTGAAAGGACGTGCTCCCAACGTATGCTGCCAAGAGAGAAGAATTTTTGAAGAAAGATTGCAAGGCGAAGGAACGCTTAGTTACATCTGTTGGAAACAAATGTTTGGGCTACGTTCGCGAGAAAGATACAGCTAAAGAAATGTGGGAGAACATGAAAGAAGTTTTTGCGAAAAAGTCAATTGTTAATCAGATTTTGGTAAGAAAACAATTGATGCAAATAAAATTAAACGAAGGGGATGCTTGTTGCTGCTTTGGAAGAAAGTGACATTCTCACACAACTATTTATGTCACTTCCTGAAAAATTTGATCCTCTGGTTACAGCCCTTCAAAATCTTGTAGGTCAAATAAATTTATGATATGGTAAAGCAGCGCTTATTACTGGAAGAAACGAAGATTTCAAGTCGCTATGTGGAAGAAACTGGTCCTACTAAAACTGCTTTCGCTGGAAAGAAACACCTGAAAAAGAAATTTTATGGCAAGTGTTTTAAGAGCCACAAAATGGGACACAGAGCAAACGATTGTCGTAGTAGTGAGGCTCGTAGTGCGTTTAATGGCCAGCCAGAATCCAAAAATATCTGTTTTATAATAACTTTTAAACTGGATTCCGGGTCAAGTGATCACCTTGTAAACAAAAATTTGTACTTTAATTCAGTAAAAAAATTACTGAATCCAATACAAATAAAAGTAGCAAAAGATGATCAACACTTAACATCTAATCATTTGGGCATAATACATTGTGTGTCTAATAATAATGTTGATATTACTTTAAAAGACGTGTTATATGTACCACATTTAAGAGATAATCTACTTTCAGTTAAAAAAATTACAGCTGCCGGAATTGATGTAAAGTTCAGTAAAGAGAAAATATTTATATACAAAGGTGGACTGTTGATTGCAACAGGAAAAAAGTTAATACGAAATCACATTTCAATTGGAAGAGTATGATGCAAGTTTTTCAAATCGTGAAGTTGAACTATGGCATAAACGATATTGTCATATCGGACAGTCTTCCTTCAACGAACTATTAAACAAGAAATCTGTGAGTGGTGTATATGTGAAACCCGAAAAGATTGATTTTTCTGAAATCTGTGTAAAAGGAAAACATTCAATAGAACCTTTTAACCGATTTCGTCGTGCATCACGTCCACTGGAAAGAATACATTCAGATGTGTGTGGTTCTATCGATCCTATAGCCTGGGATGGATCAAAGTACTTTGTATCTTTTATTGATGACTACACATTTTTCTTTTATATATGGTATCAAGAAAAAGTCGAGTGTTTTTGATAAATTAGTGGAATATGAAGCCATGGCTAAAGCAAATTTTGGTTTATCAATATCAAAAATAACCATCGATCAAGGTCGTGAGTATAATTCGAAGGAGCAATGGTGTAAAATAAAAGGTTTCTAATAGAAGAAACTATTGCTTATTCTCCACAACAAAACGGAGTGTCGGAACGTTTTAACAGAACATTGGTTGAAAAAGTTCGCGCAATGCTGCTCTAATCCCATATGCCGAAAAATATGTGGATTGAAGCTGCGCTAACGGCTGTATATCTTATTAACAGAAGTCCAAAAAAAGCTTTATATGGTAACGTTAGACCTGCAGAAATGTGTTACGGATACAAACCCAATGTTAAAATGTTGAGAATATTTGGATGTAAAGCATATGCCTGGATACCAAAGCAAAGCAGAACCAAGCTTGATGATAAAAGTAGATGCCTTGTTCTGATTGCTTATGTGCCAAATGGGTATAAACTCTGGGATATGAGTTTGAAAAAGATTATTACCGCCAGAGATGTTAAGTTTTTAAAAAACATTATATATAAGAATATATTTAATTTCAAAAGATGTTTTTAAAAGGAGTAAAAAACAACTATTTATCTTATTTGATTGCAATTTTATAGCTTGCGCTCAAATTGTCTGTGTCCTCTATGATGTTCATTGTTTTGCTTATTTTTTGTTGTATTCTTAAACTTTCTTAACAGCTACCTCTTTCTTGTATTGTTTACTTTGTCCAAATTAATTTTCAAAGTGATATTCAACACACCAAATATTTAAAAAATTATATTCATGTGACGTTATAGTGTAAGCTATTGTACATTATTATTAAATATTATCCAAAAAATTGTTGCTGTTTTTTCTATTTTAATAGAAATAATAAAAAAATAATCCCTTGAAAAAGTGAACATATAATTCACGAAACGTCGGGAAAATATGGAATAAATAAGTTTTACTTTTATTTACATAAAATATGGTAGGTCAATAGCTAAATTTATAAATAAAAATAACTAAATGAATTCCTTTTACATATTGGATTTAGTCGATCTAAACATGATTATTGTCTATACTCAAAAATTGAACAAAGTAATGATGACATCTTGTATATACGAGTAATTATATATGTTGATGACTTGCTAATTGCCGGTTCAAACTTAAAGATTATTGAAAAATTGAAGAAAGAGTTTTCGAAATGTTTTGAAGTCTATGATTATGGAAATCTGAGAACATTAAAATATCACAAGAAAACAATATACAAAATTTATTGGATAAATTTGCAATGGCCGATTGTAATCCTGTCAAGACGCCTATGGAAAAAGGGTTGCAGCTGACATATAATGGTAATAATACACTTATCAAGCCTTATCGTGAACTTTTAGGAAGCCTTATGTACATAATGCTTTGTATGAGACCAGATATATGTTACCATGTGAGCTATCTAGGAAGATTTCAGCAAAATCCTTCAGAAGATCATTGGCAATCATTAAAAAGAGTCTTAAGATATTTAAAAGGTACAATTCGTAAGAAATTAGTATACAACGCTAATAATGATAATATTTTGATTGGATACGCCGATGCTGATTGGGCTAGCGATGTTACAGGTCGTAAATCTGTTAGCGGCTACATCTTTAAAGTGTTTGGATGCACGGTGTCGTGGTCCAGTAAGAAACAGCAAACGATTGCCACTTCATCAAGTGAAGGAGAGTATGTCGCTTTAAGTGCAGCTGTGCCTGAGGCTATATGGTTAAGAGGCTTATTACAAGATTTTTATGTATTGAAAAGTGAAGCTGTGATTCTGTATGAAGATAATCGTGGTTGTGCATGTATGGCCACAAATATCGAATCAAAAAGGTCAAAACACATTGACATTAAACACCATTTCATAAGAGATAATGTTGAGAAAAGTGTTATTAAAATTGTATCCATTGGGACATCAATCAAGTAGCAGATATATTAACAAAATCTTTAGATGCAAATACTTTTCTGAAATTTTGTAGTTATATTGGTTTATATGATTGATAAGGGGTATTAAAATATGTTTTTAATCATATAAACTTTGATTTATATATTTGTTTCTGAAAAAAATGTTCTGAAGTTTTTTTCATTCCTTTGTTAACTTTTGTAATATAAACTTCAATATTTTTCTTTAAAATAAAAAACTATTTTTTAAAATACAAGAAAAATTAATTCTCGTATTATATTTCTGTTGAAAACAGGTTAAATACTCGTAGTTGATATTCTTCTCAATTAGTATCCACTTTACGAAAATTGAAAAGATGGACAATTGAACGATGATGAGAGGTGCGGCGGCCTTGAAATCGGTACTGATACGTTCTGCTAAAAACTGATTGGATATAAATAATAATATTTTTCAACATAAAAAAACTCTTAGTAATTTTGAATTTTCATTAATTCAATAAAACTGAAATTGAGCCTAAATAATTTTACTTCTCACAAGTACATCAAAATGAGTTCGAATAATAATTACGTTTATTCGTAATAATATAAATAAAAAAATATATTTGATCTTCTAGATTTTCATTTCAAATAAAATAATAAAATAAAAAATTAATTTAAACTGAACTTAAGTTTAAGTATTAAATTTCTTTGATTAAATAACATTAATTTCGACAAAAATTCATAAATTAAAAACAAATAACTTTATTTACGTTTTTAAAAATTTTTATTTTTTTTTTGTAGGCTAGCAATTCTATATGCATTTCGTTGGTTGCTAAATACCAACTCATCAGTAGATGTTTACCATTTATGTTTGAAAAGTTTCAAAACTCAATTACTCATACATAAACTCGTAAATAAAATTTGCGAATTTCAAAGCACAAGCAAAGTAGCTTTTCAAAAAACTTTACAAACATTACAACAGACAATTTTCTTCATTCATTATAAATGTGTTTACTTTTCTACAAACCTATATAAATGTCATATATTGTAACTTTATTTATTTAAATTTAATGTTTACATTAAATTTTCGCTGCATGTCTCCTCTTATAAAATAATATGAACAACTGAAAATACATACGATTGACAGTATTTATTAATAACCCAGTTCTGGAAACACAAACCATGTATGGATTACAATTTTAAATACATTTTTATTATTTTCATTTCCAACGGATACTTTCGTACGAGCGAAAATTGATTTTTCATACATTTTGAATCTATTGGATAAACATCCAGAATTACTATGTAATTTCAGTATTAAACTAGCTGATCCCGGTGTACTTCGCTACCCCCCTCGTTATAAAATAAAATTAAAAGTATTTATATATCCTATTGTGACGATCGGTCCAGTAGTTAAGACTATATTACGACTTTTAATTTTCCTAAAAAGGAGCGTGGTCCCATCCACTTTTCTCCCGGTACGTATTCCAAATAATGCCAATACCATATGTACCAAATATCATCGACGTAGGTCAAAAAATGCCCAAAATATGGCGATTTAAATTTTTGGGTTATATGGGTGGTGCCACGCCTCTTTGTCCAATCCCGCCCATATTTGCAACAGCACTAAAAAAATGCACACCAAACCGACGTACCAAATTTTGTTCAAATACCGTTATCAGAAGCAGAATTAATAGATTTTTAATTTGTGGTTTGTATGAGAGGTACCACGCCCCTTTGTCCACTCCCGCCCATATTTGCAGCAGCACTTAAAAAATGCTCACCGAACCGACGTACCAAATTTTGTTCAAATACCGTTATCAGAAGCAGAAATAATAGATTTTTAATTTGTGGTTTGTATGAGAGGTACCACGCCCCTTTGTCCAATCCCGCCTATATTCGCAGCAGCACTTAAGAATTTTTTTTTTTTTTTTTTTGTAATTTTATTATTTATTGAATCTTTAATTATTTAAATTGAATTATCAATAAGTTTTTCAAATCTTAAATCTAAAAAATATTAAATATAAGTTTAGCCAATGCTAAACAAAATTTTTAATTTCAACGGTTAAATTTTGTTGTTTTACATCTCTCGTGAACGGCTGAGAAAATGAGTATCCCTTCTTTTCAGCCGGGTGTGGCCTCTATAATGAAGAATATTGCGCGCAAGTGGATTTGGGTGCAACTCAAGTTTTTTTATATATTTTTTTCGCGTGTTTTGAAAATACTGTCTTCACCAACGGAACGTCTAGGTCTTTATGAATTCGATGGTTTCTGACATACCAGGGGGCTGCTGTTATTGTACGTAGGATTTTATTCTGTCGCCTTTGAATTCTTTCGACATTCGATGCTGAGGCAGTGCCCCATAACTGGATTCCATAGGACCATATTTGTTTGAGGATCGCGTTGTATAACAAAAGTTTACAGTCAAGACTTAATATAGAATTTCTTCCAATAAGCCAATTCATTTGAGCTGCTTTTAATTTCATTTGTGTCAACTTTGCGTCTATATGCGATTTCCATGTTAAACGACGATCAAGATGAACGCCTAGATATTTGACTACAGTGTGTTGTGGTATAGTCTCGGTGTTAATTTTTATAGGCGGGCATGTTTCCCTGCGCAACGTAAAAGTGACATGTGCACATTTCTGCTCGTTAACTTTTATACGCCATTGTTTGAGCCATTTTTCCAGTTTGGATATATATTCTTGTAAGTTGCGGGAAGCTTCTACAGGATTTTCGTGAACGCTTAGAAAGGCTGTATCATCCGCAAATGTTGATGTATGAATGTTACTGCTTAACGGTAAGTCAGAGGCATATATTAAATAAAGTAAGGGTCCGAAGATACTGCCTTGAGGGACTCCGGCTTCAATCGACTGCGGAGGGCTTAAAAAATTGCCTTCCCTAACTACAAATTTACGTTCCATTAAATAGCTTTTTAAAAGCTTTACGATGTTTGCTGGTAGATTTTGTGTTAACTTATTGAAGAGACCTTCGTGCCATACTTTATCGAAAGCTTGTGAGACATCAATAAAGAGCGCAGAGCAGTATTTCTTTTTTCAAAAGTGTCTCTAACGACATTCACAAGTCTGTGAGTTTGTTCAATTGTGTTATGTTGTCTGCGAAAACCGAATTGATGATCTGGAATACATCCATTACTACTTACTATAGGCATCAGCTTGCTCATATACAGCTTTTCAAATAGTTTTGAAATGTTAGACAGTAAACTAATAGGCCGATAGGATTCAACCTTTGTATGATCCTTGCCGGGCTTTGGTATCATAGTAATTACCGAAACCTTCCATTCTTTAGGATAGTGTTCTAGGCGTAGAATACTGTTAAAAATGAATAGTATTATTCTTTTTGCAGTGTAAGGCTATTCTTGTAGCATTTTGTTGCTTATTTTGTCGACACCTGGGGCTTTTCTGGTGTTAAGACTAGTAATAGTATTTTCAATCTCCGTCATGTTAAATCTCATCGGTATTTCTGGTAAAGGGACGACTGGTGGCAGTTCAACAATATCAGCAGAAATATTCGGAGTGAAAACTTTTTCTAAGTGTTTAACAAAAAGTGCACCTTTTTCAGCATCAGTTTTTGCCCAGTCACCATTTGGGGCTCGAAATGGGGGTTTGCATATCACCGGCCTTTTTAGTCCTCTGGCTGCACGCCACAGTGAATAATTTGTTTGTAGTGTTGCATCTAGCTCTTGAAGGAATTTTTGAAGGGAAGCTGTTTTTTGAGTTTGCAAAACTTTCCTAAGCTGCTTGGTACACTCCTTAAGCCTTAATTTTAGCTGGGGCGATCTGTAGCGCTGCCATTCTCGTCGAGCTCTCCGTTTTTCAGTCAATAGCCTTTCTATATCTACAGAAAAAATATTGTTAAATCTCACTGGTTGGTTTATTTCATTTGAAGTACCATTAAAAGCAGCTTGTTTAACATGCGCTTCAAACAACCTGAGAGAATCGTCTATGTCTGAAGGTGTTCTCAGCGGCATTTTTTCCGAGCAATGAGCACTCAGATATTTTCTGTATTTCAGCCAGTTAATACGTGCAGATGTCGTCGCTAAATCACATGTTGTGTGTGAGTAAATAGTGACAATAGTAGGCGAGTGGTCTGAAGATAAGTCCAAAGATGCTTCAACTTCAACCATCTCGCTGGGCACGCCTTTCACAATTCCAAAGTCGATAACATCATTAATTTTTTGTCGATCTGTTGGCCAATATGTTGGCTGTCCACTTGAAACTACATTCAAACCCATTTTAGATATTGTGTCGAATAAAATTCGTCCCTTAGGTGTGATTAAACGTGAACCCCAAAATGTGTGTTTAGCATTGTAGTCGCCAGCTGCTAGAAAACGGATGCCCAGTGATTTATAAAAAGCCGTATATTGACTCTCGGTAATTGAGAATCTGGGGGGCGAATAGACAGATGATATTACAAGTTTTTGATAGTAAGTGTCGATGCAGATGTTCGTTGCTTGAAGATAATCTTCACAAAATTCATTCAACAGGTGGTGTTTTATTTGCGTTTTTATTAGGATTCCCGAACCACCACAAGCTCTGCCACGGGGATCCTTGGTGTCGTAAAAATTATATGCACTAATTCTGAAACAGCTTCGAGATGTCAAATGAGTTTCTAAGATAAGCATAACATCGATTTGTTTATCCTGAAGAAAATATTCTATTTTGTTTCTATGTTGGCAGATCCGTTTGCGTTCCAGTTCATGGTTTGCTTAGTACAGCCTGCAACAAGGTAGACTGCATTTTCAACATTTCCTGCATCATACAGGACATGTTGAGAGTAAATGTATTTACAGTTTGTATTAAGCTCTCAATTGAGGCTTCAATACGACAAAAATTATACCCCGAATCTTCATTTACATTTACGGTTTTTTGCGCCGTACTCTGATTGCTTTTTAAAATACTAGCGTATGAAAATTTGTTGTTAGATTGTTGTTGAGCACTAGTCGCGTTAGACTTGAAAATGTTTGAAAATTGATTTTGGCTGGTGGACGGTTCAGGTAACTGTGGATAGTTAATAGGGGTTTTAGGCTGAGCGGGAGTAGCATTGGTTTTTTTGGTTGATAAATTCTTAAAAAACGAGTAAAGGGGGCAGCCTCTATAGTTAGCAGTGTGATTTCCGCCGCAATTGCCACATTTTTACGCCTTGGTATCACCTTTTATTTTATCACAGTTAGCAGTACTGTGTAACTCACCACATACAACGCAGACTGTAGGAAACTTGCAATAAGTCTTCGTGTGCCCAAATTCTTGGCAGTTCAGGCATTGAACAGGTCCAGCTCTTTTATGTGGAAGCTCAACAGTAACTCTTCGATGCAACAAGTACTTTAAGTCATATATTGGCTGTGCTTCATTCTTTTTTATTTTTATGCCATCTGGCTGTAACTCGACTCTAAATATTGGTTGGGGGATTTTTTCTCTATTTTTAATGTTTGAGACATTTTTCACCTTGTAGCCCCTATTTTCAAGGCCAGACTTGACCTCTTCTGGATCCACGCTAGAGTCTATACCTTTTATTACGACTGTTAGACCTTTAGCACTCTTTAATTAGTACGTGTAGAAGTTTTTATTTTTAGATTCTAAATCTGAAACAATTTTTCGGTAATTAATTTCATGAGCTACCTGAATTTTTGTTTCATTGATGTTTCCGCGCTTAATTGGAGTTACATAAAACTCATTTTCTCCAATTAATGAGATAAGACTTTTAACCAAATAACTAGAATTCTGCTCTCTTAAATATATGGGTGGGGGCTTACTCGAACTTGTTGTAGTTGTGTCTTCATCGCCTTGTTCAGATAAAATCGCGAAACGATTTTCGGAATTTTTTATTTTGTTTTTTCCATCTCTGGGAACTTTCGCTGTTGAAGCTATTTGAGCTGATTTTGGACTTCTTCCCCTTTTTAACACGGTTATGTATATGTCCATTCCTGTTTGAATTTTATTATCATTTATTGTACTCACCGCATCTACCATTTTGTGCACGTTGGTCACCTTGTTACTTATTGTTTGTTTGTTTGTTTGTACAGCTAAGCTGACAAGTTTGCTGATGGGTGCAATTGTGTTGCTTCTTGATCACTATTTAACATGTTCAGAGATAATGATCGCGCACGAGTATTTGTGTTTTCTGTTAAATTCAGGTTTTTGTTTAATTCATTTCTTTTATTGTCGTCATCAGCAACTAAAGTTATATATTGTACATTCCTACTGCTTGTAGGATTATTGTTGTTTTTGTCAGAAGATGAACTCATCAGAGTTCTCTTTTTTTATTTTCACTTATATTAGTTTGTGTATGCAAATATTTATGTATATTGCACACAAGCAAAAAATAAAATAAAACCTGTTCAATAAATGTTTTGTTTTTTTATATTTTTGTGACTTGAAAATATTTTTTTTATATTATTGTTTTTTATATTCAGTTGCGACGATTATAAAAACGCGTCTGTTCACTACGAGAGTTGAAACTGAATGCGAAGAAATGCACACCAAACCGACGTACCAAATTTTGTTCAAATACCGTTATCAGGAGCAGAAATAATAGATTTTTAATTTGTGGTTTGTATGAGAGGTACCACGCCCCTTTGTCCAATCCCGCCCATATTTGCAGCAGCACTTAAGAAATTTACACCAAACCGACATACCAAATTTTGTTCAAATACCGTTATCAGGAGCAGATATAATAGATTTTTAATTTGTGGTTTGTATGAGAGGTACCACGCCCCTTTGTCCAATCCCGCCCATATTTGCAGCAGCACTTAAAAAGTGCACACCAAACCGACGTACCAAATTTTGTTCAAATACCGTTATCAGGAGCAGAAATAATAGATTTTTAATATGTGGTATGTATGGGAGGTACCACGCCCCTTTGTCCAATTGGACCGAATTGTAAATCTAAACCACCCGGGGCGCCACCCAAACGCATACAAAAAAATTTATGGAAATCGGTCCAGCCAGTAGAATTATATATATAAAGAAGATATATTAATATTGAAGAATATTTTATATTATAATTACGAATAAACCCTAATAAAATACTTTGAGTATAACAGACTGTGAGTGTTTTTGAATATTAGTAGTAAGCAATCAGATATGGGGAATTTCGTACTAACCAAAATTGTTTAATATGTGAACATGGAATAAAAGGAATTATAACAATTCTCGTATTCTATTTCGGTTGAAAACTTGGTTAAATATATGATATTCTTCCCAATTAGTATCAACTTTACATCAATTGTAAAATTGGACAAACGAACGCTGATGAGAGGTGTAGCGGCCTTGAAATCGGTATACTGATACGTTCTGCTAATCTGATTGCACATGCTAATGTTTTTCAAAAATAAAAAACTCATACTAATTTGAAATTACATTAATTCAATAAAACTGAACTTGAGCCTAATAATAATAATTTCTCATTTATAAATATTGAAGAATGTTTACAAAACTATACATAATTGCTTTAAAGAATAATTATTTGGTTGTTGCAATAATATTTAGTTAAGATGAACGTTTTGCAATCATGTATTTTTTATGCGGTATTTTTTTTATTGTAAAATTATAGTAATTTTATTAATGACATACATATATTAAATATATATTTTTTATTTTAACAGGTAACTTGATGCATTCCTTCTTTCTTCCTCTGGACTACGCTTTTATATTGCCCGTCATATTTGGTGTGATATTTGTGGGTGGATTTGTTATATTTATCCTGTATCATATAAAGGATTTTAATAAGACGATTAATAAACTAAACTAAAAGATTAACAATAAATTGCGAAAAAATACAGTAACAATTATAAGTTGTATACTTCGATAAACGAAAAGTTGGCTAATTTTTGTTATAGAAAACACAACATAATGCCTCAGTGGTTGGTTATTGGAATTTCGGGTGTAACATGTGGTGGCAAAACTTCATTGTCGCACAATTTACGGGAATATTTTATGAATCAGAGTAATATTCAATTATGGAATACTCCATATACAATCAGCGACGTTCAGTTAATTTCGCAAGACGATTATTTTCTCCAAGTTGATGATTTAAGACACAAATGGGTCGAACCATTGAATGTGATAAATTTTGAACTTATTACTTCCCTGGATATGAAACAAATGATTTCTGACATAACGTGGACTATGAAAGGCCGTTATTTGGCCGGAGAACCAATTGATGATAGTGAATTTTCAAATGACATTTCTTCATGCAATGGCAATTTTAAATACTTTTCAGATTTCCAAAATAAATCAATTGCATGTCATAAGCTAACACACCCCAGTAATATCCAAAACATGCCCACCAAATCACAGCAAAATGTTCAACATTACAACCATTATCATCAAAATACAGATCACATTATGCGTGTAAACTCGCAAACGGCAACAAAAATGCGCTGCAACAAAATTAATATTCTAATAATTGAAGGCTTTATAATTTTTAATCAACCCGAACTGATTACTCTATGTAACATTAAATTTCATTTCCATTTGCCATATGAAAAATGCTTCGAACGCCGACACAAGCGTACTTATGATCCTCCAGATGTCACGGGATATTTTGAGATGTGCGTGTGGCCCCATTATGAAAAGAACTTTATGAATTATCGGGATCGCAAGGATATAACATTTTTAAATGGTGAAATTAGTAAAGAAAAAATATTTAAATTTGTTCTACAGCGCATTGTCCAGTATTTCGATGAACAGTATGATCTTGCTTGTCCTCCGCCTCACAAACTTTTAGGAATTCCAAGTTGCAGTAATGGCAAGATAATAATCAGCCCAACACTGCAAACCTCTCCCATGGAACAACAATAAGTAAATGTTTTTGAGCTTCATTGCAAATTTTGCTTACTACATGGAAAGGAGGCTCTATTTCATTTACATCGTATCCGTAATTTGGAGTCGGAAATAATATTTACTTAAACTTTTAATTTAGCCTTAACATTGTGTTTAAATAACATTGCGTATGATTGTTTATTGTAAATACATATATACAATCGATTAAATTTTTAATTGCATATGTATGTTGGTTTGTACACACTAGTTATGTTACGAATATAAATATTCGTATAATAGTATTCACGAATACGAATATTTGAAACAATATTCGCCGAATACAAATACGAATATTACTTTTAAAAGTTAGAGCTACTTAATATTTAAAATAACAATTGATTGAAAAAAAAAAACTGTCACACTACTTAGTATTTCATTGCAATGCCGAATTTGAAGACCACTAGTTAATTTTCTTACATACCTTCAGATTTCATTTTCTTTTTCACTCTGCTCTTTTAATTAGCAATTCGGTTCTGTTTTGGGAGAACATATTTTCGCAGAAGGCGCAGCCACCTGTGTCGGCGAACTTTCACATATTAAATTTTAGTTCTTCCATTCTTGAAGTTCATCATTCATGTATTGCGGCTTGATTTCTAAATTTAACATGATATGAACATATAAGAGTTAAATTTTTAAATGCTAGTTGCAAAATATATAAATTTGTTTATATATTAAAAAGGTTATTATCTTTCGTCAAAGACAAAGTGTTTTATTTACAGAAAAATTTTTTTAACTAATACATTTTGGTACATTTTATGTACTTTCTTGAAAATTTTTAATGATTTTTTCTTGGAAAGTATGTGCAAAGTATTTGAGAAATGTTCCCTTGAAATTGGCGAATACGAATATCTTGAAATAATCGAATAATCGTATACGAACACGAGTATTCATAACATCACTAGTACACGCACATCTGTAAATAGGATTATAAAGGCCTTGTTCAAGGCGTTATTTACCAAAAATAATTACTGCTAGTAAAGAGATCTGTAGGAGACTACCCTGTGCCACGTTATTTTTAAATTCGATGTACTTAATGATTTCTCTATTCTTAATACTTTGGAGATGAAGTCCCTCCAAAGTAAAGTTGTTAATGTTCTTTGTAAAATTTACATAGTTCAAAGGTATAAGTACTCCGTGATTAAATTTATGAAACAAATTTTCAAATGCAAGTTCTTTTATTTTAATCGTACAGTTATCAAACTTAATAATACTATTTCCTTTAACAAAATATGGCTGATCATTACAGTTGTAATATATTTTGGTAAATTCAATTAACTTTGTTATAACAAGCCCTGCTTTAATTTCTTTAATTATTGGTTCTTTATTTATTCTAAGTTTACAATCATTATTCTGCTTAAAAGAATTCTTACACAATTGTTATCATGGATCAAAAGGTTTTTCTTTACCATTAATTTTCTTCTGTTTTTGTATACCACATCACCCTGCACCAACACTTCTTCTATTGACAAGTCTAATTCCTCACAGCAATCTTTTGGAAACGGTATAATGAGGGCCTTAAAGTATGTTTCTGTTGTAAATTTCGGAATTTGAAGCACGAAAACTAATTTATTTTCAAAAAACATTATGCTTGTTTTAAGGTAAGGTAAAGTTTCCACCGTTATATTGTATCTAATCTTTTCTTCTTCAATCAGAATGTCATGCGGTAATATGTTCTGTTTGCTCATCACAAGAACGTCTGATATTTTTTCTATCTGTTTGTACAGAGTACCAAGATCTGCATATGTTTGCAAAACAAACCTAAACTTCTCCACAACATTTAGGGCTTTGTTGGTTCTACCTGTAATATTTGACAAAAATTCATTCAATTTATTCTGCTGCTTGTTAACACTTTTCACCACATTATCAAGATTCTTAATTAGTTCATTATTGATTTCCACTTGCTTGTTCATTTGGTCGGTTATCTGTTTTGCGTTGTCGTAATATGTTGTCAGATGATTATAAATTTCCTTTGCGTCATCATCGTCCATTGTTCCCCATAACACTTTTAAAAACGATCCACCAATGTTAATCAGTCCTCTTTTTGCTCTGCTGTTACTATAGGAGTGTGGAATCAGTGCTGATAGCTGTTCGTGCCAGTTTAATTTCTCGTTGAATCAAGTCGATATCGTGTTCGTCAACGAGGTTAAGTTTTACCAAATTTTCTTCTATCCTTTCTAAGAAAATTTCGAAAACCTCCAAATCCACAATATGCAACACCTTAAAGTATTTGTCTACCACTGCTTCGGGTTTTATTTTATAAATCACAAATCCATTATCTGGATTTATCTGATAAGTTTCAATTTTGTTTGCGATTGATCTTGCCACCAGCATCAGTATGATAATAGTGAAGAAGTCCATTCTGCAAAAACATTAAATCTGTTGTTTGAACCTGCGTTTCATTTGAGTTCTGTAGTATTTCTTATTTCTCTTATTACTAGTGTCTATTACATTATTACCGTCTTTCTTGAACTGTAAGAGTCTTCTATATTTAGGACTATTTTTTTGTATGTTTCTGTTCCGTACAATTGTATCGGTCAAGTCAAAATTTTCGTTTCGATTTTCGTTTAATCTATTAATTTTAAAAGTTTTTTTTTTCTCCTAAATTCTTCTGCAAGCTCTTGGATCTTTTCCTTGTCGAAATTTTTCTCAATAAAATCAATGGGTCGTAGTTTAGTCGTTGAATGAACAGTGTTGATGTAAATGTAATTATCCTATGTATTTTACCTTCTGTATCTTCATCTGTCACCGTTGTATCAGATGTAATAATTCGAATGTGTTCATTTAGTGTGCCATGTAGACGTTCGACGTCCGCGTTACCCCTCTTGTGGTGAGCGGTCGTCACATGAGTTTCAGTGCTATTTTCGGTTAAAAACAATTTAACAGATTCGTGAAGCATGCACCTATCATTGTCATAGACAAGTTTTCTCATTTTCCCTAAAAATCCTATTCTTTCTTTGGGTGCAGTTAGTATAGAAAGCCACGTTCTATCGGTTAGTTTATGTACTGTTGCGTATTTTGAAAATTTATCTATAGTTGTTAAAAAATTATTATTAAATTTAAAAATTGCAATTAAAGAAATGCGCTGACGTTTGCGTCTGGTAGTTTGTGGGAACGGAAATATTAAAAGATTACATGTATGTGATTTTATGTATATAAAATTGTGCGATGAACTTTATTTGAAGAGCAACATAAATTTTCCCTGTTCGTTATGCGTCACAACAAATATTTTCAGATAATTATTATTTAAATCACTTTTAAAGGATGATTCAACAAAAATGTATAGCATAATAAAATGGACAATCACGTGAAAATTAAACTGTGAATTTTTTTCCCGACTGTAGCTATTGTTATGTTTAAAATTAATACACTATTATTTTTCTTTTATCTATCAACTTTATTATTACACAACTCCAATTCTAAGACAACTCCCATTCTATTTCTTAAACCTAGTTTATTTAAACTTAATGACTATTCAATAATTATTCTATTTTAATATTTTTTTTTTTTTTTGATAATTTTATTATTTATTGAATCTTCAATTATAAATTGAATTATCAATAAGTTTTTCAAATCTTAAATCTAAAAATACATTAATATATGTTTAGCCAATGCTAAACAAAATTTTTAATTCCAACTGTTGATTTTTGTTGTTTTACATCTCTCGTGTAGGGCTGAGAGAAAGAGTATCCCTCCTTCTAAACCGGGTGTGGCCTCTATAATTTAGAATGTTGCGCGCAAGTGGATTTGGGTGCAATTCTAGTTTTTCAATATATTTTTTGGCGAATTCAGTTCAACTCTCGTAGTAAACAGACGCGTTTTTATAATCGTCGCAACTGAATATAAAAAAAATTTTCAAGTCACAAAAAATATAAAAAAAACAAAACATTTATTGAACAGTTATTTTACTGGTTTTATTTTATTTTTTGCTTGTGTGCAATATACACAAATATTTGCATACACAAAATAATATAAGTGAAAATAAAAAAAAGAGAACTCTGATGAGTTCATCTTCTGATAAAAACAACAATAATCCTACAAGCAGTAGGAATGTACAATATATAACTTTAGTTGCTGATGACGACAATAAAAAAAATGAATTAAACAAAAACCTGAATTTAACAGAAAACACAAATACTCGTGCGCGATCATTATCTCTGAACATGTTAAATAGTGATCAAGAAGCAACACAATTGCACCCATCAGCAAACTTGTCAGCTTAGCTGTACAAACAAACAAACAAACAATAAGTAACAAGGTGACCAACGTGCAAAAAATGGTAGATGCGGTGAGTACAATAAATGATAATAAAATTCAAACAGGAATGGACAGATACATAACCGTGTTAAAAAGGGGAAGAAGTCCAAAATCAGCTCAAATAGCTTCAACAGCGAAAGTTCCCAGAGATGGAAAAAACAAAATAAAAAATTCCGAAAATCGTTTCGCGATTTTATCTGGACAAGACAATGAAGACACAACTACAACAAGATCGAGTAAACCTCCACCGATATATTTAAGAGAGCAGAACTCTAGTTTTTTGGTAAAAAGCCATCTCCTTAATTGGAGAAAATGAGTTCTATGTAACTCCAATTAAGCGCGGAAATATTACTGAAACAAAAATCCAGGTAGTGCAAGAAAGTAATTACCGAAAAATAGTTTCTGACCTTGAGTCAAAAAACAAAAATTTTTATACGTACCAATTAAAGAGTGCTAAAGGTCTAACCGTCGTAATAAAAGGTATAGACTCTAGTGTGGATCCAGAATAGGTTAACAGCATGTTTGTAGAACACGTTTAGCCCGTAATAAGCGCTAATATTTCTTAAAAGCGTATTAAAAATGCGCACAAGCGCAAAGAGCGGATCGAAAAAAAAAGGAGCAATTGGTATGCGCAGCGCAAGCGCATTCGATTTATTAGCGCCGCTCTTTGCGCAATGCGCATTTAAATTTTTTGTCTAGCGCTTTGCGCTGCGCATTGCGCATGCTCTTTTTTATGATAACAGTGGTTCGTTGGAGTTTATTGATTGCTGCCACGAAAAAAAGTCTTTGCAGCCAAAATCTTTAAAAATGTAACTAAATAAGAATAAAAGTATCCAGAATATTTTTTTAATGTTTATTAAAATGGTGTGTTTTATTTTTGAGTAAAATATCAATCATATTTGGCCTTTAAGGATTTATTCTTAATCCGTATATTATATGTATAAAAGTGACCTGATTGCATGATTCAATGAGTATAAGGTAGTCTTAGAAGCCCAGCTGACAATTCTTGCAAACCACTTGTTTTTAATTTCAAGTGTCGAATTTTTATTTGTATTTATTTATTAAATTTAAATTAAAAAAATTTTTATTTAAAAAGAAAATTGTAAAATTTCTTAAAATGAATACGAAATAAATATGAGTTTGTATTTGAGCAAAATAGATGTGATATGTACAAAAGACTAGAGCTATTGGAAATGAACCTTTTTTAAAGCTCCCAAAAATCAAATCAAACTAAAATCGTGGAAAGAAGTCTTCACAAAAAATTTCATATGTGAAGCGCAAAATAGAAAGGGACCTAAGGGTAAAAACCGGTTTAGTTCAGGAGAGCCATTTTAAAGATTTAAATACGTGTATTTAATACGTGACTTCACTTTCATAAAACGCGCATATCTCTGGGAGGGACACTTTTGGGGCATCGGATCGGTCTGATTCGATGCTCAGATGTTGTCCACATAAAAAAAAAAAAGTGAAAATTGATTTTTTACCCTTAGGTCCCTTTCTCTATGCGCTGTCGCATATGCAAATTTTTTTTTAGAAATTTCAGTTTAAATAAGAAATATCCACAACAAATACATTTAGGTATGTTTTGTATGTAACTCTTCTCATGTACGTTTATAACAAGAAGGCGACGAAAATTCTAAAAATAGACGCACTTGAATATTTTCCTGAGTAATTTTTTTAATATTTTGTTGTATGTACATACATACATATGTATGTTCCTAGGAGACAAGCCCGAAAACACTGTAGTGAACCTGATGATGACATTTACATCATCTGTAGGTATGAATGAATGTACATTCACAAAAAATATTAAAAAATATTTGGCCTGCTTACCCTTTCTGTGGTTTCGCAAGCAAATATTTTTATGACTTTTTTCAATTTTTGAGCAGTTTGGGTTTTTCCAACATTTTATGTTTATGTTTCTTACAAGTAACGAAATGTGTATAAAACCCATCATTAACAAGATTTTTTGAAATCCAAGAAAAGATTTTTTTAAATAACTTTGAGAGACATACAATGTGAGTATGTATAATTGTATAAGGGGCAGATTTTTTAACCTAAACCGTTTTTTTCGTTTTGAAATTGTATGGAAAAATTTTGTTTTGAAATGAATTTTTGTTATTTTTCATACAAATTTAAAACGTTTAGAAACGATTTTTTTTTTACAAAATCTGCCTATAAGTAAAAAACCAATTATCAAGGTATTTATAAACATGAATAGATATGTACTTATGTATATATTGTCCTTGATAATGTGGTGTTGTATTTTTTAAAGATGATTATTCTTGATGTAAAAATCTATTATTTCCTTTACTAACATTTTTTACCACTGTAAATGCGCTATGCGCATTTCTTGCTCTTTTGGCTCTTTTTGCGCATTGCGCAAAAAAATGCGCAGCGCAAAAAAAGCGCAAATAAAATTGCTCTTTTTTGCGCTTGCTCTTTTTATGCGCAGCGCAAAAATAAATGCGCGGAGCAAGCGCAATAATAAATTGGCTCCGCTCTTTGCGTAAAGAGCGAAAAAGAGCAAAAAGAGCGGCGCTGCGCTGCGTTTTTTCGTACTCTGGTTCTCGGTAAATACATACATACAGACATACATATATTAGGTATTTAAAGAGAAAATTTCACGATGGACAGCAAATGGTAAGTGTAATGCAACATATAAAATTTCTGATATTAAACAATTTTAAATATCAGTATAAAAAAATCAACAATGACTCAGCTGCAAACATTGGTGGAATTTATGGAGGAAAACCCAGAGTTTGCTAGAGGAGTGCCTGTGTTTGGAGCTAATAAGTTCTCATCAGATGAAAAATGGAAAAACCTTTGCTAAAAAATTAATTCTGTTGGGCCTCCATCGCGTACAATTTCGGATTGGAAAAAGGTTAGTGCGTTCGGTGGTAGCAAGCATACATATGTACATATTTACTTATCGCTCCTTTATTGCAACGTATTCATATCTCAAAAAAACTGCAACCTTCGAAACTTTTAAAACGTAAGCATTTATGTATATGACCGGCTTGAGTGTTCGGATTAGATAAAGATATGTTATATGTACATATATGAAAAATATTTTACAAATAAAGGTTTTGAGAAACTCTTTTTCGTCACTAACTGAAAAATTTTGTTTTTGAGATATGACTACGTTGCAATAAAGGAGCGATATGCGCGTATATTGTATCGGCTGGATCACTTCGAAAAAACTATCATCATTTGTAACGCCGCAAATTACGACCTATTTTGTTTTATATACAAATTCCGAAATTGACGTCCCTATTATTTATGCACAGAAGTATGTACAACAATTTCACTTTTTTAACACTTTCTTAAGTAACTGAAATAGTAGGTTTTTTGAGATATGGCTACGTTGCAATAAAGGAGCGATACACAGAGCCAAAACTGCCTAATATAATCAAGAAGATTTTCGCTACGAAACGTTTTTAGGTTAAGGGGTATCCCAGCAGAAAGAAGCGAAGATGTAAATTTTATAAAAATGTTTTCAGTGCCCCTCATCTAGATAATACAACTTCATGTTGTAAATAAGCATTCCGGACGTACCATGACGTTCTGTTCACATCAAATTTGTATTTCCTAACATCGCACAGAGAAAACAGTGCTTAATAAATACCTAAGAAAATAGAACAAAGTTAATAAGATAATTCTACGGATTTTTAAGAAGGATGTCTTATTATTTTAATAAGGAAAACCTTTTTGAAAAAATCAATAAGAATACATAATAAAAACCATAAGTTTTCTTCTTGATTTTTTCAAAAAGGTTTTCCTTACTAAAATAATAAAACATCCTTCTTGAAAAAATCCGTAGAGATATCTTATTAATTTCGTTATATTTTATTAGGTATAATAAATACCTAACCTACTGTTTTCTCTGTGTATGTATGTGCATAAAAAATATTAAAATTCTACTTATAGACATGGGCTGATTTGAAATCCCGAACAAAAAAGAAAATTTCGGAAAACAAGAGAAGCTTGCAGGAAACAGGTGGCGGTCTATACCGGTTCAGCCATTTAACCGAACTGGAACAGGCTGTAGATCGCACATTGTTGCTGTCGTCTGCTGCAGCGCCAAGTGGTCCTGTATTTGGTTGTAGCTACAAAAGTGTTTCATCGCAGTCGATTGAAGACTGTTTTCAATCGCTTGTTCAATCACCGACCAGAAATACAAAAGTAGTCGCAGTTGTCACACCCAACAGATTGATTCAATATTTAATTGAAACGCAACCATTAAAAAACAGCTCAGCGCAGGACAAAATTGAGCCTGGACACGGTGACGACGAACATTCTTCTAGCTCATCTGCCAAAAAAAGAAAGGTACCTGTTGACGAACAGTTAACATTAATTCGTCGTCAAGTTCGATTTGCTGAGGGCACCGCATCAACAACAAAAGATCAGGCTGGCGCTGTAAAAAGATTAGCCAACGCTGCAGAACTAAACGCTGAATCAGCAAAAAGACAAGCAGACGCAGCTGAAACACAAGCAGCATTGATGAAAACACTAGTGCAATCAATGCAAAACATTGAGAAAATATTAGAAAATATTTCAAATAAAATTGTGAAATAAGTAGCATTCTGTTAGCTTCTTTTGAGAATTAAATAATTAATCCACCTTTAGAATTCATAATAGTAATTTATTAATTTAGATATATATGTACAAACATATAATAAATAATTTTTATATCACAATGAAAAGTTTTTTTTTTTGCGAGTCCATCGTTTTTAAAGGTTGATGGCAATACTTCTTCTAATAGCTACTGCCCTTAGATCTCCTTCTGCAACTTCTTCTTCTGGAATATCATCCCTTGCTTCGTCGGACTCTATTTCACCTATTTCAGTTTCCATGCATTTATAATAAATGCACATGTTGTGAAGTGCGCTACATGCGTTTATGATTTGCCTAGTTTTTTCAGGCTCGTAGTGCAATCCTCGAGATCCTATGATGCACCGGAATCTGTTTTTCAACACACCGAAACAGCGCTCCACCACATTGCGTGCACTTATATGCTTTTTGTTGTAAAGCCTTTCGTAGCTATCGCTGGGACGTCTGAATGGAGTCATCAAAAAGGGTTTCAATTTATAGCCGCCATCACCTAACAGAAAAACAAATGAAAAATATATGTATACAGTATTTCAAGTATAATGTTATGTATGTGTGGATATATTTAGTACCAAGTATCAATGTGTTTTTATGACCACTATCAAAGCGTTCTTGCAACTGTTGGTTAACAACGCTATGCTCCCATACAAATGAATCGTGATTAGCACCGGGATGCCTAGCGTCAACGTACATAATATGATCACATATCTGTAAAAATAGTTCATAGTTTTAATAAAAATTTATATCGTTAAATAATATGTAAAATCGCATACAGAGCTACACTATTCTCTACTCTATTGGAAGGAAAACTAAACTTACCATCATTGCATTTATACTATAATATCCCTTTCTATTGTAGTATAAATGTTTCAAATTTTCCCCTGGAGATTTTATGCGGATGTGCGTTCCGTCAACGCAACCAATAATGCCTGGAAAACCGGTGGATTCGAAAAACGCTTCTTTGGCTTCGCGTTGCTCTTCTGTGAGAACCATTCTTATCCATTCCTGGCAAATTTCATTCTCAAAAAAGTTAAGACACTCTCCAACAATTTTGCACACTGATGTTTTACTGGTCGAGGAAAATATTTCGTTTCCTACAGTCTGCTGATACCCACCTGTTGCTAAGAACAGCAAAAATGTAGCTAGTTTAGTATCGGGGCGTAAAGATGTGCTTCTAAAGGAAGGTGCATTTGCAACAATAAATTTGTCAAGCAACATTTTGAAAATGTGTTTCGATACTCTGAAGTTCGCAATAAATCTATTAATTTAGGCAAAATAAGTTATTGTTTTTGTTAACTTTAATAATTTTGGAAATACTTGTACGTACTGGTTTGTAGGCAGGTCCAGAACATTGTACTTATCCCGTAGTTCTCTCCGATTTATTGGTACCCGTTGGGATTCTTCCAAAAAATTAAATGCGATCGTCAAATCCATTATTGGTAAACACTACACTTTTATAATTTCTTTTTATTTTATTGCTTTTCACTTTTTAATATATGTATGTATATTAAAATAAAACTAGTTTTTTATTGTTTTAACGACTTTTTATTTATTTTATTTTGTTTATTATTTTTAACAATGGCATTTGTGTACAACTTATCATTTTATAAGTACGGTTGTATTCATTTTAAACAAAATTGTAGTATTTTAGGTACTTTCAAAGGAAATCGAAATCTGGTATTACTTAAAAAACTAAATAAATCAGAAACGAAATTTGACACACGTAACTGTAAGCGAATGAATACTTTCGTTATTGACGAACGGAAATTGTATCGAATTCGAGTGCCTAGTTTTCTTTCTCTTTGATTTTCTTTCGATATCGACGAACAGGCAGTAAAACAAAAGAAATAAAATTCAGAGAAAATAAACAACAGCAACATAAAAATAAAAATTAAAAATGGAAATTTCAGCAAAATAGTGGTATACATACATACATACATAACAACGAAATCTTTATATTAAAAATTTATGCATCTATTTAGTGTTAAAATCACAACAGCAATGCACAATTATTCGCCTGCATGGAAGAGTTTCCTCACCTGGCCACAGGAAGTCCTCAGTTCGGAAACAGCAAAGCTTCTGTGACGTGTACATGGGATGCGGTGGCAATGAAAATAAATGCATACGGTCCCCCATCAAGAAGTGGTAACGAATGGAAAAAGGTATGTATATTTAATAGAATTCCCTTTGTACACACATATGTATATATATATATATATATATATATATATATATATATATATATATATATATATATATGTATATATACATATGTAAGTATGTACGTACTTATAACTGGTATTCATATTCATTTTAGGTCTGGACAGACCTTAAATGTCGGCTGAAGAAGAAAATTTCCGACAACAACAGAAGCCTTCGCGAAACAGGCGGTGGACCTTGCAACGTAAGCAATTTGACGAAATTAGAAATAGACATAGACAGGATATGTAATATTTCAGCTGCTGCTGCACCAACGGGGAAAGTTTTTGGCTGTCAAAAAAATATTGATGTCTCAAAGGAAGTCAATAAAAACTTGTTTGATAGAACTCCGCCTAGAAGTACGCAAAACGTGGCAGTGACATTAACCATTTTGCTTACTTTTCCGGGAGAATAATGGGGCCTTCTAGAACCTATCAAACACCTAAAACGATTTTTCAATACTCCAAAACAGTACCTCGTTTCTGTATTTCTCTCATCGTAAAATTTCTCACAAAAAATTCCATCGTTTCTCGATTTGTGAGAAAAAAGTGTTTCTGTATTTGCATGCGAAAACAGGCTGCGCTGATTTTGTTCTTAAGCTACGTACAGACGATTGGCAGATCTTACAATATTGTAAGATATGTCAATATGCTAACAACGTACTGACAATGAAAAATTGTTACCAAAAGGTAAATTGTTAGTTCAGACGATTGTAAGAAAACCTTACAATTTCATTGTCAGACAATTGTCAGACAATAAATTTATCTGCCAACAAAAATTGTCAGTTTACACGGTTGTCAGCTTGTTGTGTGGAAAAATTGCCAGATGCGTTGTTTAGCTTTGTCAGAACTGTCAAATCCAATAGTATTTATGGACAGCATTGCCAACAGAAAAATTATCTTACAATGGTGCCATTGTCAGATGCATTAATTTAAACACATCTGCCAATAATACAAGAGCTTACAATGTCTGACAATTATCTGATAATGGGGAAGTAGAGTGTTCTCACGATTGTCAGATGTCTGACAATATTATTGTCTTACAATGAACTGACAATGCTTTTTCTTGCAACGTTGCAAGACAAAAATTGTAAGTTCAGACGGTCGTCTGACATTTTCTGAACATTTTTCTGACAATATTGTAAGATCTGCCAATCGTCTGTACATAGCTTTACTGGAATGTTTCCAATAATTAAGTGTCAAATGTAAAAGAAACGTCAACGAGGGAAATTAATTACATATAACGAAAGCAAAACAATGAAAGGCTGATAAATTTTAAATTACAAAACAACAATTTTTTTTTATACTTGTTTTTTTTAATTAAAAGACCAAATGTATAGTGCAGTGCTAGTTTTCATTCAAACTAAAAAAATCATTTAAAACATATTCTTGTGTTTATTTAAAATTTTTGTTACATACATAATATGTATATATATGTGAGGCGGACATAACCCATCTGTTGGGTTAATAGTATAGTAAATACAGAAATTGCCCCCTCCCACCCCTCCTCGTGCCACTAGCTATTTAAAATATACCTTAGATCCTATTCGCATACCTACCAAATATGCATAAAAAATTTCATTAAAATCGGTCCAGCCGTTTCGGAGGAGTTCGATAACAAACATCGTGACACGAGAATTTTATATATTAGAAGATTTACTTTTCATATGTATATTTATATTTATTTAAATTTTGATTTTCTCGCACCAATTTGAAATGTTAGTTATTTTGACACTTCTTGTGAGAAACTTTCCGCAAAATGTTGTTACAGAAACACTTTTTCTCACATACTTCCAATAATTGCTGGAAAATTATTAAAATGACAGATCATTCTCGCAAAGTACATATACAGAAACACGTGTGAGCAAAACCATATTTTGTTTCATTTTACACTGTTTTTGTTGCAATTCACTCGTTTCATGCGGATAACTTTACGATGCAAGAAATACAGAAATGAGCTACAGCGTTCAATTATATTCCGCAACTGACAATGTTTTTCATTGAATTTTCTTTCATGAGAGGAAGTTGGATTTCTATACGGCTTTAGTAAATATGGCGGCAATTTATAACCACCATCACCTGTAAATAAAAATTAAAAATCATATACATATAATATTAAAGAAGAGTAATATAGTAACTTATTGGCAACAACAGAATAGAGATTACTAAAAATTCAAATGAGTTTAACGAAAAACCTAGAAGCCATGTATTTCGTTTTCCTTTTAAATAATTGGATTGAAAGTAATTATGGGCTTCACTCTGCTCCCAAACGAATGCGTCATGATTACGTCCTGGGTGTCTAGCGTCTACAAATGTTATCACCATACGATGATCACATATCTAGTTGGTTATTGCTTTTAATAAATTTGTCTATTTATTTATATTACTAGATAATGTATACTAACCACCATCACATTAATACTATAGAACCCCTTATAGTTGTGATATAAATGCATAAAATCCTTTCCCGGTGACTTAATGCGGATATGGGTACCATCAACGCATCCTACAACGCCGGGTATACCACCTTTGCTATAAAAGTTTTCTTTAGCTATATTTTCTAGCTCTATGCTTTTAGATAAACAAATCCATTTTGCGCAGAGAACATCTTCGAAAATATCTAAGCATTCCTCTATAATTTTTGAGACATTCGACTTACACATTGCTGGTGTGCTCTCATTGCCTATTGACGCTTGGTATCCACCGGTAGCGAGAAATGTTAGGAACGTTGCTAGTTGATTTGTTGGCAAAATGTGGGTATTTCTGTAGGATGTTTTTAACTTTGGTGCCATCTCGTCAAGCAAAATTTTAAATGTTTCCTTATTAACGCGGAAGTTTGCTACAAAGCTAAACAAGAAAGATTTTTATATATATAATCATACAATTATTTTATTGATAAGAACTTACCGATCTTCCGGTAATTCCAGAACATTTGAAGCGTCTCTTAAATTTCTTCGGGATAGGCGGGTGTCTTCATTTTCACTTTCACTAGATTCACTAGAAAATGCAAGTTCTAATGACGCAAACATTTTTTATTTGTTAAAAAGTAACACAATTTTGTAAAACACAATAAAATTTGTTAAAACATGAAATTTAATCACAATTTTTTTTTGTTTACACTAGTTAGGGTTGCGTTTTTTAATTTAAATATATAATTCTGCATGAAAAAATATAAATAAAAACATTTTTTAAACACGTTGGCAACTTCACGTTTTGACACAAAATTGACATCTACGCGAAACTACGTAAGCCGCACGACAAAATATCGTCGTGTTCTATGGACGCTATATCTTACGTAGCCGTCTATGTATCGGCTGGTCGCGTTTTAATTGTGTCGTCTTCTATAAACTGGCTATTAGTCTGGCCTTGAAAATAATGGCTTCAAAGTTAAAAATGTTTCTAACATCAAAAATAGGGAAAAAATCCCCCAACCCTTTTTTAGAGTCGAGCTACAGCCGGGTGACTTGAAAATTAAAAAAAATGAATCGCACCCAATCTATAATGTAAAGTACTTGTTACACAGAAGAGTTACAGTTGAGATGCCACATAAAAAAAAAAGTGGACCTATCCAATGCATGAACTGTCAAGAATTTGGCCATACCAAAACTTATTGCAAGTTGCCTACCGTTTGCGTTGTATGTGGTGAGTTGCACAGTACCGCTAACTGTGACAAAATAAAAGGTGATACAAAGGCAAAAAAATGCGGCAATTGCAGTGGAAACCACACTGCTAACTATGGAGGCTGCCCTCCTTACTCTTTTTTTTAACAATTCGTCGAACAGAAAAACAAATGCTACTCCCGATCAGCCCAACACCCCTTTAAACTACCCTCAGTTACCTCAACCGTTGTCTAGCCATAATCAATACTCAAATGTTTTAAAGTCTAACACGACTCTTACTCAACAAAAACCTAATAGTCAATTTTCATACGCTAATATTTTAAAGAGTAACCAGACTCCGGCGCAAAAAACTGTACCAGCTAATGAAGAATCAGGGCATAATTTTAGTCGTATTGAAGCCTCGATAGAGATCCTAATACAAACAGTAAATACATTTACTCTCAACTTGTCCTGTATGATGCAGGAAATGTTGAAAATGCAGTCTACCTTGTTGCAGGGTGTATTGAGAAAACCATGAACTTAAGAATCTGTTTTTGGAACGCAAACGGCATCTGCCAACATAAAAATGAAATAGAAATATTCTTCTGGATAAACAAATCGATGTTGTGCTTATCTCAGAAACTCATTTGACGTCTCGAAGCTATTTTAAAATTAGTGGATATAATTTCTACGATACTAAGGATCCTCGAGGTAGAGCTTGTGGTGGTTCTGGAATCCTAATAAAAACTCGAATAAAACACTACCTGCTAAATGACCTTCGTAAAGAATATCTTCAAGCAACAAATCTGTATTGAAAATTTTTATCAAAAGCTTGTGATATCATCTGTTTATTCTCCTCCCAGGTTTTCAATTTCAGAGAGTCAATACACTGCATTTTATACAACACTGGGGTCCCGTTTTCTAGCAGCTGGCGACTACAATTCTAAACACACTTTTTGGGGTTCACGTTTAATCAGTCCTAAGGGTCGTGTTTTGTTTGACACAATTTCAAAAATGGGTTTGAATGTAGTTTCAAGTGGTCAGCCAACATATTGGCCAACGGATCGACAAAAAATTCCTGATGTTATCGACTTCGGAATCTCGAAAGGTGTGCCCAGCGAAATGATGGAAGTAGAAGCATCCTTGGATTTGTCTTCAGATCACTCGCCTACTATTATCACTATTTACTCACACACAACTGCAAGATGTTCCAAGCTAATGTACACAACATCGCCCTCCTTCGTCGGTTAGCAGAAACATCGGCGAAGTAAAACAATTAATAAAATAATGCCTGCAAATATAGCTTAACAAAGTTAATGCATCTATCTAACACCGGAGGCGCCTCAACCCTGCTATAAAAATTAACATAACGCGGAAAGCAGAGTTGTAACAGAGTTAAGCCTTCTACATTTTCAACATCTATCTTCTCTACTCTATCCCTCTCTCTGAGTTCCGGCACAATGCACTGCATACGTAGGGATCATCGCCTGAGTGCTGGTCCTAATTAAAAAAAAAAAAAAAAAAAAAAAAAAGACCAACATGTGATTTACCGCTGACATCTGCACGTGTTACCTGGCTGAAATACAAAAAACATTTGAGTGCTCATTGCACGGAAAATATGCCATTGAGAACACCTGCTGACATAGAAAACTCTATTAGGTTGTTTGAAGCACATGCTAAACAAGCTGCTCTTAATGCTTCTTCAATTCAACCAAATCAACAAGCGAGATTTAACAATATTTTTTGTGCAGATATAGAAAGGCTATTGACTGAAAAACGGAGAGCGCGACGAGAATGGCAACGTTACAGATCGCCTCAGCTAAAATTAAGGCTTAAGGAGTGTACCAAGCAGCTTAGAAAAGTTTTGCAAACACAAAAAACAGCTTCGCTGCAAAAATTTCTGCAAGAACTCGATGCAACACCATCAACAGATTATTCGCTGTGGCGTGCAGCCAGAGGACTTAAAAGGCCGGTGATATGTAAACCTCCATTACGATCTTCAAATGGTGACTGGCCAAGAGCTGATGCTGAAAAAGGTGCTCTTTTTGTTAAACACTTAGAAAAGGTATTTGCCCCGAATATTACTACTGATATTGTTGAACTGCCACCAGTCGTCTCTGTACCAGAAATTCCGCTAAGATTTAATATTGTGGAGATTGAAAAGGCTATTACAAGTCTAAACTCAAAAAAAGCCCCAGGTATTGATAAAATAAGCAACAAAATGCTGCAAGAATTGCCTTTCGTTGCAAAACGAATAATACTATTCATCTTTAATAGTATTTTACGACTGCAATACTATCCGGCAGAATGGAAGGTTTCGATGATTACTATGATACCAAAACCCGGTAAGGATCATACAAAGGTTGAATCCTATCGGCCTATTAGTTTATTGTCTAACATTTCAAAACTATTTGAAAAGCTGTACATGAGCAAGTTGATGCCTATAGTGACTAGAAGTGGATGCATTCCAGATCATCAATTCGGTTTTCGCAGTCAGCATAACACTATTGAACAAACTCACAGACTTGTGAATGTTATTAGAGATACTTTTGAAAAAAAGAAATATTGTTCAGCGCTTTTTATTGATGTCGCACAGGCCTTTGATAGAGTATGGCACGAAGGGCTTGTCCATAAATTATCACAAAATCTACCCGCAAACATCGTCAGGCTCTTAAAAAGCTATCTAGAGGAACGAAAATTTGTAGTTAAGGAAGGCAATTTTTCAAGCCCCCCGCAGTCGATTGAAGCCGGAGTCCCTCAAGGCAGTATCTTCGGTCCTTTACTTTATTTAATATATACCTCTGACTTACCGTTAAGCAGTATCATTCACACGTCAACATTTGCTGATGATACGGCTTTTCTAAGCGTTCATGAAAATCCTGTAGAAGCTTCCCGGAATCTACAAGGGTACATCTCAAAATTGGAAACATGGCTAAAACAATGGCGGATAAAAGTGAATGAGCAGAACTGTGTACACGTTACTTTTACTTTACGCAGGGAAACATGCCCGCCTATACAAATCAACACCGAGACTATACCGCAACACACTGTAGTAAAATATCTAGGCATTCATCTTGATCGTCGTTTAACATGGAAATCGCATATAGGCGCAAAATTGACACAAATGAAATTAAAAGCAGCCCAAATGAATTGGCTTATTGGAAGAAATTCTATACTAAGCCTTGACTGTAAACTTCTCTTATACAACGCGATCCTGAAACCAATATGGTCCTATGGAATCCAGTTATGGGGCACTGCCTCAGCATCAATTGTAGAAAAAATGCAAAGGCGACAAAACAAAATTCTACGTACTATTACTGCATCCCCCTGGTATATCCGAAATCAGCGAATTCACAAAGAGCTTGATGTTCCGTTGGTGAAGACAGTATTTTCAAAACACGCAAAAAAATATATTGAAAAACTAGTATTGCACCCAAATCCACATGCGCGCAACATTCTAAACTATAGAGGCCACACCCGGTTAAGAAGGAGGGATACTCTTTCTCTCAGCCGTACACGAGAGATGTAAAACATCAAAAATCAACAGTTGGAATTACAAATTTTGTTTAGCACTGGCTAAACATATATTAATGTATTTTTAGATTTAAGATTTGAAAAACTTATTGATGTTTCAATTTATAATTGAAGATTCAATGAATAAAAAAACTACCACAAAAAAAAAATATTTTTTTCAACCTTTGTATGAACCTTACCGGGCTTTGGTATCATAGTTATCATCGAAACCTTCCATTCTGCCGGATAGTATTGCAGTCGTAAAATACTATTAAAGATAAATAGTATTATTCGTTTTGCAATGAAAAGCAATTCTTTAAGCATTTTGTTGCTTATTTTATCATTTTATTTATTTATTATTATAAAATTTTTACATTTATTTGAGCATGTACTCAAGTATTTATGTTTTATATTTTATTTATTTGTTGCGGGTTAGCAATATCTAGATATATATTTCGTTGGTAGCTATACCAATTCATCAGTAGATGTTTTATAAGGAATTAATAAGGAATATTTCATGAGAACACCAGCTTCAGCAGTTGCGGCCGCTGCCGCTGCGTCAGTTTATTCAGAAGGTATAGAAAGTGACTGTAAACGTGTCGTGAAGATGATTGGCTGATATGTTGTGTTTTAATAATGCAAGAGCAGCATCATACAACAAAAGGGTGTTGCTGAAAAAGCTCCAAAAACCATATACAAAATTTACCTACAAAAACATCATACATACTTAGAGCGATATTGTAAAAAATCAAAGTGCAGTAATACAACGCTTTAAGGCGAAACAAAAGAAAAAAGTCAGTAAAACATCTACTGATGAATTGGTATAGCTACCAACGAAATATATATCTAGATATTGCTAACCCGCAACAAATAAATAAAATATAAAACATAAATACTTGAGTACATGCTCAAATAAATGTAAAAATTTTGTAACTGGGAGATTTGCTTTTTATTTTTGCCTTATAAAATACTTTTAATGGCAACCAGCGGTTGTCTAATTGTATAGGTGTAGAAAAGTAAACACATTCATAATGGAAAATTATTGTTGTGTGTGTTTGAGAAATTTTTTAAAGGCTATTTTTATGCTTTGTAATTCACAAAAATATATTTGTGAGTTTTTGTATAAATAGATGAGCTTTGGAATTTTTTTAAACATAAAGGGTAAAACATCTACTGATGAATTGGTATAGCTACCAACGAAATATATATCTAGATATTGCTAACCCGCAACAAATAAATAAAATATATTTATTATTATTTTAGCTGGGGCTTTTTTTGAGTTTAGACTTGTAATAGGTTTTCAATCTCCACAATATTAAATCTAAGCGGAATTTCTGGTGAAGCGACGACTGGTGGCAGTTCAATAATATCAGCAGAAATATTTGGAGTAAATACTTTTTCTAAGTGTTTAACAAAAAGAGCACCTTTTTCAGTATCAGTTCTTGCCCAGTCACCATTTGAAGCTCGTAATGGAGGTTTACATATCACCGGCCTTTTAAGTCCTCTGGCTGCACGCGACAGCGAATAATCTCTTACTGGTGTTGCATCTAGTTCTTGAAGAAATTTTTGAAGGGAAGCTGTGTTTTGTGTTTGTAAAACTTTTCTAAGCTGTTTGGTACACTCCTAAAGCCTTAATTTTAGCTGAGGCGATCTGTAACGTTGCCATTCTCGTCGAGCTTTCCTTTTTCAGATAAAAGCCTTTCTATATCAACAGAAAAAATATTGTTGAATCGTATTTGTTAACTTGGTTGATTTGAAGAAGAATTAAGAGCAGCTTCCTTAACGTGTGCTTGAAACAACCTAATAGAGTCATCTATTTTTGAAGGTGTTCTCAACGGCATATTGTCCCAGCAATGAGCACTCAGGTATTTTTTGTATTTCAGCCAATTAGTACTTGCAGATGTCGTTGGTAAGTCCATGTAGGTGATGAAGTTGTATGTGAGTAAATAGTGACAATTGGAGGCGAGTGGTCTGAAGATAAATCCAAAGATGATTTAACTACAATCATTACGCTGGGCACACCTTTAACAATTCCAAAGTCGATAACATCAGGAATTTTTTGTCGATTTAGATATTGTGTCGAACAAAACACGACCCTTAGGAGTGATTAAACGTAAACCCCAGAATGTGTGCTTAGCATTGTAGTCGCCAGCTGCTAGAAAACGGGGGACCAGTGATTTATAAAAATCCGTATATTGACTCTCGGTAATTGAAAATCTTGGTGGGAATAGACAGATGATATTACAAATTTTTGATAATAATTTTCAATACAGATGTTTGTTGCTTGAAGATATTCTTCAGAAAAATCATTCAACAGGTAGTGTTTTATTCGCGTTTTTATTAGGATTCCCGAACCATCACAAGCTGTACCTCGAGGATCCTTGGTGTCGTAGAAATTATATCCACTAATTCTAAAATGGCTTCGGGAGGTCAAATGAGTTTCTGAGATAAGCATAACGTCGATTTGTTTATCCAGAAGAAAGTATTCTATTTCGTTTTTATGTTGGCAGATGCCGTTTGCGTTCCAAAAACAGATTCTTAAGTTCATGGTTTTTTCAATACAGCCTGCACCAAGGTAGATTGCATTTTCAACATTTCCTGCATCATACAGGACATGTTGTGAGTAAAAGAATTTACTGTTTGCATTAAGCTTTCAATTGAGGCTTCAATACGACTAAAATTAGAGCCTGGAACTTCGTTTGGTTGTATCGATTTTTGCGCTGTATTCTGGCTATTTTTCAAAATGTTAGCGTATGAAAACTGACTATTAGGTTTTTGCTGAGTAAGAGTCGTGTTAGACTTTAAAACATTTGAGTAAAGATTACGGCTAGACGACGGTTGAGGTAACTGTGGGTAGTTTAAAGGGGTGTTGGGCTGAGCGGGAATAACATTTGTTTTTCTGTTCGACGAATTTTTAAAAAACGAGTAAAGAGGGCATCCTCTATAATTGGCAGTTTTAGGCTGAGCGGGAGTAGTATTAGTTTTTTTATTTGATGTATTCTTAAAAAACAAGTAAAGGGGGCAGCCTGGCAGTATAATTTCCACTGCAATGCCACATTTTTTCGCCTTGGGATCGCCTTTTATTTTGTCGCAGTTCGCGGTACTTTTTAGCTCACCACATACAACGCAAACAGTAGGCAACTTGCAGTAAGTTTTGGTATGGCCAAATTCTTGGCAGTTCAGGCATTGTGGCATCTCAACGGTAACTCTTCGGTGTAAGAAGGACTTTAAATTATAAATTGGGTGCGATTCGTTTTTCGGAATTTTTGATATTGTTTTTTCCATCTCTGGGAACTTTCGCTGTTGACGCTATTTGAGCTGATTTTGGACTTCTTCTCCTTTTTAACACGGTTATGTTTCTGTCCATACCTGTTTGAATTTTATTATCACTTTTTGTACTCACCGCATCTATATTTTGGTCACTTTGCTACTGATTGTTTGTTTGATTGATTGTACAGCTAAGCTAAAGAGTTTGCTTATGGGTGCAATTATTGTTGCTTCTTGATCAGTATTTAACATGTACGGCGAGCATGATCGCACACAAGTATTTGTATTTTGTGTAAAGTTCAAGTTTGTGTTTAAATTATGTTTTTCGTTGCCCTCATCAGCAACCAAGATTAAATACAAATTCCTACTGCTTGTAGGTTTATTGTTGTTGTTGTCAGAGTATGAACTCATTTAGAGTTCTCTTTTTTTTGTGTTCACTGTATATGTTTGTGTATGCACAATCTCTTTCACCTTTATACCCGAAAACGTCCTTGTCGTTCCTCACTACGTATTCTCTTTCGGCATCTATTTGGTGGTGGCTGTCGTTGGGAATGAGTTTTATCAGGGATTTTTTTAAACTCATGGTTTCGATGGGCAATCTGATTATGAACATCAGGCTGCTATGCCTATGTAATGTTACTCCCATCTGCATGTCTTGTATAGTATCCACAATTATTTTGTACTTCTGGATTTCTTCAATGGTCAATAGTGCTGGGTTGAAAATTTACATTTTCGCTAATGCGAAGGACTCTTGTACGGTGTTCACTTGACTTTTCATCTCCATGAGTTTGAAAACGTGGAAAATCGCAACGTCGCGGTAGTGCTGGAGTTCTGATTCCTGCTTGATCTGAGTCAAGCTGTTCAGAGTCTTCCTGTTCTCATTTATTGCTTTCACCATCTGGTTAATTGACGTATTGAATCTATTGTTTATGTGGACCTGTTGATTTTTCTGTTCGATGATTTGGTGCCCGTTACCGTCAAGCACCTCGAAATGCTGGTTTATTAGTTGCCCTAGTTGATCTAGGATTTCATCAATCCTCGGTATTTGAAAAACTGTCTTTATTGTAGCATCATCCACTTTTCTGAAATATACCACTAAACGCCATTTTTTCTCTCCGTCCTTTCCTGCCTTCTTGGGTACTAACAGAATTGGGGAATTCCAAGGTGAAATGCTGGGTATGATGATTCCATCTTTGATAATCTGTCCTACTTGTCTATTAATTTCATTTCGGTGAACCCCAGGAAGCCTATATTGCTTAGTATTAATTGGAGGTTTTTTTTTTTTTTAATTAGGACCAGCACTCAGGGGATGACCCCTACGTATGCAGTGCATTGTGCCGGAACTCAGAGAGAGGGATAGAGTAGAGAAGATAGATGTTGAAAATGTAGAAGGCTTAACTCTTTTACAACTCTGCTTTGCGCGTTATGTTAATTTTTATAGCAGTGTTGTGGCGTCTCCGGTGTTAGGTAGACACATTAACTTTGTTAAGCTGTATTGGCAGGCATTTTATTAATTGTTTTACTTCGCCGATGTTTCTGCTAACCGACGAAGGAGGGCAATGTTGTGTACATTAGCTTAGAACATCATCAATCGCTGTCGGAACAGTGTTTTTAGTGAACAGTGCTATGCCTTCATCACTTAAATAGTCCGACAACAATTAATACAATGTCTCACTAATGTACATTACAGAAATTAATGATGTTGATTGACTTGCTCTGGCCAGGGTTTGAACCCAGGCCCCACGTCATTGTTTGCTTAGTAGTCAACGCGCTAACCACTTCAGCCAACACCACCCTCGTGTTCTCGCCGTATTGTCCGTGGTACCTGTGGTGGTGTAGTGGTTTTCGAGGTTCTCATAATTCAGTTTTATTTTGCGGTCTGTGTTTACCGTAAAATCGATGGTATTCAGGATAGGAATGAATGCTGTTCCCTCTTTGATGGATGTTAGGGTTTCCCCCACAGAGACCCCTGGTATGATTTCTGCTTTTTTTACTATTATTTTTCCCCTTGTTGTTGTTATTGCTGATACAACTCCCTGGCAGCGACCCTTGATAGCAGTTTTTCTGCTATATATAACTGTGGTGGTTCCGGAATAAGTGGTAAGGACGCTATCTCCTGCTGGCTCTCAAAAAACTTCAGGTTTTTTTTAATTGTGTCAATTATTGGTTTATTCCACATCATATCTATGCCGGCAAATTGCTACCCTTTGGTACTACGTGCATTTTTAAAGAAAGTGTTTCTATGCTTTTATGGTTTACCGTTATGGTTCCCTCTGTACTTATGTTCCCTCCAAATGCTCCTAACAACGTCTTCCGCTTATTTTTGTTGATTTTTATGTGTGGTACTAAAGCCTCATTCTTTACAAGTGTAGTATCCGCTCCTGAGTCCACCAACAATAGTAGTTTCTTTTCTTGCTTCTCTACAAGGAAAAGTTATGTATGCATCATATGTCCCCCGTTCTCCGTTACTAGTATTATAGCTTATCCGTCTCCGTTCTATTTTGGATTTTGTGTGGTGTGCATGTCTTTTATATCATATTTTATGATTTTTATGTTACTCCATGCCACATTTACGTGGTGTAACATTATTGCCATATAATTCAGGAATTTATTTAAAATTTCCCTACTAGCGCGGCAGATCGATTTTCCCTTTAACTTGTCATTTATATTATATTTTAATATTTTCATATTATTCCATGTCACCATTAGGTAATGTAACATCGTTGCCATACAATTCAGTACTTTCTCTAAAATATCCCTACTTTCGTGGCATGTCGATCCTGTGGGTCTCGTGTCAGACAACAAGGTGATGCGAGTATTTTTCCCCCGACGTGGCTTTCTTGGCTAACTGCATCGTTTCTCCTCTTTCGTTGCTTTGTTGTTTTGGATTGTTTCCGTATCCGGGTTTCTGTTCTCTGATTCTTCTGATATATCTATTCTATTGATATCCAAATTTGAAATGTTGAATGTCAGATCTTGTTTTTCGTGAGCGGCTACCAAGTGTGGCGTTCTATTTTCTTTCTGTTTATTAATGGTTTGATTTGTGTTATCTCTGTATTTATTGGCGTTCCAGTCAGTTAAATTTGACTGGGCCGTTCGCCGTTTCCCGAATTATTCCGTTAGTTTCTATGCATGTAGTTATTTCCATGCATGTAGTTGTTGCTATTGCCGTTATTTTTGCTTCTATTATTATTATTGTCATTTCTGCTGCCGTTGTTACTATTTCCAGGGCGTTTGGACGAAATATGTCCCTATTGATTGCAGCTATAGCACCGTCGTTCTCTATAGTTGTTGCCTTGCATACGAGTTTTGTTTTAAGTTAACGGAAAATTCTGCGGGTATCCAACCCGCAAAGTTGTAATCAGCATACTCCTGCCGTCTGCCTTGATTATAGTGGGTGCTATTTCTTTTGTTAAAGCATTCGCTCAACGTAAGACCTTGTTTTTTGCAAAAACTGCAGTATTTTGTGGGGCTCCTCTGTATATTATTGTTCGATATGGAGTGGCTAAATGTTATGTTATTCAGGGATAGTTGTCGCACTTCTCTTACCAGTTGTTTAACGGTTTCGTGTAAAGGTTCCTCGCCTTGCACTGTTGTGACGTTTGGAAAATACATGCTAGTATCCAATAGATTTTGAGCATTCTTAGTTATTTTTAGCAGGGTAAATAACTCGTCGTTTTCGTGACCAATGAAGTTTGATACCAGCTTGGGATCTCGTAAGCCTCTTATGTAACTTCTTAGAGCCGGCTGATTTCACAAAAACCAACGACTTCATTGGACATTTGGACCAGTGTTCACAGATGTAAATTGTAAAATATAATCAAAAAATTTATATTTTTCCCCAAATTGAAAAAAATTTCATTGTGAGAATACTTTCTTATACACGTACAATTTTCTATGGAAGGAATATAATTTTTCATAAAAATTTGTTTCTTATAGCAGAGTTTTTCTTATAAGCGAGTTTCTTATATAAGGATTATTTAGCACGTAGTTATATGGATTTGTACATGGTGTCTGGAAAAGTGTTTCTTATAGCCGAGTTTTTCTTATAAACGAGTTTCTTATATGCGTATTGTACTGTAATACATTTAAATCATCTATATCTACAACCTTATATGGACCTTTGTATGGAGGTTCATATTTTTTTCTATTTTCTACCTTTAATAAAACTAAATCACCTATTTTAAGATCTATACTATGTTTTTTGTTTTCTTATTCTAGTTTTCTTTTAGTTTTTACTTATAAAATTATATCTCTTGCTTTTTGTAGTGAGTAACGAAGCCTAATCTTAAGCTCATTCAGATAATTGTCTAAGTTGTAAAGCCTAGGAAGTTTTCCATATACCAATTCAAAGGGTGTATAATCAGTATCTATGTTTGGAGTTGTGTTAAAAGCGAAAGTGAAGTATGGTATCCATTTATACCAATTATTATCTTTCACGAAATTTAGAAAATACTCATTACTCATACTCTCGTGGTGATAAGGGGTTGAAAACTTTTGTTTTATTTTTAATAATTCACAAACCTCTTTCAGCAGGCTGTTAGTGAATTCTGTGCCTTTGTCTGTTTTGATAACATTAAATAAACCATATTTTAGAATGACTTCTTCTACCAAGGCTTTTGCTACTGTTTTGGCATCTTTTGATTCTATTGGAATTGCAATTACATATTTTGTTAATTCACATTGTGCAGTGAGTATATATCTAAAATTATTTGATGGTCTTAAGGGACCAACAGTGTCTACTTCGACAATATCGAAACTATTTGATGGAGTGTCTGTTATAGTAAAAGGTTCTTTCGTATGTTTAGTCTGTTTGTTCTTTTGGCATAAATTACATGTTCTAATATAGTCTTTGACCATTCTGTTCATATTCTTCCAAATAAATCTTTGTTTTTACTTCGACAAAGTTTTTCTAATTCCAAAAAGTCCACTAGTTGTTGAATCATGGAATTCTTCAATTAATCTTTATTGTTCTATATTGTTGTTTACTCTTTTTGGCATTTTGTATATAATTATATCGACGTCATTGTTTTTTAATACATTATATTCTTCTTTCAATTTCTCTACCGGTATATATTTAAAAATTTCATCATTATCATATAGTACGTACATTTTATTTTTCAATTTCTTTATTTTCAATAAAAGTTTCTCCATAAATGTTTCTGAAAACATTGGATTTTCACTTCTATTGCATACCACGCGTGTAATTTTATCATTATATTCATTCTGCAGATTTTTATTATCATTATTCTCATATATAAATTGTATTCTTTGAAGCTTCTTTATATCATTTATTGATATACATTCCCACATATGGAGGTGATCTCCTGTTGAGATATGTAATTCTTTTTCTTGTTCTTTATTTCAATTTTATCTTCTTTATTTTTATTAAGCATGCTACGTGTTATTGCCAGAGTTTTTCTTTCTTTTTCATCAATACAGAGTGGAATCATTTCTTTTAATATTTTTGAGTTTATTTCAATACGAGATAACGCTTCTGCGTTAGTGTTATTTGCTCCCTTTTTATATATAATATCAAAGTGTGTCCCGTTTCAATTAGCAACGGCTATCACCAACTACATCTTGCAACACTGGCATCTTTTATCTGTGCGCGGCTAAGGCTCGCCGGCGTGTGGGGTGGTGTTCTTGCTTCGATGTAGTGTGATATGTAAAACAGTATCACTAAATATTTTTGTGCCAGTGCCATTGACCTCACAATATGAATAAAAAGAAAAAATAAAAGGGCACGAAATAGAGGAAATAGACAAGCATCGCATCCTAGAGATTGAGTGTTGGACAATTATGGTGTTGTTAAATTGCCAGCACCCTCCCGCGCGAAAAAAATTGAATAGATATCCGTCACCAATGGTATTCGCGTGTGCCTCATATCGGAAATACCCCTTTGAACAACTCTTCCGGTACTCACCTGTAGATTGTACTTCTACTCACTCATTATAATAAATTTTACGAAAATTCAAATGCTCAAAAAAAATCGCATACCAACTTTATAGTTGGTGCTAGGTATTTATTTTAATATAATTGCTCGCTTACCGCTACTAGCTTAATAGAAATGTTACAATCAATTTCACCATATATCCAATTTATTTGTTTAGATTCAGTTCTTATCGATATTATGTTCTTATTTCTATTCGTTTTACTTTTATTCAGCTTATTTATATTCAGTTTTTATTTTTATTCTGATCCTTTATATTTAGTTTATTTATATTCAGTTCTTATTTCTATTTAGATTCTTTATATTCAGTTTTTACTTATTCATTTTTTATTTATTCAGTTTTATTTTTATTTCCGATGTTCGTGTGCACGGGTTCAGCATCTATATTACCTCCATATACTGTAGTCCTCCCTCGCTGAGATCGCCGTAGGATTCCGATTTTGCAGGCATCGATGCTGTTGAATGTGTTTCAAAGATGACCTCTTTACAGAGATGAATGACGTCGAATATAAGTTATAGGTGACCACTTTTATATCGATGATGTAGAATACGATTGATTTATATATTACCTTTTATATCAATGATGTATAATACGATTGATTAATAGATGAGCTTTTATGTCGATGACGTAGAATACGATTGATTTATATATGACCCTTTATATCGATGATGTAGAATACGATTGATTCATATATGACCTTTTATGTCGATGATGTAGACTACGATTGATTTATATATGACCCTTTATATCGATGATGTAGAATACGATTGATTCATATATGAGCTTTTATGTCGATGATGTAGAATACGATTGATTCATATATGACCCTTTATATCGATGATGTATAATACGATTGATTCATATATGAGCTTTTATGTCGATGATGTAGAATACGATTGATTCATATATGACCTTTTATATCGATGACGTAGAATTTGATTGATTAAAAAAATGACTAATTATCCGGAGTTCTTCCTCCGAATAATTATGGGTAATTGACGTCTTTCAGGTGCCGTAGCTATGAAAGCTTCTACGGCCAGATGGCTTTATGATTGTATGAAAAATGACTAATTATCCGGAGTTCTTCCTCCGAATAATTATGGGTAATGGACGTCTTTCAGGTGCCGTAGCTATGAAAGCTTCTACGGCCAGATGGCTTTACGCCTAGAAGCTGTTGACTGAGCCGGAACCTTTCCAGTGGTGTTCAAAAAATGCCTACCGAACTTTACGCTGATTCCTGTGTGTGTGTGTGACTACTGTCACGATTGGGCACCTCTTTTGCGGAGGTTAAACCGCCGCCTCTAGGGTGCTCTAGACACAGTCACCACTCTATATTGGAGTCTGTCAGTACCTTGAATAGCACCGGTTTCCACGGCCCACTCCCGTTGGCTCGTTTGATGTTTGCTGATTTCTTTAAATTATCTTTTTTTTTTGTTTGGCAGTTCCGGCCAGTGCAACCTCTCTCGTTGGCTCGTCGTTCGTCAAGACCGGAAGTACGCTTTTTTTTATATTACGTCAATTTGACATTCCTGTCAAAATCAGCCAACGCCCTATTTGGTTGCTCACTCTAGTAGCTTACTCGAAATAGCAACTCTTTTTATTCTCCCTACTAGAGGGCACTGTTTTCTGACACACCGCTGCATTGAGTTGTATTTTCTATGAATTCGCCGTGGAGGCTGGCCACTATTGCATGCTACACAACCCCCCTTCCCACTTTCGAAGTTACCAACCTCTTGGCCATCCTAAAATGCCCAAGGGATGGAACTCGAGGCTTCGGATGTGTTTATATTTTGATATCTTTGGCATGGAATACACCTATCGGCTTTCCTTGCAGCGTTTCGAGCTCGTAGAGACTGTTTCCGATAGGCTTGACTATTCGGCATTTAATGAAACGATTACACATCTTTGCCGATACTTGCTTAGCGAAGTCAGATAATTGAAAGTTTCTTCGATACACTTCTTGTCCTGGCAAGAACTTGACTGCCCTGCATCTATAGTTATATTTCCTAACGTTGGCTTCATAGCTGCGGTGTAGGCTGTGTTTAACGTTGGCACGTACTAGTTCCAAGAATTCATGTCTGTTTTCGACTCTGTTGACTGGGTCCTCTATTAGATCAAGCTGCTTTAAAAGTTTGTACGTGGACGCGTGCGTTATCATGTTATTTCCGAAAAGCATAAAATATGGCGTTACTCCGGTGGCTGAATGAACCGCTGACCTTAAGGCACATTCTATTTTGCATAGGTGCAGATCCCATTCTTGGTGGTTTTGTTGTAAATATGTTCGAATGGCTGCCAAGATGGACTGGTTCACCCTTTCCGATGCGTTGGCCTGGGGCGCGTAGTTTGCCGTGCGTAGGTGATGTATTCCGAAGGCTCTTGTCAGGTTTGCAAATTCCTTGCTGACGAATTGCTGTCCATTGTCGGATATGATGGTCTCTGGGCATCCAAACTTATAAAACACTTCCTGTATGAAAAAGTTTATTACGTTTTTCGCGTTGGCCTTTGACATTGCTCGTAACAGCACGAATTTAGAAAAGTGATCTAGTACTATGAAAATGAAACTATTTCCCTTCTTCGACCTCACGTATGGTCCTAGGAAGTCGATATATATCCTTTGAAAAGGTCGTGTAGCGTCGGCCTCTTTGCCCATAGGTGGTTTTAACACCCTGTTAGCTGGTTTCGATTCCTTACATTTATCGCATTTATTAATGTATTCATTAATCTGAACATTCATGTGTGGCCAATAGTATAGTTCCCTGATTCGACGCGTAGTTTTCCCGATTCCTCCGTGCGCTGCTGTTGGCGAGTCATGTGCCTGTTTTATGATGCCTTCGGTTAGTTCCGCTGGCACCCACAGTTTCCAAGCTCTCTCTTCTTTTGCTACATTGCCTTCATAAAACTGGGTGCGCTTAAGTATTTTACCATCTACCACTTTCAAATCCGGCAAGCAGTTCGCATTTTCCACAATCTGGTTTTTTAATTTGATATAGGTTTCTTCCTTGAACTCTGGCGCCTCATAGTCGATGGCTAGTTCTTGCAATAAATTCAATTCATCCAACGGGTATCTCGATAGGGTATCTGGTACTATGTTTTGTGCTCCTTTCCTATGTTTTATGGTAAACGAAAATGCCTGCAGTTGTAGGCTCCATCTTGCTTGTCGCCCACTTAAATCGCGCTGAGACATTAGCCACTTAAGGCTGGAGTGATCCGTGATCACCACAAACTGTGACAATTCCACATAGGGTCGAAACCGTTTTACCGCTGACACCACTGCTAAGCACTCTCGTTCAGTGACTGAATAGTTTCTTTGCGCAGCCGTGAATTTTCTAGAAAAGTAAGCGATCGGGTGCTCACCTTCTTCTTCTTCTTGGAATAAGACCGCTCCCATCCCTACGTCTGAGGCATCGCACTGTATCACGAATGGCTGGGTGAAATTAGGCTGCCTTAGCACGGGGCTGGCTGTCAACCTAGTTTTCAATTTGTCGAACGCTGCTTTGGCTTCGTCGGTGAACGTAAAAGTTTTGCTTTTCTTGAGCGAGTCCGTTATTGGTGCTGCTATTGTAGCGTAGTCCGGGATAAAACGCCTATACCATCCCGTGCTACCCATGAAGCTTCGTACTTGCTTCGACGTGGTGGGATATTTCATTTCTATGATGGCTTTAACTTTCTCTGAATCCGGTTTCACTTTTCCTTCGCCTACTACGTATCCTAAATATTTCAGCTCTTTGCAACAGAATTTCGATTTACCCACGTTGATAGTGAGTCCTGCTTTATCTAGGCATTTCGCTACTTCCGCTAATACTTCCAGGTGTTCGCCAAATTCGGGTGATACTACTAACAAGTCGTCTAGATATACAAAAACTCTTTCCCGTAGCCGGGCTGGTATGACTTTATCCATCAGCCGACATAACCTCTGGGCAGCATTGCACAGACCGAATGGCATCACCGTGAACTGATAGAGTGGTCTACCTGGCACCGTAAAGGCTGTTTTCTCTCGACTCGCTTTTTCTAATGGGATTTGCCAAAACGCATCTTTGAGGTCCACACTCGAGATGTAGTGCGTATCTCCGAGACGGCTAAGTAATCCTTCTATGTGCGGGAGTGGATACGCGTCTTTCCTCGTCAGATCGTTAAGTCGGCGTGCATCCAAACATATGCGTACTTTCTCGCCTTTCTGCACAAAAGTTACCCGGTTGTTCCACGGGCTTTCACTGTGCTCTATCACCCCAAGCGATAACATCCTGTCCAACTCTCCATACATTAACTTTTGGACCGCCGGTGAGACTGGATAGTGCCTCTCTTTGATCGGTACGGACTCCCCTGTGTCTATTTGGTGAGTTTCGAGGTGCGTTTTACCTAGGCCTCTTTTTGTAAAACAAGGAAACTTATTAATTACTTCCTCTAGGCGCCTTTGCTGTTGGCTGTTTAATTGATGCATTTGCGGGAACTCCGTTACCTGTTGGTTATCTCCCGCCTCCTCCTGAACGGCTATAGAGTCCACGTCAAATCGAAGAAGGTTAAATTTTCGCATAAAATCGAGTCCCAAAAACAAAGGTAATTTAAGCGAGGGTACTAAAAGAAAGTCCACTACTTCTGTTTTCCGGTTACAGTTTATCGTCGCTCTTACTCGGCCGATGATATTATTTAGCCTACCGTCTGCCGTGCGAATTTTTGACTGTATCGGGTATATGGTGAGCTTGGCTTTTTCCACTATGTCGAGACAATTCTTGCCCAGGCATGTTACCGTCGCTCCACTGTCTAGTAGTCCTTCCACTGACTGCCCTTCTATTTCGATCCTAGAGTAGATACGTGTATCTGGTCCTTCATACATACTTGCTGCTGCTATCTCTTGTCTGAATTGTTTTCGTTTAGTCCACCTGGTGCGTGCTCTCTGTATCCGTTGTGATGGTCCGAAAATTCTCTCACGTGTCTCTTCGTACTCCTTTTCTCGCTGACGTAGTGTTTTATGCTTACTTTTGGTGCCAGCTGGCTTTAACTGGTTGGTGTTTGCCAAAATTTTGACCGTTTGCCTTTTTTCTGAAATGGCCTTGTTCGATTTTCCTTCTTCTACCAAACTATTATTACTTACTAACATATCGACTTTGGGTTTTAACATAGGAGTTAGGGCTGTGATGTTTACGAACGCGTCTCCGCCCCCTCTCGTGTCACGTTCGGCTTCCTGTTTCCCTGGCATGTGGGACATCTAGGTGTGACCGTGTCTTCACGACCACATTTGTAACAGAATAGCTTCCTTTGCTCCTCCAGGCAATCAAAGAAAGTGTGCCCTTCCGTCTTGCAATTCCAACAAATAAGCTTCTTTCTTCTCTTCTTTTCTTTCTATTTCTTCCAAATCCTTGGGCGGTTCTATTGCGTATTCTAGTTCGTATATCACTCTGGGTGGGAGGATTCTACCACTCGACTGCCGTTGACTGTGTATTAAATTCTCTGCCCTGCGACATTCTCGGACAAATTGAGATAAGTTGTAGACATTTACCGAAAACAGAAGGTGTGCCATCTGAGGCTTTAAATTTCCCTTCATAATACTAACTAAGTCTTTTTCAACTATAGGGGTTCTCAACTGGTTTCTTAGTTTCAGAACGGAGTTGTAAAAATCGTCGAACGTTTCCATACTTTGTTGCCTCCTGTCTAGGATTTTCCTTTGGATATCAAAATCGCTATCATAACGATGGAATTGGTTTAGTAGTGCCGTCCTTAAATCCCTCCAGCGAGCTATGGTATTGAACCTCCTAAAGTCCCAGAACCATTCTTTCGCAGGTCCGCTCAACAAGTGATGAAAAGACCTAATTACGTCTTTCCAATCGCAACCATAATCGGCTTGTAATGCTTCGACTCGGAAAACAAAATCTTCTATGCTCGTGGTCCGAGTTGTGCCATCGAAGATTATCCCCCACTTTTCGATTCTCACATTAACAGCATGCATCTGCTGGCTGCGTGACTCCGGAAATTGTACTGAATATGGGCTTCCTATACGATAGGTATTGTCAGGTGGGTCTCTAGGATTATTCGGGTTATGACTTTCACGAGGCGCGTTGAATTCGTTCGGTCTATTATTGTTATTGATTACTGGGGCCGCCATACTATACCGCCAGTTCCCTACATTATGGTCTATGTTTGTTGGCAATTCTGCCCACTGTTCGATCGGTAACTGTTGGGCTCCTTCGTTTTGGTACACTGGTGGTGGTTGTGAAAAGTCAGGTAGTTCAAAGTTGACTCGGCCTTGCGTTCTAGCTTCGGCTGATGTTGGTCTTGTTTGTTGTTGTAAAATCGATGTGACGTTCTGTTGAATCAGTGTCGGCATTACATTCAATAGACGGTCTTCAAAGTTTTTCAAGTCATCTCGGGTTATAGTTGCGTTGCGTTGCGCCGATGGCTGTGGTGCGTTTCTCGTGCTAGGTCTCAGTGACACGTTGAGGCTTCTAAAAGCTTCTCGAATTCCTCGTGTACTAATACTGCTATATGGTGGTGTGACTATGGAATAGTCGCTGGCTACGCTCGTGTCTAATTCCTGTGCTCTAGGCACGCTAGGTGGTGTGGATCCCCTACGTCTTGGTATTGCTCCTGTATTTGTCCCTCCATGGGCTTCAGCACTCGTTGTATATACAGTGGCTGACATTGCGGCTGTTGTTGTTGCCGGGACTGTCTGGGTCCCATAGGCTCCTGAATTAGTTGACGCGCTTGCGGCTGATGACGTTGACGGTCCTGTGTTAGCGGCTTCCCCTGCTTTGCTATTGGCTCGTGTACCTACCATTTTGCTTACTAGTTTACCACGGTGTTACTTGATTTTGGTGATGACTTTCCTTCTCTGCGCGTACTGGCGATTCCTTTTTGAATACCGACCAATTATAAACGCGTAAATATTCCTACCAATAACCCACTGTGTTCCCAAAACCGATCTATAAATGTTCAAGCCCACGCTTTTATCATCGCGACGTCTACGGATTTCCAATACTCTATGCTTACACCTACTAGTTCTCTACCCGTTGTTAGTTAGAATTTTCGAAACCGGATGTTTCTTCTAAAGTGAAGAAAACGAAATGCTACGCCTACCCGAAATTTGCGAGGCTAAAAAAATTGTATCCTTAATATCAAAGTAAGTCTAGTATATATGCTAATCCTCAGTATGGGTTTTTAAGCAAATGTTTTGGATTCTCTGACCACCTAATTTTGCTCGAAAACGACTTTGTTCGTTAATTTGATAAATCCCTTTACTTCTTCGGGATGACCTCAAAGCAGTCGAATCAATCAAACTATTTAAACTTTTCTGTTGTTAATAAAAATTTCTGTATACTGTCACCTTTTATAATAACTTTGTTGTTTATAATTTGCTTCTGTAGCCTTCTAATTTCGCAAAAGAATTTTTTTTTTGTTTTGTTTATAAATTTGTCTTATAACCTTTTATAAATCTTTGTTGTTTATAAATATGTTTTATTAACTTTAAAATTTTGTCAATACAAGTTTTTGTTTTGTTTATAAATTTGTTCTATAATCTCTTATTAACTTTTGTTGTTTATAAATATATTTTATAAACTTTCAGTTCTGTAAAATAAAATTTGTTTTGTTTATAAATTAGTTTTATAAACTTTTATAATTTCTGTTGTTTATAAAAAAAACTTTCTACCAATCTTTAACTTGTTTCTGGATACTGTTAGTGATTGTCTATGAATTTCTTTTATCATTGCATTCTAGGGCGAGTACCGGGTGAGTGTCCTTTTAATTTCGTCGAGATAACTGCTCTAGGAAAGAATCATGCCGTTGGGTTTCTATGGGATTTGTAATTTGCTTCTGAAAGTTATTCTAACTCCGGGACACGTCGCAATTTTCACTCTTCCTCGGAAAGTGAAAAGACTTACGCTTCCCTTTGTTAAATAGATGTATTGCTGTCTTTACAGTCGTCGCAAACAGGGATGCTTGATTGCTTTCCTCGCGACTTACCACTGCTTCCGACACTTCTACCTTAGAGACACGTCGCAATTTTCATGATTGCTACGCAAAGTGAAAAGACTTACGCCCCCTATGGTAGGTTTTATTTACTTTTAATTATGGTTGCTAACGTCAGCTTCATCTTACTGACCGTGCCTAACCCAATAAGAAAGTTTTGATTTAAAATTTTGAAGTAGATTCCCAACCTCCGGAACGTTTCCTCCCGAACACCTAAACTCGTACGTCAAACCTCTGGATGTCTTATCCTCCCTATTCCTCTTCTTTTCGTGCCCCACGTTGGGCGCCATATATTTATTAATAAACTGTCCCGTTTCAATTAGCAACGGCTATCACCAACTACATCTTGCAACACTGGCATCTTTTATCTGTGCGCGGCTAAGGCTCGTCGGCGTGTGGGGTGGTGTTCTTGCTTCGATGTAGTGTGATATGTAAAACAGTATCACTAAATATTTTTGTGCCAGTGCCATTGACCTCACAATATGAATAAAAAGAAAAAATAAAAGGGCACGAAATAGAGGAAATAGACAAGCATCGCATCCTAGAGATTGAGTGTTTGACAATTATGGTGTTGTTAAATTGCCAGCACCCTCCCGCGCGAAAAAAATTGAATAGATATCCGTCACCAATGGTATTCGCGTGTGCCTCATATCGGAAATACCCCTTTGAACAACTCTTCCGGTACTCACCTGTAGATTGTACTTCTACTCACTCATTATAATAAATTTTACGAAAATTCAAATGCTCAAAAAAAAATCGCATACCAACTTTATAGTTGGTGCTAGGTATTTATTTTAATATAATTGCTCGCTTACCGCTACTAGCTTAATAGAAATGTTACAATCAATTTCACCATATATCCAATTTATTTGTTTAGATTCAGTTCTTATCGATATTATGTTCTTATTTCTATTCGTTTTACTTTTATTCAGCTTATTTATATTCAGTTTTTATTTTTATTCTGATCCTTTATATTTAGTTTATTTATATTCAGTTCTTATTTCTATTTAGATTCTTTATATTCAGTTTTTACTTATTCATTTTTTATTTATTCAGTTTTATTTTTATTTCCGATGTTCGTGTGCACGGGTTCAGCATCTATATTACCTCCATATACTGTAGTCCTCCCTCGCTGAGATCGCCGTAGGATTCCGATTTTGCAGGCATCGATGCTGTTGAATGTGTTTCAAAGATGACCTCTTTACAGAGATGAATGACGTCGAATATAAGTTATAGGTGACCACTTTTATATCGATGATGTAGAATACGATTGATTTATATATTACCTTTTATATCGATGATGTATAATACGATTGATTAATAGATGAGCTTTTATGTCGATGACGTAGAATACGATTGATTTATATATGACCCTTTATATCGATGATGTAGAATACGATTGATTCATATATGACCTTTTATGTCGATGATGTAGACTACGATTGATTTATATATGACCCTTTATATCGATGATGTAGAATACGATTGATTCATATATGAGCTTTTATGTCGATGATGTAGAATACGATTGATTCATATATGACCCTTTATATCGATGATGTATAATACGATTGATTCATATATGAGCTTTTATGTCGATGATGTAGAATACGATTGATTCATATATGACCTTTTATATCGATGACGTAGAATTTGATTGATTAAAAAAATGACTAATTATCCGGAGTTCTTCCTCCGAATAATTATGGGTAATTGACGTCTTTCAGGTGCCGTAGCTATGAAAGCTTCTACGGCCAGATGGCTTTATGATTGTATGAAAAATGACTAATTATCCGGAGTTCTTCCTCCGAATAATTATGGGTAATGGACGTCTTTCAGGTGCCGTAGCTATGAAAGCTTCTACGGCCAGATGGCTTTACGCCTAGAAGCTGTTGACTGAGCCGGAACCTTTCCAGTGGTGTTCAAAAAATGCCTACCGAACTTTACGCTGATTCCTGTGTGTGTGTGACTACTGTCACGATTGGGCACCTCTTTTGCGGAGGTTAAACCGCCGCCTCTAGGGTGCTCTAGACACAGTCACCACTCTATATTGGAGTCTGTCAGTACCTTGAATAGCACCGGTTTCCACGGCCCACTCCCGTTGGCTCGTTTGATGTTTGCTGATTTCTTTAAATTATCTTTTTTTTTTGTTTGGCAGTTCCGGCCAGTGCAACCTCTCTCGTTGGCTCGTCGTTCGTCAAGACCGGAAGTACGCTTTTTTTTATATTACGTCAATTTGACATTCCTGTCAAAATCAGCCAACGCCCTATTTGGTTGCTCACTCTAGTAGCTTACTCGAAATAGCAACTCTTTTTATTCTCCCTACTAGAGGGCACTGTTTTCTGACACACCGCTGCATTGAGTTGTATTTTCTATGAATTCGCCGTGGAGGCTGGCCACTATTGCATGCTACACAACCCCCCTTCCCACTTTCGAAGTTGCCAACCTCTTGGCCATCCTAAAATGCCCAAGGGATGGAACTCGAGGCTTCGGATGTGTTTATATTTTGATATCTTTGGCATGGAATACACCTATCGGCTTTCCTTGCAGCGTTTCGAGCTCGTAGAGACTGTTTCCGATAGGCTTGACTATTCGGCATTTAATGAAACGATTACACATCTTTGCCGATACTTGCTTAGCGAAGTCAGATAATTGAAAGTTTCTTCGATACACTTCTTGTCCTGGCAAGAACTTGACTGCCCTGCATCTATAGTTATATTTCCTAACGTTGGCTTCATAGCTGCGGTGTAGGCTGTGTTTAACGTTGGCACGTACTAGTTCCAAGAATTCATGTCTGTTTTCGACTCTGTTGACTGGGTCCTCTATTAGATCAAGCTGCTTTAAAAGTTTGTACGTGGACGCGTGCGTTATCATGTTATTTCCGAAAAGCATAAAATATGGCGTTACTCCGGTGGCTGAATGAACCGCTGACCTTAAGGCACATTCTATTTTGCATAGGTGCAGATCCCATTCTTGGTGGTTTTGTTGTAAATATGTTCGAATGGCTGCCAAGATGGACTGGTTCACCCTTTCCGATGCGTTGGCCTGGGGCGCGTAGTTTGCCGTGCGTAGGTGATGTATTCCGAAGGCTCTTGTCAGGTTTGCAAATTCCTTGCTGACGAATTGCTGTCCATTGTCGGATATGATGGTCTCTGGGCATCCAAACTTATAAAACACTTCCTGTATGAAAAAGTTTATTACGTTTTTCGCGTTGGCCTTTGACATTGCTCGTAACAGCACGAATTTAGAAAAGTGATCTAGTACTATGAAAATGAAACTATTTCCCTTCTTCGACCTCACGTATGGTCCTAGGAAGTCGATATATATCCTTTGAAAAGGTCGTGTAGCGTCGGCCTCTTTGCCCATAGGTGGTTTTAACACCCTGTTAGCTGGTTTCGATTCCTTACATTTATCGCATTTATTAATGTATTCATTAATCTGAACATTCATGTGTGGCCAATAGTATAGTTCCCTGATTCGACGCGTAGTTTTCCCGATTCCTCCGTGCGCTGCTGTTGGCGAGTCATGTGCCTGTTTTATGATGCCTTCGGTTAGTTCCGCTGGCACCCACAGTTTCCAAGCTCTCTCTTCTTTTGCTACATTGCCTTCATAAAACTGGGTGCGCTTAAGTATTTTACCATCTACCACTTTCAAATCCGGCAAGCAGTTCGCATTTTCCACAATCTGGTTTTTTAATTTGATATAGGTTTCTTCCTTGAACTCTGGCGCCTCATAGTCGATGGCTAGTTCTTGCAATAAATTCAATTCATCCAACGGGTATCTCGATAGGGTATCTGGTACTATGTTTTGTGCTCCTTTCCTATGTTTTATGGTAAACGAAAATGCCTGCAGTTGTAGGCTCCATCTTGCTTGTCGCCCACTTAAATCGCGCTGAGACATTAGCCACTTAAGGCTGGAGTGATCCGTGATCACCACAAACTGTGACAATTCCACATAGGGTCGAAACCGTTTTACCGCTGACACCACTGCTAAGCACTCTCGTTCAGTGACTGAATAGTTTCTTTGCGCAGCCGTGAATTTTCTAGAAAAGTAAGCGATCGGGTGCTCACCTTCTTCTTCTTCTTGGAATAAGACCGCTCCCATCCCTACGTCTGAGGCATCGCACTGTATCACGAATGGCTGGGTGAAATTAGGCTGCCTTAGCACGGGGCTGGCTGTCAACCTAGTTTTCAATTTGTCGAACGCTGCTTTGGCTTCGTCGGTGAACGTAAAAGTTTTGCTTTTCTTGAGCGAGTCCGTTATTGGTGCTGCTATTGTAGCGTAGTCCGGGATAAAACGCCTATACCATCCCGTGCTACCCATGAAGCTTCGTACTTGCTTCGACGTGGTGGGATATTTCATTTCTATGATGGCTTTAACTTTCTCTGAATCCGGTTTCACTTTTCCTTCGCCTACTACGTATCCTAAATATTTCAGCTCTTTGCAACAGAATTTCGATTTACCCACGTTGATAGTGAGTCCTGCTTTATCTAGGCATTTCGCTACTTCCGCTAATACTTCCAGGTGTTCGCCAAATTCGGGTGATACTACTAACAAGTCGTCTAGATATACAAAAACTCTTTCCCGTAGCCGGGCTGGTATGACTTTATCCATCAGCCGACATAACCTCTGGGCAGCATTGCACAGACCGAATGGCATCACCGTGAACTGATAGAGTGGTCTACCTGGCACCGTAAAGGCTGTTTTCTCTCGACTCGCTTTTTCTAATGGGATTTGCCAAAACGCATCTTTGAGGTCCACACTCGAGATGTAGTGCGTATCTCCGAGACGGCTAAGTAATCCTTCTATGTGCGGGAGTGGATACGCGTCTTTCCTCGTCAGATCGTTAAGTCGGCGTGCATCCAAACATATGCGTACTTTCTCGCCTTTCTGCACAAAAGTTACCCGGTTGTTCCACGGGCTTTCACTGTGCTCTATCACCCCAAGCGATAACATCCTGTCCAACTCTCCATACATTAACTTTTGGACCGCCGGTGAGACTGGATAGTGCCTCTCTTTGATCGGTACGGACTCCCCTGTGTCTATTTGGTGAGTTTCGAGGTGCGTTTTACCTAGGCCTCTTTTTGTAAAACAAGGAAACTTATTAATTACTTCCTCTAGGCGCCTTTGCTGTTGGCTGTTTAATTGATGCATTTGCGGGAACTCCGTTACCTGTTGGTTATCTCCCGCCTCCTCCTGAACGGCTATAGAGTCCACGTCAAATCGAAGAAGGTTAAATTTTCGCATAAAATCGAGTCCCAAAAACAAAGGTAATTTAAGCGAGGGTACTAAAAGAAAGTCCACTACTTCTGTTTTCCGGTTACAGTTTATCGTCGCTCTTACTCGGCCGATGATATTATTTAGCCTACCGTCTGCCGTGCGAATTTTTGACTGTATCGGGTATATGGTGAGCTTGGCTTTTTCCACTATGTCGAGACAATTCTTGCCCAGGCATGTTACCGTCGCTCCACTGTCTAGTAGTCCTTCCACTGACTGCCCTTCTATTTCGATCCTAGAGTAGATACGTGTATCTGGTCCTTCATACATACTTGCTGCTGCTATCTCTTGTCTGAATTGTTTTCGTTTAGTCCACCTGGTGCGTGCTCTCTGTATCCGTTGTGATGGTCCGAAAATTCTCTCACGTGTCTCTTCGTACTCCTTTTCTCGCTGACGTAGTGTTTTATGCTTACTTTTGGTGCCAGCTGGCTTTAACTGGTTGGTGTTTGCCAAAATTTTGACCGTTTGCCTTTTTTCTGAAATGGCCTTGTTCGATTTTCCTTCTTCTACCAAACTATTATTACTTACTAACATATCGACTTTGGGTTTTAACATAGGAGTTAGGGCTGTGATGTTTACGAACGCGTCTCCGCCCCCTCTCGTGTCACGTTCGGCTTCCTGTTTCCCTGGCATGTGGGACATCTAGGTGTGACCGTGTCTTCACGACCACATTTGTAACAGAATAGCTTCCTTTGCTCCTCCAGGCAATCAAAGAAAGTGTGCCCTTCCGTCTTGCAATTCCAACAAATAAGCTTCTTAATGGTGCTTACCGCGTCTATTTCTTCCAAATCCTTGGGCGGTTCTATTGCGTATTCTAGTTCGTATATCACTCTGGGTGGGAGGATTCTACCACTCGACTGCCGTTGACTGTGTATTAAATTCTCTGCCCTGCGACATTCTCGGACAAATTGAGATAAGTTGTAGACATTTACCGAAAACAGAAGGTGTGCCATCTGAGGCTTTAAATTTCCCTTCATAATACTAACTAAGTCTTTTTCAACTATAGGGGTTCTCAACTGGTTTCTTAGTTTCAGAACGGAGTTGTAAAAATCGTCGAACGTTTCCATACTTTGTTGCCTCCTGTCTAGGATTTTCCTTTGGATATCAAAATCGCTATCATAACGATGGAATTGGTTTAGTAGTGCCGTCCTTAAATCCCTCCAGCGAGCTATGGTATTGAACCTCCTAAAGTCCCAGAACCATTCTTTCGCAGGTCCGCTCAACAAGTGATGAAAAGACCTAATTACGTCTTTCCAATCGCAACCATAATCGGCTTGTAATGCTTCGACTCGGAAAACAAAATCTTCTATGCTCGTGGTCCGAGTTGTGCCATCGAAGATTATCCCCCACTTTTCGATTCTCACATTAACAGCATGCATCTGCTGGCTGCGTGACTCCGGAAATTGTACTGAATATGGGCTTCCTATACGATAGGTATTGTCAGGTGGGTCTCTAGGATTATTCGGGTTATGACTTTCACGAGGCGCGTTGAATTCGTTCGGTCTATTATTGTTATTGATTACTGGGGCCGCCATACTATACCGCCAGTTCCCTACATTATCGTCTATGTTTGTTGGTAATTCTGCCCACTGTTCGATCGGTAACTGTTGGGCTCCTTCGTTTTGGTACACTGGTGGTGGTTGTGAAAAGTCAGGTAGTTCAAAGTTGACTCGGCCTTGCGTTCTAGCTTCGGCTGATGTTGGTCTTGTTTGTTGTTGTAAAATCGATGTGACGTTCTGTTGAATCAGTGTCGGCATTACATTCAATAGACGGTCTTCAAAGTTTTTCAAGTCATCTCGGGTTATAGTTGCGTTGCGTTGCGCCGATGGCTGTGGTGCGTTTCTCGTGCTAGGTCTCAGTGACACGTTGAGGCTTCTAAAAGCTTCTCGAATTCCTCGTGTACTAATACTGCTATATGGTGGTGTGACTATGGAATAGTCGCTGGCTACGCTCGTGTCTAATTCCTGTGCTCTAGGCACGCTAGGTGGTGTGGATCCCCTACGTCTTGGTATTGCTCCTGTATTTGTCCCTCCATGGGCTTCAGCACTCGTTGTATATACAGTGGCTGACATTGCGGCTGTTGTTGTTGCCGGGACTGTCTGGGTCCCATAGGCTCCTGAATTAGTTGACGCGCTTGCGGCTGATGACGTTGACGGTCCTGTGTTAGCGGCTTCCCCTGCTTTGCTATTGGCTCGTGTACCTACCATTTTGCTTACTAGTTTACCACGGTGTTACTTGATTTTGGTGATGACTTTCCTTCTCTGCGCGTACTGGCGATTCCTTTTTGAATACCGACCAATTAAAAACGCGTAAATATTCCTACCAATAACCCACTGTGTTCCCAAAACCGATCTATAAATGTTCAAGCCCACGCTTTTATCATCGCGACGTCTACGGATTTCCAATACTATATGCTTACACCTACTAGTTCTCTACCCGTTGTTAGTTAGAATTTTCGAAACCGGATGTTTCTTCTAAAGTGAAGAAAACGAAATGCTACGCCTACCCGAAATTTGCGAGGCTAAAAAAATTGTATCCTTAATATCAAAGTAAGTCTAGTATATATGCTAATCCTCAGTATGGGTTTTTAAGCAAATTTTTTGGATTCTCTGACCACCTAATTTTGCTCGAAAACGACTTTGTTCGTTAATTTGATAAATCCCTTTACTTCTTCGGGATGACCTCAAAGCAGTCGAATCAATCAAACTATTTAAACTTTTCTGTTGTTAATAAAAATTTCTGTATACTGTCACCTTTTATAATAACTTTGTTGTTTATAATTTGCTTCTGTAGCCTTCTAATTTCGCAAAAGAATTTTTTTTTTGTTTTGTTTATAAATTTGTCTTATAACCTTTTATAAATCTTTGTTGTTTATAAATATGTTTTATTAACTTTAAAATTTTGTCAATACAAGTTTTTGTTTTGTTTATAAATTTGTTCTATAATCTCTTATTAACTTTTGTTGTTTATAAATATATTTTATAAACTTTCAGTTCTGTAAAATAAAATTTGTTTTGTTTATAAATTAGTTTTATAAACTTTTATAATTTCTGTTGTTTATAAAAAAAACTTTCTACCAATCTTTAACTTGTTTCTGGATACTGTTAGTGATTGTCTATGAATTTCTTTTATCATTGCATTCTAGGGCGAGTACCGGGTGAGTGTCCTTTTAATTTCGTCGAGATAACTGCTCTAGGAAAGAATCATGCCGTTGGGTTTCTATGGGATTTGTAATTTGCTTCTGAAAGTTATTCTAACTCCGGGACACGTCGCAATTTTCACTCTTCCTCGGAAAGTGAAAAGACTTACGCTTCCCTTTGTTAAATAGATGTATTGCTGTCTTTACAGTCGTCGCAAACAGGGATGCTTGATTGCTTTCCTCGCGACTTACCACTGCTTCCGACACTTCTACCTTAGAGACACGTCGCAATTTTCATGATTGCTACGCAAAGTGAAAAGACTTACGCCCCCTATGGTAGGTTTTATTTACTTTTAATTATGGTTGCTAACGTCAGCTTCATCTTACTGACCGTGCCTAACCCAATAAGAAAGTTTTGATTTAAAATTTTGAAGTAGATTCCCAACCTCCGGAACGTTTCCTCCCGAACACCTAAACTCGTACGTCAAACCTCTGGATGTCTTATCCTCCCTATTCCTCTTCTTTTCGTGCCCCACGTTGGGCGCCATATATTTATTAATAAACTGTCCCGTTTCAATTAGCAACGGCTATCACCAACTACATCTTGCAACACTGGCATCTTTTATCTGTGCGCGGCTAAGGCTCGTCGGCGTGTGGGGTGGTGTTCTTGCTTCGATGTAGTGTGATATGTAAAACAGTATCACTAAATATTTTTGTGCCAGTGCCATTGACCTCACAATATGAATAAAAAGAAAAAATAAAAGGGCACGAAATAGAGGAAATAGACAAGCATCGCATCCTAGAGATTGAGTGTTTGACAATTATGGTGTTGTTAAATTGCCAGCACCCTCCCGCGCGAAAAAAATTGAATAGATATCCGTCACCAATGGTATTCGCGTGTGCCTCATATCGGAAATACCCCTTTGAACAACTCTTCCGGTACTCACCTGTAGATTGTACTTCTACTCACTCATTATAATAAATTTTACGAAAATTCAAATGCTCAAAAAAAAATCGCATACCAACTTTATAGTTGGTGCTAGGTATTTATTTTAATATAATTGCTCGCTTACCGCTACTAGCTTAATAGAAATGTTACAATCAATTTCACTATATATCCAATTTATTTGTTTAGATTCAGTTCTTATCGATATTATGTTCTTATTTCTATTCGTTTTACTTTTATTCAGCTTATTTATATTCAGTTTTTATTTTTATTCTGATCCTTTATATTTAGTTTATTTATATTCAGTTCTTATTTCTATTTAGATTCTTTATATTCAGTTTTTACTTATTCATTTTTTATTTATTCAGTTTTATTTTTATTTCCGATGTTCGTGTGCACGGGTTCAGCGTCTATATTACCTCCATATACTGTAGTCCTCCCTCGCTGAGATCGCCGTAGGATTCCGATTTTGCAGGCGTCAATGCTGTTGAATGTGTTTCAAAGATGACCTCTTTACAGAGATGAATGACGTCGAATATAAGTTATAGGTGACCACTTTTATATCGATGATGTAGAATACGATTGATTAATAGATGAGCTTTTATGTCGATGACGTAGAATACGATTGATTTATATATGACCCTTTATATCGATGATGTAGAATACGATTGATTCATATATGACCTTTTATGTCGATGATGTAGACTACGATTGATTTATATATGACCCTTTATATCGATGATGTAGAATACGATTGATTCATATATGAGCTTTTATGTCGATGATGTAGAATACGATTGATTCATATATGACCCTTTATATCGATGATGTAGAATACGATTGATTCATATATGAGCTTTTATGTCGATGATGTAGAATACGATTGATTCATATATGACCTTTTATATCGATGACGTAGAATTTAATTGATTAAAAAAATGACTAATTATCCGGAGTTCTTCCTCCGAATAATTATGGGTAATTGACGTCTTTCAGGTGCCGTAGCTATGAAAGCTTCTACGGCCAGATGGCTTTATGATTGTATGAAAAATGACTAATTATCCGGAGTTCTTCCTCCGAATAATTATGGGTAATGGACGTCTTTCAGGTGCCGTAGCTATGAAAGCTTCTACGGCCAGATGGCTTTACGCCTAGAGGCTGTTGACTGAGCCGGAACCTTTGCAGTGGTGTTCAAAAAATGCCTACCGAACTTTACGCTGATTCCTGTGTGTGTGTGACTACTGTCACGATTGGGCACCTCTTTTGCGGAGGTTAAACCGCCGCCTCTAGGGTGCTCTAGACACAGTCACCACTCTATATTGGAGTCTGTCAGTACCTTGAATAGCACAGGTTTCCACGGCCCACTCCCGTTGGCTCGTTTGATGTTTGCTGATTTCTTTAAATTATCTTTTTTTTTTGTTTGGCAGTTCCGGCCAGTGCAACCTCTCTCGTTGGCTCGTCGTTCGTCAAGACCGGAAGTACGCTTTTTTTTTATATTACGTCAATTTGACATTCCTGTCAAAATCAGCCAACGCCCTATTTGGTTGCTCACTCTAGTAGCTTACTCGAAATAGCAACTCTTTTTATTCTCCCTACTAGAGGGCACTGTTTTCTGACACACCGCTGCATTGAGTTGTATTTTCTATGAATTCGCCGTGGAGGCTGGCCACTATTGCATGCTACAAGTGATAGTCTGATAGTTCTAGTCGAATTCTGGTCAGTTTTGAGGATGGCTTTTTATGTGTAAATAAAGCGATAAGTGGTCTGTGATCTGTGATTACAGTAAATTTTCTTCCGTAAAGGTAAGGTCTAAAAATTGTATTCCCCAGTAAATTCCTAGCAGTTCTTTCTCAATGACTGACTTATATCTTTCATGTTTATTTAAAGATTTGCTTGCATATGATATAGGCAAGTCGTTACCAATTTATCCTTGTGAGAGTATTGCTCCTAGAGCTATGTTTGAGGCGTCTGTGGTCAGTACAAATGGTTTATCGAAATCAGGGTATTGTAATATAGGTGGGTTCTTTAGTCTATCTCTTAATGTGTCAAATGCTTTTTGGCCATTTTCAGTCCATTCAACTTTGACTTTCTTCTTCAATAAGTTGTTTAGGCAGTTTGCTATTTTAGCAAAATCCGGAATTAATCTTCTATAGTAATTACAGAAGGCTATGAATCTTCTAACTTCATCCGAATTTTTTGGAATAGGATACTGTTCAATAATTTCATATTTTGTTCGATCTGTTTTAATACCGTCTTTTGTAATAAGATGACCTAAATATAAGACTTCTGGCTTTAAAAAGCAACATTTTTCTGCATTTAATTTTAAATTATACTTTTTCAGTCTTTCAAATACTTTTATGAGATTTTCATTGTGGTGCTTAAGGTTGCATCCGAAAAAAATTATAACATCTACATATAGGAATGCTTCAGATTCCAAACCAGCCAATGCTATGGTTAGCATTCTCTGAAAACTGTTTGATGATATTTTTAGTCCAAAAGTTAGTCTATTGTACTGATAGTGACCGCTGTTAGTGGAAAATGCTGTCATAGGTCTTGATGCTGAATCGAGTTCTATTTGATGAAAAGAGCTTGTAATATCAAGAGTTGAGAAATATTTTGCTCGTCCTAGTTTGTCTAAAACGTCTTCTAGTCTTGTTAGGGGGAATTTGGCGTTTACTACTTTATTATTCAAACGTCTGTAATCTACAACTAGACGCCATTTCTTTATATCATCTTGTCCTTTTTTAGGGACCAGTAATAAAGGAGAGTTGTATGGACTAATTGATGGTTCAATTATATTTTCTTGTAATAGTTTCTGTACTTGTCTGTCTATTTCATTCAATTGTGATTGTGGTAAACGATAATTTTTTATGTATACTGGGGTATTATCGATTAGTTCTATGGTTTGTAAAAATTATTAGTTGTTAAGGATTCTCCCTCTAGATGTAATATTTCTTGATATTGTCGTTTAAAGCTATTTTGTTTTCTTCGTCAAAATCTTCAAATTTGATTGCCTCTAATAATTTTTGAATTTTTTGTTCTGAATATTTGATATGTTGTCTAGTGGTTTTATATACGTTATAATATTGTAGTGGTATTGAGGTGATATGTAACTTTTGTAGTTGTATAGGTATTTCTAATGTATTTAAGATTTTAACATGACGGTAACCGTCTTTAGGTATAATAGTGTTTGCAACAAAAACAACTTTTTCTATTTCCTTGTTACAAACGACGCTATCTTCATTTATTTTAATATTGATTGGAACTATTTTTTCACTTCTTGGGGGTATTATTATATTGTATATTTTTGTTGTATCAATTTCTATTGGAATTGTCGTTATATCCCCTTTTATTACCATATCTATATTTAACATATCATAATTGATTCTGCAACTATTTTTATAGAAAAAATCCATTCCTAAAATTCCATCTGTTTTAATGGGGAATTCGTTTGTCACTAAATTAAATTTATGCTTTAAGATGTTGTCATCAATTTCTATTTCCAATTCGGTCGAACCTATTGTCTGTACACTTCCATTTGTTATGCCATTTAATTTGCAAATATCTTCATAATCTTTATTATTACTAACTATTGAGTCTTCTTTACATATGGATATCTCTGAACCTGTGTCTATTAAGAATGTTAATTTGTGTTTTATATCTTTAATTTTTAAGAAAATAAAATTTGATGTATTAGTATTTATTGCATAGACCATTAATTTTCCCTTGTTGGAGAATCGTTTTGAGTCTCCAGGGTTTGCGCGAGTAACGTGTTTTAAGTTCTCAATATCAACTGACTCTTTATTCATTAAATTTCTTTTTATACAATATTTCTTAGCCTAAAAACTTATTTCTATGGGTTAATGTTGAGCAAGCAGAATTGATTATTAAACTTTGAAAGACTGAACTCTATTTTTTTGTGTTACTAAAATCGATCGTAAAATTTCTTTGTATCAATTCCGCTTACTCATTAAATCATTTGGTTTGTAGTTTTCTTTAACAATACAATTTAATTTTTTATTTATTCTACAACTTTGTAATATAATTGTCGTTGGCCTCTTTTAATTAAAAAAAAATACAATGAATGAAATCAACGGAAGGAGGAATCAAATTTCAGAAAGCAAATAGTATAAAAACTTAACATTCTGTTTTTATGCTTGTGCCAAAGACATTCTTATATCAGAAAGTGTCATTGGCTTAGCCTATATTTTGTTTGTTATATTTAATTACAATTTCATTAATGTCTACGAGGAGTGGTTGCGAAAGTACAAGTGTCATTGGCTTAACCTATATTTTGTTTGTTATATTTAGTTATAATTTCATTAATGTCCACGAGGGGTGGTTGCGAAAGTACATATGCAACTCGCGTTTCCCTGTCTATGTATAGTATATACTTTTGAATTCTGATGTCTTCTATTTATATTGAGATTGTCATTTGTTCTATTATTGAAATACCTGTTATTATTATTGTGTCTTCTAAAGTTATTATTTCTGTTGCTTCTGTCATTGGAATTATTGTTGTTGCTATAATTGTTATTTATATTACCATGAGGATTGTGGTTTGTTCTTTGTGAGTTGTTGAAACGTTTATTATTGTTATATGAATTATTGCCATTATTATATCGCCTCTCATTGTTCTTGTTGTGATACTTGTTTATATGTAATATATTTAAATTGTCTGTAATTTTTAGTAGTCGTTCTTGCGTGCAGGCAATTTCATATGCTTGCGCCAAATTTTTAGGTTGCGCTGCAACAACTGCTGTTCTTATTCCTTCGTACAGTCCTTCCTGAAAAATTTCTAATGCCAGTTTCTCATTCATCATTTTAATAGTGGAACGTGCTATTTCATTAGGGTTTTCTCCTAAGTCTGTCATTTGTGTTATTGTCAATTCTGCAATTAATTTTTTTTTTTTTTTTTTTTTTTTTGGTAATTTTATTATTTATTGAATCTTTAATTATTTAAATTGAATTATCAATAAGTTTTTCAAATCTTATATCTAAAAAATATTAAATATAAGTTTAGCCAATGCTAAACAAAATTTTTAATTACAACGGTTGATTTTTGTTGTTTTACATCTCTCGTGAACGGCTGAGAGAAAGAGTATCCCTTCTTTTCAGCCGGGTGTGGCCTCTATAATGAAGAATATTGCGCGCAAGTGGATTTGGGTGCAACTCAAGTTTTTTTTATATAATTTTTCGCGTGTTTTGAAAATACTGTCTTCACCAACGGAACGTCTAGGTCTTTATGAATTCGATGGTTTCTGACATACCAGGCAGCTGCTGTTATTGTGCGTAGGATTTTATTCTGCCGCCTTTGAATTCTTTCGACATTCGATGCTGAGGCAGTGCCCCATAACTGGATTCCATAGGACCATATTGGTTTCAGGATCGCGTTGTGTAAGAGAAGTTTACAGTCAAGGCTTAGTATAGAGTTTCTTCCAATAAGCCAATTCATTTGGGCTGCTTTTAGTTTCATTTGTGTTAACTTTGCGTCTATATGCCATTTCCATGTTAAACGACGATCAAGATGAACGCCTAGATATTTTACTACAGTGTGTTGTGGTATAGTCTCAGTGTTAATTTTTATAGGCGGGCATGTTTCCCTGCGCAACGTAAAAGTGACGTGTGCACATTTCTGCTCGTTAACTTTTATACGCCATTGTTTAAGCCATTTTTCCAGTTTGGATATATATTCTTGTAAGTTGCGGGAAGCTTCTACAGGATTTTCGTGAACGCTTAGAAAGGCTGTATCATCCGCAAATGTTGATGTATGAATGTTACTGCTTAACGGTAAGTCAGAGGCATATATTAAATAAAGTAAGGGTCCGAAGATACTGCCTTGAGGGACTCCGGCTTCAATCGACTGCGGAGGGCTTAAAAAATTGCCTTCCCTAACTACAAATTTACGTTCCATTAAATAGCTTTTTAAAAGCTTTACGATGTTTGCTGGTAGATTTTGTGTTAATTTGTTGAAAAAACCTTCGTGCCATACTTTATCGAAAGCTTGTGAGACATCAATAAAGAGCGCAGAGCAGTATTTCTTTTTTTTCAAAAGTGTCTCTAACGACATTCACAAGTCTGTGAGTTTGTTCAATTGTGTTATGTTGTCTGCGAAAACCGAATTGATGATCTGGAATACATCCATTACTAGTCACTATAGGCATCAGCTTGCTCATATACAGCTTTTCAAATAGTTTTGAAATGTTAGACAGTAAACTAATAGGCCAATAGGATTCAACTTTTGTATGATCCTTGCCGGGCTTTGGTATCATAGTAATTAGCGAAACCTTCCATTCTTTAGGATAGTGTTCTAGGCGTAGAATACTGTTAAAAATGAATAGTATTATTCTTTTTGCAGTGTAAGGCAATTCTTGAAGCATTTTGTTGCTTATTTTGTCGACACCTGGGGCTTTTCTGGTGTTAAGACTAGTAATAGTATTTTCAATCTCCGTCATGTTAAATCTCATCGGTATTTCTGGTAAAGAGACGACTGGTGGCAGTTCAACAATATCAGCAGTAATATTCGGAGTGAAAACTTTTTCTAAGTGTTTAACAAAAAGTGCACCTTTTTCAGCATCAGTTTTTGCCCAGTCACCATTTGGGGCTCGTAATGGGGGTTTGCATATCACTGGCCTTTTTAGTCCTCTGGCTGCACGCCACAGTGAATAATCTGTTTGTGGTGTTGCATCTAGCTCTTGAAGGAATTTTTGAAGGGAAGCTGTTTTTTGAGTTTGCAAAACTTTCCTAAGCTGCTTGGTACACTCCTTAAGCCTTAATTTTAGCTGGGGCGATCTGTAGCGCTGCCATTCTCGTCGAGCTCTCCGTTTTTCAGTCAATAGCCTTTCTATATCTACAGAAAAAATATTGTTAAATCTCACTGGTTGGTTTATTTCATTTGAAGTAGCATTAAAAGCCGCTTGTTTAACATGCGCTTCAAACAACCTAAGAGAATCGTCTATGTCTGAAGGTGTTCTACAATTAATGTAGTTAATTTTTCTTTGTAGTTTTCGACATTGCCTCTTTGTTTTGTATTTCTAATTTAAGAATGTAGGGCACTTGCTGTTTTTGTAGATTTAAAATGTGGTTGGTATATTTTCTGTTATCAAAACGTTCCTAACTCTTTCACTTAGTTTCATAGCTACTACATATTTAATTAAGTTGGTTTTTCCCTTTTCATTTAATTCGCTAGATACTAATTCTACCATGGATACAAATGTTTGAAGATTTTTATGTCTCCCATCAAAGATTGGAATTGTATCCGAAGCCTGTTTGCTGTTAAAATTCGTCATGATTGGGTCTTCGCTATTATTTTTTTTTTTATTTATTTATTTATTTATTTATTTATTCAACTGTAATACATGAGGCCTCTTGGCCTATATAAAAAATATTACAAGTTATATTACAAAACAAATTCTATAACAAGTGATATGCTTATTTATAAATTAATTATTGAATGAGATCATATAAAGATAATATAAATAATAATAAAGTTCAAAAACTAAATTCAGCAACAAAGCTTAATTTAATAAAGCGTAATTTCAAAAAAATCTCAATTGAAAAAACTAACTAACTTCAATCCGGTAGAATGAAACAGCAATAACAATAATTTCAACTAGCTTGCAAAAAATTCAAGTAGCTTTCTCTTGAATCCGGACAAGGGCAGTGCAAAAGAATGAAGGCTAATTGGCAGAATATTCCACAGCCGCGCGACACGAATCACAAATGATTTATCGTAAATACCATAGTATATGCGAGGTATAATAATTTGAGGGTTTCTGGAGGATCTTGAATATAATATCATTTTCACTATTTTAGTAGGCGTTTGAGTTTTTATAATTTTAAAGAGATATATTAATAATCTAAACTTTAGATAATCATCAAAAGTGAAATTCAAAAAATTCTTTAAATGGTTCGAAACATGCTCTCTCAGTCTCAGACCATACACAAATCGAATAACCTTATGAATGACAGATTTAATTTTTTTTTTATTACTTAAGTTGCAACCAGAATAGACTTCAATGCAATAATTGATTTGAGACATCAGCAGTGTATGACCCAAGGATTTCTTAACATGAAGAGGTAGGTATAGGTTTAGATGATACAATCTACGCAGTGTAAGAAAAATTCTTGAGCTAACAGTATTAATGTGTGCTTCAAATGAAAGTTGGTTATCTATGACTACACCAAGACATTTCATACTATTAACGATTTCAATATCAGTATCTGCAATTTTTAAGTCTAGAGTAATAGGATTTAATCTATTTATTTGAAACACCATAGCCTTGGTTTTATCAGGATTAACTTTGAGATTATTCTCTAGCACCCAATTTTTTAAGAAAGATAAGTCGTGATTTACCGTAGCTTCCAATGCATCAAAAAAATAGTTTTCACCAGACCACAATAATTGAATATCATCAGCAAATGCGAAATACTTACAAAAATTTAGCGTATGGAAAAGATCATTGATAAACAGTGTAAATAAGATGGGCCCAATTACCGACCCTTGAGGTACTCCAGATCTGACGCCTTTTATGTCAGAGATACAATCAGTAAAAGAAACAAATTGTTTCCGCTCACTTAAGTAAGACCAGATTAATTTGCATGCATTTCTAGAAAAACCAAATTTATTGTATAACTTAGAAAGTAATAAAAAATGATCGACTTGATCAAACGCCTTTGAAAGGTCGACAGAGATTAATACATTTACCCTACCTTCATTCAAATTTGCTCTTATAGAATCAGTAAGCTCAGTTAATAGATGACTAGTACTTCGACCACTGCGGAAACCATATTGGCAATCATTAAGTAATTTTTTATCATCAATCCATTTCATAATTTGTTTTTTCATAATAATTTCAATAACCTTCGATAAGGAGGGTAAAATGCTAATTGGCCTTATATTGTCAGCGGATAACCGTCCGTTTTTTTTGGGAATCGGAATGATTTTAGAAATCTTCCAATCCTTAGGGAATATAGAAGATGTTAAAGTATAGTTAATGAAGTAAAGAATATGTCTGCTAATAAGAGGGTAAAGCATTTTTAACAACTTGATAGGGATGCCATCGGCACCAGTCGAATTTGATTTAATACTGTTTAGAGCACTATATATCTCTATTTCAGTTACATTAGCGAAAGAAAAACACCCAACAGTATTAGTGTAAAGAGAAAAATTTGGCATGTTAGGATTCGAACACTGTTGACTACTAATGAAGTGCTCATTCATTTCATTAACTTCCATATCAGATTCAATATTTACTCCATCACAAACACCAACATTCCGCAGAGTATTCCACATTTGCTTTGTATTACCTAATTTAAAAACACGAGTGCTATATCTTTTTTTAAATTTTCTAATCTCTGATTTGGTTTTATTTCGAAGTCTACGATAGTTATCCCAATTTAAAGAACTTCGTTCAGTATAAAAGGCTCTCAATGCAATATTAGTCAAAGATCTGTAATAATTAATTTCATTCGTAAATTTGGGGAAAGATAATGAAGTTTGTTGTGTATTCTGTCTAACAGGTATATAATTCAGTAGAGCGTTAAGCAAGTTGTTTAAGAACCATAGTTGTTTGTCGGTATCACCACACAGATAGAGCTGAGAGAAATCAATTTGGAGGAGGTGTCGCTCAATGGAAACAAAATCAGCGCGTTTAAAATCCCTAAAATAGATTTGGCGTTTAACCTGACTTGTTATAGTGGTCTGAAAAGAGACACAAATAAAAGCATGTTGCGAAATAAATGGGATTGAGCTGAGGTATTAACCATCAGGTTGTGACTAATAAGAAAATAATCAATCAGTGAAGTGCTTCCATGAGACAGGTCATAGTGAGTGGGCATAGAGTTATGCCAACACGTTAAATTAAAACGATTACAGATTTGGCGCATATCAGCGGACTTTGAGACATTAAACAAGTTGTTGTTGAAATCGCCAACTACAATAATATCTCTATATCGGACAAAAATTTCATCGCATGATTGCTCAAAAACGGATAAGTTGCCTCTGGGCAGATATACCACGCCAATGATTAACGAGTTTTCCAGTTTAATAAATAATCCTTCGCAAGAATAGTATTCAGTAAATTTATATACTGTTTGAAATTTAATACCGTTAGCAACAAAAATTGCAACACCCCCACCTCTACAGCTAGACGGTCGATCACTTCTACAGATTGTGTAGCCAGGAATATTTACAGCTTGATCGAAGATAATAGGATCAAGCCAGGTTTCAGTAACACAGATGATATCTAAACAGGAGCTACTAATTAGTGCAGCCAACTCATTAAGTTTATAAGATCTATCCGATGGGCAGAGACTTTGCGCATTAAAATGTGCTACTTTAAGCTGATTTGAATCATTAGAAAAGATATTATTGATTGAATTGTCACTAATTATTGGACCAAGGTTGAAGTTAGCTGTACTCATTATGATTATTTAAGGATAATAATATAATTCTATTCTTTTATATATATATTAAACTATATTAATATAAATCAACTATAACTTTCTGGGCATGAACTAGATAATAGTAAAAAAAATGTAGCATATATATATATATATTTGATTAAGGAAAAAAGGGATTAATTAAAATTTTGGTAAGAAATAAAAATATAAATCAAGAATTACTGTGATAGTGCAGTACCCAACTTCAGACATTTTGCAGCATCCAGAACTTGAATAGACCCATCAGGGAGTTTAATCTTGGCCATTGGAACATCTCTGTTTAGTATACTGAATCGTGTTATTATTTTCTCCTTACATAGAAGCCGGCATTGAGCCTGTAATTTAATCCCAGCTTAGGTCAAGTTATCATTGAGATATACTCGAGTAGTTAAGTTTGAGTTTATGACATTATTCAACTGAATTTTAGGATTCTTAAAATATGCAGTCATCAATTCGTCTCTCAGCATGACACTATTTAATTTTAGCAGAATGGCTTTTTTGCTTCTCATATAGAGACATTGGTTCACATCATTAACATCAACAGATACATTATAATACTTAGCTATGGCTATAACAACATCAAGCATGGAACTTATACCCGAGGGCAGACCACTAATTAAAATATCAGGACGATTTAATCTTCTTTCCAATTTATTGTTTTCGGCTTCAAGGCATGTGATCTTTTTTGAAGCATCACTCTCTACCTTTTTGATACCATCATAGCAAACATAAATTTTATTATGAAGCTCTTTAATAGAGGCTGTTAGATCCTTACGTATGCTACAAGTAGATGCTTCAATAAAGTTTTTCAAATCCTTTTGTTCAGTTCTCAACTCCGTTCTTAATTTATCAGCAAACAAGGAAAATGATTTTTCAAATTTTTCATTAGTCTCATCAATGTATTTACGAATCGAGACATCATTTTTTGAATTACGGTTTGAGGCACATCGAGTACATTTATAATTTATGCTGTCATTGGCTCCCATAAGTGCATAAAGCTCTTTGGAAACACTACCACAAGACGCATGGTACCATACATCACAAGAATCACACTGTACACCATCATCATTTTTAGCCACATTTTTATTACAACCTCCACATTTAGAAGGCGCCATTTTTTTTTGTTGCACAGTATAAGCAGAGGACAGCAATTGACTGTAGAAAAAATTCAGTAATATGTGTATTCCACACTTTTTATATTTGGTAATTTAGACAGAGCAGTCAGTTTATTAAGGAGTTATATAATTTTTAGTTAATTTAATCTAATTTTCCTGTGTCAAATACAGATAAAAGAAATCAAGCACAGCCTCAGATAAAAAACACGTTTATTCGTTCATAGAGTTGCCACGTATTCGTATTATGTTTCATTAATATTTCAATTGCGGACTTTTTTAACATATTAAATTTTGTTATATTTTCTTCCCTTGTTTGTTTGTCTATATAAGAAACTAATTTATCGAATTTGCTACTAAGTTCTTTAATGAAATTTAATTTTTCTTTTACTGTTTCTTTTGTGTATTTCCTATTGATAGATTTCTTTGCATTCGCTCCTTTTTGATTCAGTTTCAACTCTCGTAGTGAACAGACGCGTTTTTATAACCGTCGCAACTGAATATAAAAAAAAATATAAAAGGAAAAAAAATTTTCAAGTCACAAAAAATATAAAAAAAACAAAATATTTATTGAACAGTTATTTTACTGGTTTTATTTTATTTTTTGCTTGTGTGCAATACACATAAATATTTGCATACACAAACTAGTATAAGTGAAAATAAAAAAAAGAGAACTCTGATGAGTTCATCTTCTGATAAAAACAACAATAATCCTACAAGCAGTAGGAATGTACAATATATGTATAACTTTAGTTGCTGATGACGACAATAAAAAAAATGAATTAAACAAAAACCTGAATTTAACAGAAAACACGAATACTCGTGCGTGATCATTATCTTTGAACATGTTAAGCGCCAGGGCCACGTATCAAATTGGCTTGACAAATAACATGTATGTGTTGGTAAATATTATTTTGCTTAACACAGCAACGTGTCAAATTCATGCCGTCAAATTTCATTTGAAAGTTATTTTTGAATGATAAGAACGTGTGATGTTTTTGGTCGCAAAATATTTTTTTGCTAACAAAATTTTCTTATTTTTATTTATTAATATTTATAATATCAATTACCTTATATTTTTATATGCGATTGACTTACAGAGCCTTTATATTAAATTACTATGAAAATAATTAAATATATTTTGTTAATTTTAATTCAATAAATATAAAAATTTTCATAGCATTTACATTTTTTTCAACATTTGGTCTGTTTTTAATTGCTCTCCATAAAGCAGGCAAACACCGATAAAATTTAATTAATTCCAGTTTGAAATTTTTTGCATCCATTTTTTATTTATTGCGCTATCAAATTTTCCGCGTACGATATTGTCGCTGCGCAAACTAAATAAAAATTAGATTTGATGTAATTACGCAGCAACACATCAAATTTGTTTCAAATTACTGTATGGAAGGCAGTGAATATCTAAATTGTTTTGATTTTCGTCAAACTCACATCGACATATACGTGATAGTTGTTTTTCACTAACACAATCAAAAAACCCTTGGTTTGTCAAGCCAATGTGATACGTGGCCATGGCGCTTTAAATAGTGATCAAGAAGCAACAACAACAATTGCACCCATCAGCAAACTTGTCAGCTTAGCTGTACAAACAAACAAACAAACTATAAGTAACAAGGTGACCAACGTGCACAAAATGGTAGATGCGGTGAGTACATTAAATGATAATAAAATTCAAACAGGAATGGACAGATACATAACCGTGTTAAAAAGGGGAAGAAGTCCAAAATCAGCTCAAATAGCTTCAACAGCGAAAGTTCCCAGAGATGGAAAAAAACAAAATAAAAAATTCCGAAAATCGTTTCGCGATTTTATCAGAACAAGACAATGAAGACACAACTACAACAAGGTCGAGTAAACCTCCACCGATATATTTAAGAGAGCAGAACTCTAGTTTTTTGGTAAACAGCCTTATCTCCTTAATTGGAGAAAATGAGTTCTATGTAACTCCAATTAAGCGCGGAAATATTAACGAAACAAAAATCCTGGTAGTGCAAGAAAGTAATTACCGAAAAATAGTTTCTGACCTTGAGTCAAAAAACAAAAATTTTTATACGTACCAATTAAAGAGTGCTAAAGGTCTAACCGTCGTAATAAAAGGTATAGACTCTAGTGTGGATCCAGAAGAGGTTAAGTCTGGCCTTGAAAATAATGGCTTCAAAGTTAAAAATGTTTCTAACATCAAAAATAGGGATAAAATCCCCCAACCTATTTTTAGAGTCGAGCTACAGCCAGGTGACTTGAAAATTAAAAAAAATGAATCGCACCCAATCTACAATCTAAAGTACTTGTTACACAGAAGAGTTACAGTTGAGATGCCACATAAAAAAAATGGACCTATCCAATGCATGAACTGTCAAGAATTTGGCCATACCAAAACTTATTGCAAGTTGCCTACCGTTTGCGTTGTATGTGGTGAGTTGCACAGTACCGCTAACTGTGACAAAATAAAAGGTGATACCAAGACAAAAAAATGCGGCAATTGCAGTGGAAACCACACTGCTAACTATAGAGGCTGCCCTCTTTACTCTTTTTTTAAAAATTCGTCGAACAGAAAAACAAATGCTACTCCCGATCAGCCCAACACCCCTTTAAACTACCCTCAGTTACCTCAACCGTCGTCTAGCCATAATCAATACTCAAATGTTTTGAAGTCTAACACGACTCTTACTCAACAAAAACCTAATAATCAATTTTCATACGCTAATATTTTAAAGAGTAACCAGACTCCGGCGCAAAAAACTGTACCAGGTAATGAAGAATCAGGGCATAATTTTAGTCGTATTGAAGCCTCGATAGAGATCCTAATACAAACAGTAAATACATTTAGTCTCAACATGTCCTGTATGATGCAGGAAATGTTGAAAATGCAGTCTACCTTGTTGCAGGCTGTATTGAAAAAACCATGAACTTAAGAATCTGTTTTTGGAACGCAAACGGCATCTGCCAACATAAAAATGAAATAGAATATTTTCTTCTGGATAAACAAATCGATGTTATGCTTATCTCAGAAACTCATTTGACGTCTCGAAGCTATTTTAAAATTAGTGGATATAATTTCTACGATACTAAGGATCCTCGAGGTAGAGCTTGTGGTGGCTCTGGAATCCTAATAAAAACTCGAATAAAACACTACCTGCTAAATGACCTTCGTGAAGAATATCTTCAAGCAACAAATATCTGTATTGAAAATTTTTATCAAAAGCTTGTGATATCATCTGTTTATTCTCCTCCCAGGTTTTCACTTTCAGAGAGTCAATATACCGCATTTTATACAACACTGGGGTCCCGTTTTCTAGCAGCTGGCGACTACAATGCTAAACACACTTTTTGGGGTTCACGTTTAATCAGTCCTAAGGGTCGTGTTTTGTTTGACACAATTTCAAAAATGGGTTTGAATGTAGTTTCAAGTGGTCAGCCAACATATTGGCCAACAGATCGACAAAAAATTCCTGATGTTATCGACTTTGGAATTGTGAAAGGCGTGCCCAGCGAAATGATGGAAGTAGAAGCATCTTTGGATTTGTCTTCAGATCATTCGCCTACTATTATCACTATTTACTCACAAACAACTGTAACACCAACATGTGATTTACCGCTGACGCCTGCACGTATTAACTGGCTGAAATACAAAAAATATTTGAGTGCTCATTGCACGGAAAATATGCCATTGAGAACACCTGCTGACATAAAAAATTCTATTAGGTTGTTTGAAGCACATGCTAAACAAGCTGCTCTTAATGCTTCTTCAATTCAACCAAATCAACAAGCGAGATTTAACAATATTTTTTGTGCAGATATAGAAAGGCTATTGAATGAAAAACGGAGAGCTCGATGAGAATGGCAACGTTACAGATCGCCTCAGCTAAAATTAAGGCTTAAGGAGTGTACCAAACAGCTAAGAAAAGTTTTACAATCACAAAAAACAGCTTCGCTGCAAAAATTTCTGCAAGAACTCGATGCAACACCGTCAACAGATTATTCGCTGTGGCGTGCAACCAGAGGACTTAAAAGGCCAGTGATTTGCAAACCACCATTACGAGCCTCTAATGGTGACTGGGCAAGAACTGATGCTGAAAAAGGTGATCTATTTGTTAAGCACCTAGAAAAACTATTTACCCCGAATATTTCTGCTGATATTGTTGAACTGCCACCCTTTACGGAGATTGAAAATACTATTACTAGTCTTAACACCAGAAAAGCCCCAGGTGTCGACAAAATAAGCAACAAAATGCTTCAACAACTGCCTTATATTGCAAAAAGAGTTATACTCTTCATTTTTAATAGTATTCTACGGCTGCAATACTATCCTGCAGAATGGAAGGTTTCGATGAATATAATGATACCAAAGCCCGTTAAGGATCATACGAAGGTTGAATCCTATCGGCCTATTAGCTTATTGCCCAACATTTCAAAACTATTTGAAAAGCTGTATATGAGCAAGCTGATGCCTATAGTGACTAGAAGTGGATGCATTCCAGATCATCAATTCGGTTTTCGAAGACAACATAGCACTATTGAACAAACTCACAGACTTGTGAACGTATTTAGAGACACCTTTAAAAAAAATATTGCTCTGCGCTCTTTATAGATGTTTCTCAAGCTTTCGATAAATTATGGCACGAAGGTCTTATCCACAAATTAACACACAATCTCCCCGAAAACATCGTCAAGCTTTTAAATTTGTAGTTAGGGAAGGCAATTTTTTAAGCCCTCCGAAGCCGGAGTTCCCCAAGGCAGCATCTTCGGTCCCTTAGATTATTTAATTTGTGCCTCTGACTTACCGTTAACCAGTAACATTCACACATCAACATTTGCGGATGATACGGCTTTTCTAAGCGTTCATGAAAATCCTGTAGAAGCTTCCCGCAACTTACAAGAATATATATCCAAACTGGAAAAATGGCTCAAACAATGGCGTATAAAAGTTAACGAGCAGAAATGTGCACACGTCACTTTTATGTTGCGCAGGGAAACATGCCCGCCTGTACAAATTAACACCGAGACCATACCGCAACACACTGTTGTCAAATATCTAGGCGTTCATCTTGATCGTCGTTTAACATGGAAATGGCATATAGACGCAAAGTTAACACAAATGAAACTAAAAGCAGCCCAAATGAATTGGCTTATTGGAAGAAACTCTATACTAAGCCTTGACTGTAAACTTCTCTTACACAACGCGATCCTGAAACCAATATGGTCCTATGGAATCCTGTTATGGGGCACTGCCTCAGCATCGAATGTCGAAAGAATTCAAAGGCGGCAGAATAAAATCCTACGCACAATAACAGCAGCTGCCTGGTATGTCAGAAACCATCGAATTCATAAAGACCTAGACGTTCCGTTGGTGAAGACAGTATTTTCAAAACACGCGAAAAATTATATAAAAAAAACTTGAGTTGCACCCAAATCCACTTGCGCGCAATATTCTTCATTATAGAGGCCACACCCGGCTGAAAAGAAGGGATACTCTCTTTCTCAGCCGTTCACGAGAGATGTAAAACAACAAAAATCAACCGTTGTAATTAAAAATTTTGTTTAGCATTGGCTAAACTTATATTTAATATTTTTTAGATATAAGATTTGAAAAACTTATTGATAATTCAATTTAAATAATTAAAGATTCAATAAATAATAAAATTACCAAAAAAAAAAAAAAAAAAAAAAAAATTAATTGCAGAATTGACAATAACACAAATGACAGACTTAGGAGAAAACCCTAATGAAATAGCACGTTCCACTATTAAAATGATGAATGAGAAACTGGCATTAGAAATTTTTCAGGAAGGACTGTACGAAGGAATAAGAACAGCAGTTGTTGCAGCGCAACCTAAAAATTTGGCGCAAGCATATGAAATTGCCTGCACGCAAGAACGACTACTAAAAATTACAGACAATTTAAATATATTACATATAAACAAGTATCACAACAAGAACAATGATAGGCGATATAATAATGGCAATAATTCATATAACAATAATAAACGTTTCAACAACTCACAAAGAACAAACCACAATCCTCATGGTAATATAAATAACAATTATAGCAACAACAATAATTCCAATGACAGAAGCAACAGAAATAATAACTTTAGAAGACACAATAATAATAACAGGTATTTCAATAATAGAACAAATGACAATCTCAATATAAATAGAAGACATCAGAATTCAAAAGTATATACTATACATAGACAGGGAAACGCGAGTTGCATATGTACTTTCGCAACCACCCCTCGTGGACATTAATGAAATTATAACTAAATATAACAAACAAAATATAGGTTAAGCCAATGACACTTGTACTTTCGCAACCACTCCTCGTAGACATTAATGAAATTGTAATTAAATATAACAAACAAAATATAGGCTAAGCCAATGACACTTTCTGATATAAGAATGTCTTTGGCACAAGCATAAAAACAGAATGTTAAGTTTTTATACTATTTGCTTTCTGAAATTCGATTCCTCCTTCCGTTGATTTCATTCATTGTATTTTTTTTTTAATTAAAAGAGGCCAACGACAATTATATTACAAAGTTGTAGAATAAATAAAAAATTAAATTGTATTGTTAAAGAAAACTACAAACCAAATGATTTAATGAGTAAGCGGAATTGATACAAAGAAATTTTACGATCGATTTTAGTAACACAAAAAAATAGAGTTCAGTCTTTCAGAGTTTAATAATCAATTCTGCTTGCTCAACATTAACCCATAGAAATAAGTTTTTAGGCTAAAAATATTGTATAAAAAGGAATTTAATGAATAAAGAGTCAGTTGATATTGATAACTCAAAACAATAACTTAAAACACGTTACTGGTGCAGTCGAAAAAGCAAGCTTACTCTAAAGAATAGGTAAAAAGAACCAACGACAAATGATTATTCCAAAGAATAATTAGAATATTTTAACAAAGTTAATAAAATAAAAATAGCTTCAGGAATTGTGGTGAAGTTAAAGTGTACAATAAACAAAATCGGCTTTTCAATAAAAAATTTATACATTAAAAAGATCACAATTTTTTTTTTGGTTGCATAATTTCCTTAATGGGATTCGCAGTCATTTAATAAACAAAAAGATAACGAGTGTTCAAGTGAATTTTAAAATGAAAGAAAAGATAATAATACGATTTTGTGTACAAAAAGGATCCACTCTAAATAATATGATGTCACGACAAGCAGATTTCGATGCCAATCGGCAAAACAACAACTAGAACAACAACGAATACAACTACAACAACTTCAACCTCAAGAACAACAGCTGGGTCTACAAATAAATGCACAACAGCAGTTCATGATGAAACCCAAGGATGTTATAGAGCAGTTCAGGCGGATACACACTTTGAGCCGTAGCATTGGTGTGATGTCCTTTATTGATTCTGTGGAGCTGACCCTTGGTTTGTGTAACAACGATCAGCAGCTGATTGATTTTGGTCTGAAAATAGTCCAAAACGAAAAAATTGTTGGAGAAGAAAGAAAGCGGCTGGGAGATATTGGCAATATTACCTGGGACGAGCTGAAGACGAAAATTTTCTATGTGTTTCAACCCAGAATTACGTATGGAGAAGTTTTTAATCGCTGCAGAGCAGTTAAGGTCAGTAATTTAGATGAATTATTTAAGTATTTTGAAAAGGCTAAATGCGATTTGAATGAACTCTACGCATTTGACCCCCTTAAACTTAACATGTATAGTCCTAAATGTGTTGATAGAGATTTAGTAGATATTGTATTGGAAAAGATCGACGGGACTGTAAGAGCTAACGTAGGTCCGAACGAAACACTACAGGACATTATAATTAAATACACAAAACTTAAACTACTGTGGGACACTAGGACAATAGACTATAAACACAGACTTAATAGGAGATATCCCCAAAAACCCATTTACCAAAGCAACTACAAACAAACAAATACACATATAACAAATGGTATTAAAAACTACCAAATAGAACAAAAATACCAACCAGAAAACCACAATCACTTATACACAGAAAAAACTAATACATTTAACAATCAGCGGAATGAACAAAATCCCTATCCAAGTAATCATAACAGTAAGTCAAGACAAACTCGTCAATCCCATATGAGTGTGGGTCAGTCTAATTTTACTCGAAGAAATAATCATATGGAGATTGATAATATCGAACAAAGTTTTGATGGTGAAGTAAATTTTACGACACCGCCTCCAGATCAAAACTGCCATTAATAATAATTAACATAGGCAAACAAACATTAAAATGCCTAATAGACACCGGGTCGGACACAAGTATTATCAAGCCAACAGCACTTCGTTTTTTTAAACCACAACCCTTAAAGAAAAGTCTAATATACAAAACAATAAACGGTTTGATTAAAGTTACACACTACTACAACACACCAATACCAAAAGAATTTAACTCAACAGGAACAATTTTATGGAAAATTATAGATTTCCAAAGTAATAATTACAATGCAATTTTAGGCCAAAATTTTTTGATTCCATTTAAAGCGAAAATTGATCTATACCACCGTTATATCGAGGTATTCGGAAGCAGGGTGTTTTTTCAGAGTATTTGTCAACCAGTGGCTTACGAAAAAATTCGGGTAATGGAGCCATTGAAGGGAAAGAACATAGCCGAATCTATTGATCTTGGTCATCTGAACAAAGAAGAAAGGGATAAAATACTTAAAATACTAGATAATTTGCTGATGTTTTCTACAAAAAAGGAGACAAATTAACAGCAGCGGATATCGTGGAACACGAAATTAATACAAAAACTGACAAAGCCCTATATTCAAAAATCTATAGATACCCACAAATTCACGAACAGGAAATAGAACGACAAATTAATGAAATGCTAGAACAAAAAATAATAGTAAATAGTAGCTCACCTTACAATAGTCCGCTTTGGATTGTACCAAAGAAGATTGACAATTCAGGCAAAAAAAAGTGGCGTTTGGTTGTCGATTACAGACTCCTAAACAATAATACTGTTGATGACTAATTTCCAATCCCAAATTTAAATAGTATACTAGATAAACTAGGAAGGTCGCAATACTTTACTACCTTAGACCTTGCAAAAGGCTTTTATCAAATAAAAGTAAATGCAAAAGATAGAGCAAAAACGGCATTTTCCACCGCATTTGGACATTATGAATTTGTCAGAATGCCATTTGGATTAAAAAATGCTCCATCTACATTTCAGAGACTTATTAATACTGTCCTAAGGCAGCATATCAACAAAATCTGTGTCGTCTATATGGATGACATACTTGTTTTCGGTACTTCATTGGAAGAGCATATATGTAATATAAAATTGGTCCTGTCAACTTTAAGACAAGCAAATCTAAAAATTCAACCAGACAAATGTGACTTCCTTAAGAGGAAACTTCATTTCTGGGACACATCTTGACGACAAATGGCGTCAAACCTGACAGAAGTAAAATAGATATAATTCAAAAATTAAAGCTACCCAAAAACAGATAAAATCATTTCTGGGCATGACGGGATTTTATAGAAAGTTCATCAAAGACTACGCTAAGATAGCGTCGCCAATGATAAAATACTTGCAAAAAGATGCAAGGGTAAATAAACATGATCCAAACTATATATTCGCTTTTGAAAAACTAAAAGACATAGTAACAATAGTACCAATTTTAAGATATCCTAATTTTTCCAAAAAATTCAAGCTAATAACGGATGCAAGTAACTTCGCTGTTGTGGCAGTTCTGACACAAGATGGTCATCCGATAGCTTATGCATCTAGAACATTAAATAAGCACGAATGCAATTATTCTACAGTGGAAAAAGAATTATTGGCCATAGTTTGGGCCGTAAAGTACTTCAGACCCAAATATATGGAAGGGAATTCGATCTGCAAACGGATCATCAACCACTTAAGTGGCTTCAAGCAAAGTTTGCGGGTAAGGATATAAATCCAGGACTCCAAAGATATATAAAGGGAAAAGATAACAAAATAGCAGATTTTTTAAGCCGCATAGATTCTGATTGTTTTGAAATAAATTGTGTTAACGACACAACAAACTACAACAGAAAGAGAAGACAATCCGGAAGTTCCATGGAGGTGGAAATAACTCATTCACAGGATGAAGAACTTAATGATCATATTCCTACACTTACTACCATTGTCAATAGATTTCATCAACAGATAATTTTTCAGGACACAAAGCAAAAAGAATTCGAACAGGTATTTAACAACAAAAGAATCTTTAAAGACAAAACTGATTTTTTGTATGGATAACAACAATATTTTTAAACAAATTAATGATTGCAAAAATTATTCGCTTTAAAGAAAATTGATTTTTGCTTTTTCGGTTTTAAAATAAATTAAATTATTGTTTTTATATTTAAAATAATTTCTGAATTAAATAATTTTTTCCAATTTGTAAATTGAAAAAATTTTTAATTTTGAGACATGAGGAAATGAAAAAGTGTTATTATTTTCTTAAAAAATTTGAAATACATTAGAAAAGTTTAAAAATTTTTGAAAATATAAAGCTATTTAAATATTAATCTTTATAATCTATTTTGCCCTTTAGCTTTATATACTAAATGCCTATAACTCTGAGCTACACTATCAGTATCTGCTTTCAAGTTAATTCTTCTAACATATATCTGCGTTTATATATATTTTCTGTATTTAAAATTGATATTCTTTCAAAATCTGGATAGTGATCTGAATCACGACAGTGCAGAGCTAATGCAGTCTTTTGTGATGATGTATAGTTTCTATATTTCAAATTTGTTTTGTGTTCAGCTAATCTAGTTTTAAGTTTGTTTTTTGTAGTACCTACATACACCTTATTACAAATTTCACTTTTAGATTTTTCTAATTTATGTAATCCATCTTTTGTTTTGCTAAGCAATTTACCTAACGTATTACATGATTTATGTGCTATTTTATATCTGTTAGTATCGAAAACATCTGATTTTTCTAACCGTTCTGAAATTATAGGAAAGTATGTTAGAGATTTGCATATTGTCGGTTGAGTTACTACATCTGCTTGAGTATTGCCACGTCTTCTATATTGTCGTATTAAATTACATGTTAAACCGATTGGGAAATCATTTTTAACCAATAATTCCTTAATAATATCCTTATTCTTCCTGTGGAATTGTACGTCACTAATAGTCAAAACTTTATCTATAAGATTCTTTGCTGTAATAATAATTATTCTCTTTGGGTGCTTTGAATAATAATTAATAATTCGACCTGAAGCTGTTGGTTTCCTATACCAATCCACTAACATATTATTTCCATTTCTAATTACCAATGTGTCTAAATAAGGAATTCTGTTATCTTTTTCTCTTTCAAATGTAAATTGTATATCATGATGAATTTGAAATTATACAAAAAATATCATCAACATATTTTGTTATAATTTTTGGTTTCACAGACAAACTACCTAAGCAGGTTAGGTTAGGTTAGGAAGGGTAGTGTGAAATACACATCCACTCGGAGACCCAATTGGATCCATTGTGATTCCCTTCATTTGTAATTTATTGACTAATTAGTCTCCTTACTTTCCAAGGAGAAACAAAGAGCCCTTAACATCCACCATTCAGCCACTTAATTCCCATGGTAAAGCCCCTGATATCCTCAAGTTTGCACTTCGCGATATCACTAATGCCCTCATGGAAACGTCTGCTCAGCCATCTTCGCCTATGGCGTTGCAGCCTTGGGCAATGACAGATGATATGCTCTATAGTTTCTGGCTCCTCTTCATCCCCACACATCCTACAGAAGTCTGGAGTGTCAATTTCCCATATGCTGGTCCTCGCTCTAACCGAGAAATGGCCAGTCAAGGCGCCTATTAAGACTCTCAAAACCTTTCTATTCATACCCAGCAGTAGATCAGATTTACCTGAGTCTAGTTCTGTCCATATGGACCTCGAGACTCTACAATCTTCTCTATTCCTCCAGGAATAGTTAGTTCTGCTAATTACCCAATTACTGAGTTCCCTATAGTAGTGACCGATTGGAGGTTTAACCGACCTGTCACTGACTGCCACATCTTATGCTGACCCTATTCGTGCCAGCTCATCAGCAATTTCGTTTTCCTCAATATTGCAATGTCCTGGTACCCAACATAGCCTAACGCTAATTTTTGTCCCTAAGCAAATTGAGAGATTTGCTGACCAGCTTCGATTTGACACTATGCATCTTTAAAGCTTTCAGCGCCGCCTGACTGTCAACGTAGAATGTTACCTCCATGCCTTCAGTTACATGTTCTGTCACTAGTTCCGTGGCCCTGAGGATCGCTAGGAGCTCAGCGTGAAATACACTACATTCGTTCGGTAGCCTAAAAGACCTTCGAATGTCCGTTCCTAAAAAATAGACGCCAGCACCCGTACCTATTTCCATTTTCGATCCATCTGTAAAGACCGCGCAGCCCTCGTACAGTCTATCAGATTTGACCCAAAGATCCCTATCTGAAATGACTAGTGAAGGCATTCTAATAAATTTAGTCTCAACAACCTTAAAATCCGTAAAACCAGGGGATATGGTCTCCCGTCTGCTAAAACTAATCTTTTTGAAGAGTGATGTATGACCTGTAAATCCTGGCCTTACAAAGCCCGCTTCCATAAGCCTGAGCAAACTCCTTGCCGCCGTTCTCAACACACATTCTTCAATGGGAAGCAGGTGAAGGATGACGCCCAAGGCAGCCTGAGGGGTGCTCCTCTGGGCCCCAGTAATACCCAGCGAAGCACACCTCTGGACCTTAGCAGGCAGCTTCCTATGGCTTTCTTTCCCCAACGCCTCCCACCATACGACACATCCATAAGAAATCACCGGCGTGACAACCGATGTATAAATCCAATTTACCACCTTCGGTTGCAGACCCCAGTTCCTCCCAATGGAATTCCTGCATATATAGTAGGCATTTAGTTCTTTCTTGAGCCTTTGCTGTATGTTTCTTTTCCAAGAAAGTTTTCTATCTAGGAAAACACCCAAGTTTTTCGCCTCCTTTGGAAAGAAATTTCCCTTTTACCAGTAATACCACGTCATCAGCGTAGGCGACTATCTTCTGACCGTTCCTCTCAAAACGCCTGAGAATTACGTTTACAGCTAGCTATCAGCTACAGAAGGGGTGATAATACTCCCCCTTGCGGCGTACCTCTTGTCACTAACCTCCTCAGGCTTTCGCCCTCCATACTCGAGTTGATAATCTACCTAAGCAACAATCTAATAATTTTTCCATAAAAATATCAGCTATTATTGGAGATGCTAGAGATCCCATAGGAAGTCCCTTCTGTTGCATATATGATTTTTTATCATATTGAAAAAATCTGTTATCAACAATGCAAAATCTTAAAATTCATAAAAATAAGTCTTTTTCTATATTAGTGTGCTCTGCAATCTTATTCAATTCTCTTCTATAACACTAATCGCTAATTCTACAGGTATACTCGTAAATAATGAAATAACATCAAATGAGACGAATATTTCATCATTTTCCATTCTTACATTCTTTATCTTTTTTATAGCCCGTTCAGCGTGACGCGAAATTAAGTAATTTCAAGTTGAAATTACGAACGAAATCTAAGGTTTTCATGCTGGTACATTTGACACATGAGTTAATTTTAAGAACAGCTAATAATATTATGCGTAGGTATTTATGCATTTACTTACTTTGCCATTGTATTATATACATATGTATACACTATTAAATTTCAAAAAACCAACAACTAATTAAAAATTTCAGTTTAAAATATTTCATTCAATATATTTTTTAAGCAAACGTCACTTTTTTCTCGGTAAACACGGTTGTACATTAGAGCACGGTTGGAACAAAAAGGGATTTTATTACAAAAACAAGGTTGATTATTGTAATTTCAAGTTGATTTCGGCGAAATTAAGTAAAATTACTAAATAAATAACTTTTACTGAGAGTTTTTTGTTTTCGATATTCAGAAGCGATTATCTATTTATAAAAGGGCACAGTACCCTTATTAATTTGTTGACCTTATTTATTACATAGGGTATGTGACAGCAGAAGTTTACTTTGGTGTCCAAGATAACGCCCAGATATTTAACACTTCTTTCCCATGGTACTTCGACATTCATGAAACACAGTGGGTTTTGGGGAATAAAACAGTCATTCCGCTTCCTTGAAAAGTATATCGATTGTGTTTTATCTGGATTAATCATAATTCTCCATTTATCGAAATATGATTTGAGCGCAGTTAGGGCAAATTGGAGGTTTGAGATGATGTCTGCTGCATAAATGTCTGAGCAAAGGAGTGCCGTATCATCGGCAAACATTGACGTAACGCAATTGGGGACTACTGGAATGTCGGCTGCGAATAAGTATTGGATACAAACAGTACCCTTGAGGACAGCCTGCAGAAATGATAATCTGTGATGATGGCGTTTTACCCAAATACACGTGAAAAAATCTATTATAAAGGAAGTTTTGCACTATTTTTATAATTTCAATTGGATAATTTAATCTATTTAATTTAAAGATTAGACCATTATTTCAAGTAGTACCATACCTGTTGATTTACCAACACTAAAATTGCTTTGCACTAAATTTCTAATTTTGCATAACGGCTGTGTAGTGTTGTGTTCTGTTCTGAATCCAAATTGTTGTGGCGGAAGAATGTTGTTGTTCTCAGTGAAAGTAATAATCTTTTTCTTCAAAATTTTTCCTAGAATTTTACTTACGGAAGAGAGTAAACTTATAAGTCTATATGATAGAGGTAATCCTGCTGACTTGTTAGGCTTAAGTATTGGGATGGTTTTAGAAATTTTCCAAGTAGATGGAAAATAACTTAAATTAAGACAGGCATTAAAGATTGTAGTGAGATACTTGAAACCTTTTCAAGCATTTATTATTTATTCCATCAGAACCGGGCGATTTGCTGTTTTTAAGTTTTTTGATAATATCAACCACTTTTCCCGATGATATAAGATAGTGTTGTGATTCACAATTGAACTACCCTCCTACATTGCACTTAGTTGTTAATGCAACAATAACAGTTCATTAACTTGAGTATTGTTTGCGTTGCCAAATTGTGCAATGTTGCTCTTTCGCAATAGCGAAAATATTTGGGTCAGAATCAAATATGAAGAATTGCATATTCCCTTTGTGTAACTAGTTTTAAGATAGTATAAATAGCTAGTGCTAAGTTATTTAAGAAAGAGAACGTATGGACATGTAAAAGGTAAATAGTGTTAAAGTAATTATTAATAAAGATAAATTAAAATCCTACGGAATAGTTTGACTTGTCCAAAGAACGAAGATAATAACAACTTAACATTGGCGCAGCCGGTAACTTCATCAAAATTTCAATGGATTAAGTGTTAGTTTTCAACAGTAGAGAATAGACAGCCTGATAAAAGACTAAATTCTAGCTACCTTCGGTCTGTCAAATCCTGCATTGATGAAAATAGAGGACTTAATGCGCAACAGTACAGAATAGACAGCCTGATAAGAGACTAAATTCTAGCTACCTTCGCTCTGTCTAATACTGCATTGTTGAGGGTATAGGACTTAACAAGCTTCCATGTCCTAACTATAAAAAAATTCATATCTTAAATAAACGGGTTTTTTTTTTTATTCAAATAACTAAAACGAGAAAGTTTCCGGATAATACTAATAATAAAAACGGTTCACTGTTCCGAGCTTTTAAAAAACGAGTGAAAATGTGATAAATTTAAGCCTGAAACTGATTTGGTAAACATTAGAGGCTCATAAGGAAGATAATACAAAAAAGCAATTTTCAAAAGAAAAGGTATCACCATGACAATCTCCATTGTAAGTACAAGATAGGAAGTAGATTCAGAGAACTTACACAGAAAGATTACCAATTGGTTGAAAAGGGAGGATGGTTCAACGACAACCATATAGATATATTTCTCGACTGGGTCTCCAAAACGGCCATTACATTGGAACAAGCAACGCAAATTCACATGTTTAGTGGTTCATTCTATCAGGCACTGCAACAGTACAACCATGACCCAAGTGATATAAATAACCAGAATAGGGTCCGTAGGGCTTTCAAAAGAAGAGACCCCATGGGAAAACGTTTATTTCTCATACCAGTTAATGAAAAGTTTCACTGGACCCTCGCAGCGGTCACGAAGGAAGCAATAATAATGTACGACTACTGAAACCTCACAAACTAGAGAAGGCCGCAGAAGCAATAAGGAGTTTGTACGGGGTTTTTCTGAACTTGGAACTATGGAAACAGAAACACACTTACCGGTGAAGTACGCGGAATGCCCGCAACAGGAAAACCTGGTGGACTGCGGATTACATGTAGTAAGGAATGCGGATTTCTGTCTTAGAATATTTTTCAATGCTCAACCTTTGGATCGGCGTCAAACAGACATTTCGAACGCTTGCTGTCTAGAGTCATGAGGAAATGGTCGAAAAGGAATGTAGGGGACAGGGGCAGTACTAACTCAAACATCAACAACACAGTCCAGTCGTTTCTGCAAGACATGGAGGAAAAATGGACAAAAGGCAAGTATATGAGGAAAGATATAGAGATAAACTACATAACCTACCGATAGACTGTTGACAGACACGGTACAGGAACGGTAAAGCTATTATAAACTTTTATTGGCGCCTAAAAAACAAAAAAAAAAATCAATTTTTTCTGTTTTTGACACAGCATTTTAATAATATAAATAAACAAAGAAATAAAATAAAGGAAGACACACACTAAAAGGACGACGTCAAAGATAGCGCAGCCAGCTTAAGAGGATGTATAAGGTTGTTAAGGAGGAGAGGGAAGTTGCGGAAACAAAGAACAAAGTGGACGATATGGATATGCAGAAAAAAGAAGTGGGGTCGATGAAAATATTACGGCCGCGGAGTATCTAAAAGAATATATAAAACTGAAGAACGTTAAATTCGAAAAAAAAAACCATAGAGAATCTAAAAGATCATGAAGAAATGTCAGAACCCGAAACAGCGACAGTAGGGGAAAAACACGAATAGGTTACAAAGAATAGCAGACTAAACATATTTTTTAAAACAAGAAAGTCATTACAAAAAGAAGAAGAAATGGACTCTTCGGAACCAGTGGTATCAAAATAAGAAATCGAAAAGGACGAGATTGAACAAGTGGCTGAAAAGAATTACGGAGACAAATAAATAAATAATTTATGAAAAGCAAAACGATAAAGAAATATAACGAAAATAACATTCAAGAAATCAAAGAGATAAAACAAAAAGAAAAAGACGAGGAGAAAGAGAAGAAACAAGAAATAATATAAGTCATTTCACAAGAAAATCGGATGACACAAAGGATAAAGAAACAGAGAGGCAAGCCGAAAACAAAAAAAAAAAAAATACATTTGGAGTAGAGAAAATTTTTGAGGAAATAGAAGACTACCCAAAATACTAAAGATGAAACATCAACAGAAAAAAAATGAAGACTTGAAGAAGAGACCGCCAGCAGGCAAAACAACACCAACAATATCAACCATTATGTTTGGACGTTTCCAACTGCAACTAACTTCTCACCCTAAACAACCTCACAACAAATTTAGGTATTCTCGTCTTAATTGCGGTTGCGGTGTGATCGCCACCGCATTGCTTTTGTTCAAGTATTCGCCATATCCGCCACAGTGAGTATTGCTACGTTTGAGCTTCTAGCATACACAATCATATACGATTGCGGTGACTGCTTTGCTTTACTTTTTTCACACATTCGGCTGTCGTACTCATACTTAACGTACACAACAAAAACAATATTTGTATACGAACATGCGAGTAGACTCATTGATGTGTGCTTTATATGAAGTAAATACAGCGTTGCCACTGTGTAATTATACAAAAGCTGTACTAATTTGAAAAAAAAAACACTTATGCATTTGTATTTAACTTTTGTGTTCTGCAAAAATTGCAATATATGTAAAATATTAGCGACGCGTATATTCATATGAATGTACATAATATGTATGTATGTATGTGTAAATGCTGAATACCTCTATCATGTTTTACGAGTACAAAATTACCTCTCTTTTTCTCTTCTCTGGTAAAATAATAAAGTTGATAATTAGGGCATTTATCGTTTCAGGTAACGAAATGATAAATAAAGCCCGTCTTATTTTTAATGTTTATTTTATTAAACTATCATAACACTTTCACATTGTTTTTCGGAATCGAAATTTGGTTTTTTGTAATGCTGCGCACTTGCATTTTTCAATCTCAGTAGGAAAAATAACTACGCTGAAGAGCAAATTAAATTTTTGGGAATGAATTCTTGCATACAAATATAAGCAGATAGCGCCTTAAGAAATGTTTTGTGAAATATTTATGCGTAAATATATTTTTTGGGTAGTTTTGATTAATCTTAAATCTGGCATCACTGATTGTTTGTGGAGAAAACTTCCAAAAGCATATATAAAAAAATAATAGAGTATGAAAAGACGAAATACTAAAAGTTTTGCTCATGCAGATTGCGATGTTTGCTGCTACTGGTTTTTGCGCTCATTGGTTTTATGTACGCAAACATCGCAAAGTAGCGAGCATATTATGATCGCATCAAATCTCTGTAAATAAACGGGGAGTCAAATCAACACCGCAAATTATTTTATGCGTTGTTTAAAGTGCTCGGATGTGTAAAGTATAGAGTACATATGCGGTGTGATCGCGCCGTTCTCTGGTATGGACATGTAAAAGGTAAATAGTGTTAAAGTAATTATTAATAAAGATGAATTAAAATCCTACGGAATAGTTTGACTTGTCCAAAGAACGAAGATAATAACAACTTAACAATAGGAATCCGATGGGGTAACATCCGTGTTATTTATTAGGGCAGCGACATTATTGACTTCAGAAATAGTTGCGCTATCACTTAACTGTGCTGAAGAAGAGTGGTTCAATTTGAAAGTTTGAGCCAATACTTCAGCTTTCTCTAGCTGAGTGTAATATACGTTATTGTTGTATTTCAGACTTGGGATATTACTAGCTTTCTTCCTTAAAATTTTAGATATTTTCTTTTTTAATGTTGTTGTTCAAGCGTGACATTGCATAATAATCGCTTAAGTCTCTAAATCTTTTCCAATTCCTTCTGAACACGTTTCTCATTTGTATCATGATAATTATATTATTAGGCAGAATTTTGATCATTGGTGTTGTACATTTTTTGAGAACTGATTTATCTATCGCTGATTTTACGACGGTGTTAAAAATGTTTATCATATCATCTATTTAATATAGGTTTGTGATTTCGCTATGATTAACTAATGTAGGGAGATTTTTGTTTACTAGTTTGCTAAAACGTGGCCAATTTGCCTTGTTGAATGCGTAGACTAAGTTGTATTTTGATTTGTACATTAGATTAACAGTAGTGAGTATCGGTAAATGACTTTGACAGCTGACATGTTTGATAAAACTTTAGTTAGCAATATATTGCCCCAGGTGTTTTTTCTTACACATCCCCAGTATCTATGACGGCAGTTTAGGTCTCCTCCTAAGATGTATTTATTGTTGGTATCTAATAGCTTGCGCAAGTCCGACTTAAATTTATGTTTTTTGGAAGTATCTGTTCCAACATTCCCTCCTGGAAAATAACACGAGTAAATATCAATAACTTAATTTCCGCAACTAACTCGAACCCCAATGTTGTCAATAATTTCAGTTGTTTTTGGTGGTATAAGTTGGTGCGAAATATTTTTCTTAATTAGGATAGCTACACCTCCACCTGTGCCAGATAGGCGATCCAGTCTATAACAGTAAAAATTGTTATGTCTAATAGATAATTTATTGTTAAGCCAGGTTTCACAAATTAGACAAATATCCACGTTCTGTTTCACTAAGAAATTAAAAAGATCTTCTTTTTTTGTACGAATACTACGGGCATTCCATGATACTAATTTTATGTTGTTATTCATTGGCAAAGAAAATTGAAGGCAAGGTTGGTTAGAGCTTGGAACTGTTCCTCACGAGTCTTGCAAGTTTTTAGATTCGTAATTAAATCGAGTGTAAGATTTTTTAGTTCTTCAAGGGAAAATATTATTATTGTTGTTTACATCGTTGTTGAACGAAGTTAATTGTTGACTATAGTTCATTCTTGACGAAGTTCGATTACTCCCAATCTGGTTTAGAGCATTAGGGAAATTATTGTTGAAATTTGAATTTTTATTAAACTGTAGTTGCCTTGCTCTAGGACTCTTTGGCTGAGCTCGTTGACGAATTTGCTTGTAGGCTTCTCTGCCTTGGCAATCAGGAGACATAGGTCACTTTTACAATTTGCACATTTTATGATTGTGCAGGTGCAAGCATCAGTTCTGTGGTTACCAGCACACTTTGCACAGAAGGGTTTTACCTTGCACCTACTGGATCCATGACCGTACATCTGAAAGTTGTAGCATTGTGTCAGCTTTGACTTATTAGATTTTTGATAATCCCATCTCACTTTAATATAGTTGATGACAGAGTAATTTTGCCTTAGTTCTCTGAGGGTGATTGTTTTTCTTACAAGGTAAGCGATGAAAATAATTTGTTCTCTGTTACCTTCAGTGGACCTAGTAACAATTTTAACATCTGTGCATTTAAGACCCATCTTTATTAATCGATCCTTTATAACAGCGGGGTCAGTTTTGTCTAACCCAAGAAGAACCACTTTATAGGGCTTTTCGTGCTTTTGAGCATAAGTGAAATACTCAAGCTGAAAAGTATCAGTAAGAGCCACGCATACTTTGTCGTAATCCTCTTTATTTGGACAGAACAGTTTTAATCCAATTGAAATTTTTCGAATTGAGTAGTCTTTTATAGCTAACATTCTATACATATCGTGCAATTGCTCAATTTTAAATTTTAAAATCGTTATAGGTGAGATGTTCACCTTCACAGCTGGTTCGATAATAACTTCATCGTTATCGTCATTATCCTGAGTTTGTAGTGGTGCATAATAATTTTTATAATATATGTAGTTCTCATAGAGCTACTAGCAGTTGCTTGTCTCTTACTCATTATGTGCCTATGCGAGGCAAAAACAACATCCTCAACGTTACTGCGCTTAATTTTGTTCTTTTGATATTTTAAAACAATAGCAAAAAACTCGGTGGGGAAGTAAAAATGAAAAACTACCGTACACTTTTATCTGCTGATCAGAAGCAATAAGCAAAATAACTCTTTACTCATCAAGCGATAGTGCAAGACTCAGTCTTTAGTTAATTTTAAAATTCCTTTAATGTATTTACTAAGTCCATAAGAAGGTGAATTTATAAATGAACAAATCGGTCTCAATGGGAAATTTTCTTTATGGATTTTCAGAACTCCATATAATTTGGGCGCTGTAGCTATATTCGTTACTAATTTATTTTTTCTCTAAAGGTGTAATTAATTCTAATCTGAAAAAATTTCCTACAATTTCATTATTCACCTTCTGTAATTTGCTTGTTTTTTTTTTTAGTTAGGACCAGCACTCAGGGGTTGACCCCTACGTATGCAGTGCACTGTGCCGGAGCTCAGGGAGAGGGATAGGGTAGAGAAGATAGATGTTGAAAATTTTGAAGATTTAACTCTTTCACAACTCTGCTTTGCGCGTTATGTTAATTTTCAAGGCAGTGTTGAGGCGCAGTAGACGCATTAACTTTGTTAAGCTGTATTATCAGGCATTTTATTAATTGTTTTACTTCGCCGATGATTCTGCTAACCGACGAAGGAGGGCGGTGTTGTGTACATTAGCTTGGAACAGTTCGCTGTCGGAACAGTTTTTTATTGACCAGTGCTATGCCTTCATCACTTAAATAGTCCGACAATAATTAATACAATGTCTCACTAATGTACATTCGAGAAATTAATGATTTTGATTGATTTGCTCTGGCCAGGGTTTGAACCCAGGCCCCAAGTCATTGTTTGCTTAGTAGTCAATGCGCTAACCACTTCAGCCAACACCACCCTCAATCTTAGATCTTTTTCTAAAATCTTATATGTTGAGATATCATTAACAATATTATCTATCCTCGAAACAATCAAGTCTATTCATGGCTACTGTTGCATTTCCCTTATCTGCATTTATAATAAGTAGTTCCCTGTTATTCTTTAAAAACTGTTCTGTATCATGTACCTTATTTAATACAAACTTATCTCTACCAGTCAGTTTCATTTTGTTCATATGGTCATCTATTATGGTTGTTAATTCTGTTCTAGCTATTTCCTGATTTTCTTTTCCTTCTATAGTCTGAACAAGATCTTCTCCGCCCGATATCATTTTTAATACCGGAAAATGTTCTTTTCTAACTGGTAATGAATATTTTAGCCCTAATGAAAGAGTCCATTGAATAGCTTTGGGAATGTCTACATCTGTCTTATTTACAAACCACAACTGATTTAAATTTTCTTCCTAATTCCCTTCTTTGTAAATTTTGCAAATTTCTTTCTATGTACCTCTTTTAATCTATTTGTTAATGAATCTGCCATTATGTCTTCAAATTCGAAAAACATTTTCATTTCCGCATCACCCAAACATCTTCTTAATCTAATTGTAATAAAATGTATCTCCCTTTTCGCCTCATTTAATAATTGATGTATATCTTTAATTGCCAAATTCAGAATTTTGTCGTGGATGATTTCCAAATATCTCGTAAAAGTTTTTTGAACATGCACATGAAAAAGATTGGAAATGTTTTTGGTTGAGTTTTTGACAAACTTGGGAATAATACCTGAATTTCTGCAGCGAATAAGGAACGTTATATTCGCTTTAAATCTAATTATTTTACCTCTCACTGTTTTGAAACGATTAATTACCCTTCTAATCTCTTGGTTTCTCTTCAAGTAATTGTAGTTCATAATTATAAATTCTGTTTTCTTCTATTTCAGCCAAAATCTTTCACTTAATTCTTGATATATAGACGTGCTCTTCTTATTTTGATTTTTATTGCTAATTTTTCGACCTTTTTATTGAAGTTATTTATATTTGATTGATGAGTTTTAGGTCAATTTTTTTAATAAAAAACGGTATCAAATTTTATTTAAAGATATTTCGCTACTCCTTTGTGTAGCTTCTTGTTAAAAAACAACAAAACAGGATAACAACAATATTTTAAACAAATTAATTGTTGCTGAGTGTCATCATTACATTATAATTACATCACATTTTTTAATACGTATCATACTAAGATCATTTTACACTAGCTGTCAATGCAACACTGGAACTAGACACTTAAATTTGCAAGAATGCTTTTTTCGTTTATTATCATTTGCTTTATATATTACACATTATTCATTCTAGTTACCCAAGGCGGATTTATTATAAGGTGGGAGCCAGAATAAAACAAATACAACACGAAAAACATCAGGCATTTTGTTTGTGTAAATTTCCAAACTATTGTCAAATTTGTTTTGTAAAGAAAGTAAGAAAAAGAGAAATGAAATATATATTAGTGCTCCCATCTAAAAGGCCATATCCAAAAACTGGGGATATATTTTGGTAGTTGGGATTAAAAATCTACTCTATACATACAACTTTTGCAATGTTCATAAAAAGTAAAATAATTTTGAAATATGTACAAGTTTTAATAAAAAATGTCCAGTAAATTTTTTTTTTGTAAAACAAATCAAATTTATATTGAATGCTTCAGCTAGCCTCTAAATGTTGCATAACTATATCCTTTGAAATATTTGCGTCGAGTAAATTTGAAAATATTTAGAATGCTATTGCATAACAAATATATACTTTACAAACAAACATAAACCGCGTAATTCTCTTTCTTTGGCATATACATATTTCTTATATAAAAAAAATATATTTGATCGGATACTCCATCCATCTTCTAAAATTCTACATTAAAATGTGTTTGTTTTGAAGATTTCGAAGTCCTAAGAACTTAGATATATGTAAATTGTCTGTATTGAGTTAACCCTAATTAATAGGAATTTTCTAATGACTAAAAAATATTATTTTAGTAAACAATATAAATTTCTAACAAAGTTAATATTCTTCATATAATTGAATTTGTTTTCAAAAACCAATTTGGAGATTTTAGGAGATAATGGAATGAAAGTGTAGAATACAAATTACAAAAGGTAACCCAGAAGCAAATAAAATTTTCTATGTAATATATACAATTTGTTTGTAAACAAAGAATTTAATGGAAAAGGAAATACTACAAAATTTGACAATCGTTTGGAAATGGCGAATTTATGAATTCGGAGCAATGGCGAATTATAATAAATCCGCCTTGTAGTTACCACAAAGATATACGAACAATGTCATACTTGAATTAAAATTAAATAAAACAAATTTAACAATTAATAATAGTTTTATTCAACAAATAAAGAAAGAATACAGTCTACTTCATCAACATTTCAACATATTTTTTGGTCCTAACGATCCGAATTGTGAAGTTTATTATTTGTGAATTTGTGAGTTGTGAAGCCAAGAACATGAGGTGCTTGGTTATACATATGAAAGTGTACATACATACATACACAAACATAGTGAGAGTGAGTTGCGAAACACAAGCATCATCATACAGGTGTCAGTCACAGTAATCTTACATACATGCATAAAAGATGCGTAACAAGATACTGGTGAAAAGTCTTTTAATTCAAAAGAATTAGATTCAATCACAATAATAACAAAACAAAAATAAAATCACAATTGAGAAAAAGTTTCGAACTAATTAGATTCCTACTGAGAATTTTCTAAAGCTAATTGCTTTATCAATGGTAAATAAGTTTAAATGTCTTGGATAATATGTCAATCTGTTAAATGATAAAGAAGTACATTGTGTCTTGGGTAATATAAAAATTTGAAAATCTGTGTCAAGGTTAATATAACAATTTAAAAACTATGTCAGTGTCATTTACTAATATAACACATAAGTAAAATTGCAAGCAACACAGTAAACATTTAAGAAACCAAATAAATCATAACAACACTATTTTTCTGATAATTAATTAACATTTAATTTTTGCTTGAAATTAATAAAAATGGAAGCTTTAAAGAAAAAACGTGTACAAATAAAGCGATCTATAACTAAAAATTATAATTTCCTGAACAATCAAAATTCAAATTCAACTGAAGCGAAGGTACGTACTATTGAACTCAATACTATTTATAAAGCTTACAAAGAACTTCAAGATGAAATAGACTCAATTTGTGAAACTCAAGAACAAATTGAAACTGAAAACGTATATAGAGAAAAGATAGAAGAAATGTTTTTCACAGACAAAGCTACATGGCTGGGTCGATTCTACGTATGCAAATTTTAAGTGATTATACAATAATACAGTTGAAAGCTACAATGCCATGAAAGTCATCAATGACTCAATATAGACTTGGGATTCAGTTTTACTATACCATATTGCAGACAAATTAGACTCAGAATCAATAACACTTTGCGTAGAGAAAAAAAGGTAATAAAATTCAAACATTTCCACAATTATTAAAATTTATGAAGAGACGCTTAATCGAATTGGAAGATCCACATAAACATAAACATTTTACACGAACGCAAGGAAAGTCTGTAGCGGTTACAACAATCAAAGATTCATGCCCGGTGTGTAATGAAAACCATTTTTTGTATAGATACCAACGATTCAAAGCTTGGAACATTAATGAACGTAGAAAGGTAGTACAAACAAATAAACTTTGCTTTAATTGCCTTAGAGAGAAACATTTTTCTAAAGATTGCAAGTCAAGTTCATGTAAAACATGTGGCTTGAAACACAATACGTTATTACATATAGATATACAAGGATATCAAAATGTATATAACAACAATAAAACTTCAGTTAGTAACAAATAAGACAACAAACAACTTTGTTACCAACTGCTATTATTATGGTCCGCGACAAGAATAACACTTTACATCCTTGTCGTGCTTTAGTCGATTCGGACGCACAGTCTACTCTGGTATCAGAGGCTTGTGTCCAGCGATTGAATTTAACACGTACATATCGCTCCTTTATTGCAACATAGTCATATCTCATATGATATGAGAATATGACTATGTTGCAATAAAGGAGCGATATGACAAAACTCTACTTTATGGAGTAGGTAACAACAATCCAAATTATACAAGAGGAATAGTTGAACTTGAATTATATTCCACAAAAACTAATCAGACGTTAATCACAAAGTCATATTGTTTATCGAAATTAACACAATATCTACCATCCCACACTACTAATGAGAAAGGTTTATACTTTTTTCTAACTTAGAACTTGCTGATCCCGCATACTTCACAAAGAATCGAATAGATATCATTATAGGGGCAGATGTATTCGCTTATTGCATTATAGATGGCAAGATTTCACATCCATCTGGATCTCCAATTGCTATAAACACAATTTTTGGATGGATAATTATGAGAAATGTTAACGAAACGCAACAATGAACCTTTGTTGCCCATCTATATTCTGATCTAGATACTTAATTGCAGAAATTTTGGGATGTTGAAAATATTCAAGATGTCAGTAAATATATAAATCCAGAAGAAGAAATGGCTGAAACACACTATTCTGAAAAAGTTCGACGTCAAAAAGATGGTCGGTATATGGTCAGGCTTCCTTTTAAGTCATATACAGTGGAACTTGGTGAGTCTAGAAGTCAAGCATTAAAAAGCCTAGAGTCCATGGAACGCAAATTCATGAAATTAAAACTGAATTCTGTAAATTTATGAAAGATTATGAAGATCTTAACCATATGCAACCAGTTTTGACAAAAGATGTAAAATATTACTTGCCACATCACGCAGTTCTCAAACCATCAAGCACCACAACAAAACTGCGTGTAGTATTTGATGCCTCATGCAAGAGCTCAAATAATTATTCATTAAATGACTACCTGCTTACTGGTCCTACCATTCAGAACGATCTTTATACAATTTTACTTAAATTCAGAAAATATGAAATAGGCGTCACTGCTGACATTGAGAAAATGTATAGGCAGGTGATGATACATCCTGCAGACAGCCTGTATCAAACAATTTTATGGCGTAACTTACCTGATATAAAAATGAAAGAATATTATCTTAATACTATGACATATGGTACAGCACCAGCACCATTTTTAGCAACGCGAACATTAAAACAAGTTGCTCTTGATAATTTGACAGAATACCCAATAGAATCTGCCGAAATAATGAATAACTTTTATGTACATGATTATATGTCCAGTTTTCCTGATTTGAATACTGCAAATTCTCTTCGTTCGTCATTATGCTCAATTTTATCAGAGTCAGGTTTTAACTTACGCAAGTGGTCATGTACGAGAATACACAAAAATTTCAACATAATATCAATACTTTAGATGAAGCAACAGCAGCAGATACAATAATCAATCATTCAGAAACTATTAAAACTCTTGGTCTATTGTGGAACACCGCAACTGATAGTTTCCAATACAGGGGCCAAATCACCGCATACGATATCGAACAGAATTTATCGAAATTTTTCATTTTGGTATTATCGCTTACGATATCGAATAAATTGTATCGTAATTTGACACATCGTATGCCATAATTTGCTTATTCGACACGTATCGTAATGTTATTCGATACGATAGTTAATTCGATATCGTATGCGGTGATTTGGCCCCAGTATTTCATTTGAAGAAATATCTGATCGTATTACTAAACGTCGTGTCTTATCAGAACTTTTTAAGATTTATGATCCAATAGGTTGGATAGCTCCAATGGTTATTCAATTTAAAATATTCATGCAAAAACTCAGTTGGGATCAAGAACTGCCCAATGACTTATCAAAAGTTTGGCAAAGACTAAAACAAGATGTTATTTTTGTCAAAAATCTTAAAATTTCAATTTTCCGTAGGTGATCAGGTCGAACTTCACGGTTTCTCAGATGCATCTGAGCTTGCCTACGCCGCTACCATTTACATCCACATTGTAAAACAAAATGGCTCAGTTAAAACAAGGGTAGCTCCTTTAAAGCAAATCACACTTCCGCGCTTAGAGCTTTGTGCAGCACAGCTCATGGTAAAACTCATATGTAAGGTAAAGGATGTCTTACAATTTAACAACGTTTGAATATACGGTTGGACTGACTCAACAGTTGTGTTAGCCTGGATTAGTGATCATCCGCGAAGATGGAAAACATTTATTGCCAACCGCACTTCTTACATAATCACACGTTTGCCTTCGAACCAATGGCACCATATTGTTTCTAAACAAAACCCAGCAGATTTAGCTACCAGAGGCATTTCAGCAGCTGATCTCATCAATAATTCCTTATGGCGGACAGGTCCACATATTTTACAGAAAGCTATTTTAGAATTTCAACCTACACCTAGTGTTGTTCATGATTGTTGCTCAGAGCAGAAGAAAAACATAATTTTTATGGTAACTACATTTGTCAATGGCAATGTGGAACTAACAGAATGATATTCAAATTTAACAAAACTTCTTCGTATAACAGCACTATTATTGCGTTTTGTCAACAATTGCAGATCAAAGGAATCTAAATTAAAACGAAAATTTGGCTTCATCACGACTATTGAACCCGAATTGGCAAGAAAATCATTAATTAAACTTTTACAACATAAATACTTCTTACAACGAAATACAAACATTATCTTTTAAGAAACCACTCGCAGCATCAAATAAACTTGTAATGCTGTCACCATTCTTAGACAACGATAATTTGCTTAGAGTTGGTGGGCGCTTGGAAAATGCAAAGATAAGTTACAATCAAAAACATCCATTCATTCTTCACAAAGACGACATATTTACTCAGCTATCAATTGAACATTATCATAAAAAATACCTTCATGCTGGTACACGACATTTGCAATACTTAATAAGCTTACAATATTGGATTCCACATGTCACATATTTGATCAACCGAACAGTCTACAAATGTACAACTGGTATGAGACATCGCCAGCTGCCATATCAACAACGTATGGGCAATCTTCCTGCTTATCGCGTACAGCCTGGATCAACATTCGTACACGTCGGCATAGATTTCGCTGGACCAATAGTAGTTAGATCATGGAAAGGTCGTGGCCCTAAAACTTATAAGTGTTGGATTGCAGTATTTGTTTGTTTAAACACTAAGGCTATACATCTGGAAGCTGTTGCAGACCTATCGACTGCAGCGTTTTTAGCAGCTCTTCGTCGATTTCCATCAAGACGTGTTAAATCAAGTCACATCTATACCGACAATGGTACAAATTTTGTCGGATGCAATCAAAAACTGAAAGAATTATATGAATTCCTACACAACAAACATGACTCCATTTGTCAAGAATTATTAAATCAACAGATTCAACGTGAATTCAACATGAAGTTTAAAGTCACGAGAGTCCTTGGTAATTCTTCCACAATATACGAAGAACTGAATACATTATTATGTCAAATTGAATGCTGCCTAAATTCCCGTCCGTTATCTCAAAAGTTTGAAGGTGACCCGGATCCACTAACACCATGCCACTTTTAAATTCTTCGTCCTATGACAACATTGCCAGATGAAAATTTACAAAATATCAACACTAATCGGTTAAGCAGATGGCGGCAGTACATGCAGCAATTAATTCAACAATTTGGGTCCAAGTGGTCTCTAGAATACCTTAGCCAACTTCAGAAAAGGCCAAAATGGTTAAAGAAAGTACAAAATCTCCAACAAAATGATATGGTCCTCATAAAAGATGAAAACCTTCCCCCAGCAAAATGGTTAATTGGCAGAGTCGCAGAAACACACCCCGGCAAAGACGGTCTCGTACGTGTCGCAACAATAACAACAAAACGAGGATTACTAAAGCGTCCTATTTCAAAGTTATGCCACCTTTTTATTGATGGTTGAAAGGAGTTCTTTCAACGTCGGCCGGTATGTTGTGGACTGTTATCATTACATTATGGCTGACTTCCAAAACGTTCGTATACAAAGTTTGTATACAGTATTGCTACTGCATGTAAATCACATACTACATACACAAAGTTCCGAAACAATGAATCAACTATAAAACCGATGCCTTGTTTACTTTCTTACTGCGTTTAAAATACTTGGCGGCGCCATTTTGAAATGATATACATTGTATAATTATTGTACTGCGGCATTATGAAATGTGATGCTTTGTTCAAACACAAAGCAATTGACGCTTTGGAAGTCAGCCTATAATTACATCACATTTTTTAATGCGTATCATACTAACATCATTTTACACTAGCTGTCAATGCAACACTGGCACTAGATACTTAAATTTGTAACAATGCTTTTTTCTTTCATTATCGTTTGCTTTATATATTAGACATTATTCATTCTAGTTTCCACAAAGATATACGAACAATGTCATAGTTGAATTAAAATTAAATAAAACAAATTTAACAATTAATAAGAGTTTTATTCAACAAATAAAGAAAGAATACAGTCCACTTCATGAACATTTGAACATTAATGAATCCAAAAATTAATCGCTTTAAAGAAAATTGATTTTTGTTTTTCCGGTTTTGAAATAAATTAAAATATTTTGTCAATTGAAAAAATATTTAAGTTTGAGACATGAGGAAATGAAAAAGTTTTTTTTTATTTTTTAAAAAACTTGAAATACATTAGAAAAGTTTAAAAATTTTTGAAAACATAATGCTTTTTAAATATTAATCTTTATAATCTATTTTGCCCTTTAGCTTTATATGCATATATGATTTTTTATCATATTGAAAAAATCTGTTATCAACAATGCAAAATCTTAAAATTCTTAAAAATTAGTCTTTTTCTATTGTTATGTTTAAATTAAAACATTATTTTTATTATTTAATTATTATTATTTTTATTTATTAACCACAGACTACAAAATGTTAACTTTATATCTAGTTTAAAATATTACTTAGCCTTCACAGGGACCCGCTTTTTAAGGCTGGTGTTTGATCAGGTTTTTTGTTTAGTTGTTACACGTTTAAAGAATATTCCCGAACTGCTATTCAGCCAAGACTCTACAGACGTACAGACTCTACAGACTATCCATACCAAATCACCCTCCGCTTTTATACCCAATTTCGCTGACTGATTGAACGATGCTGCTGACGTTCGCTGCCGCCGGCGTGGTCATTCCCGCGATATTGCTAAGTGTGTTAGTATGCAAATTCAGCATATTCATACCCGTGGAACTTCCAGCCGATTGCGGTTCTGACGATATTGCAATGTCAGCATATATCTGTAGGAAAATTACTGGTAATAACGTCAGTAATGCATGCAGTGATATTTTTGTTGGTTGAGGGAAAATAACTCAACGTCAGTATGTGTATGCAGCGTATGTTCTGCTGTCGCTGATACTTTTGTTGGTTAGGGGAAAATGACTCTTAACACTATATTAGTGTGCTCTGCAATCTTATTCCAATTCTCTTCTATAACACTAATCGCTAATTCTACAGGTATACTCGGAAATAATGAAATAACACCAGAGAGACCAATATTTCATCATTTTCCATTCTTACATTCTTTATCTTTTCCTTAAATTAAAAAGAATCCTTCACGTTATATCTTGAGTCTTTAGTTAATTTTTCTAAAATTCCTGTAATGTATTTACTAAGTCCATAAGAAGGTGAATTTATAAATGAACAAATCGGTCTCAATGGGAAATTTTCTTTATGGATTTTCGGAACTCCATATAATTTGGGTGCTGTAGCTATATTCGTTACTAATTTATTTTTCTCTAAAGGTGTAATTAATTCTAATCTGAAAAGTTTTCCTACAATTTCATTATTCACCTTCTGTAATTTGCTTGTTGGATCTTTTTCTAAAATCTTATATGTTGAGATATCATTAACAATATTATCCATCCTCGAAACATAACCAAGTCTATTCATGGCTACTGTTGCATTTCCCTTATCTGCATTTAAAATAAGTACTTCCCTGTTATTCTTCAAAAACTGTTCTGTATCATGTACCTTATTTAATACAAACTTATCTCTACCAGTCAGTTTCATTTTGTTCATATGGTCATATATTATGGTTGTTAATTTTGTTCTATCTATTTCCTGATTTTCTTTTCCTTCTATAGTCTGAACAAGATCTTCTCCGTCCGATATCATATTTAATACCGGAAAATATTCTTTTCTAACTGGTAATGAATATTTTTGGCCTAATGAAAGAGTCCATTGAATATCTTTGGGAATGTCTATATCTGTCTTATTTACAAACCACCCCTGATTAAATTTTATTCCTAATTCCCTTCTTTGTAAATTTTGCAAATTTTCAAATTTGTTTCTATGTGCCGGTTTTAATCTATTTGTTAATGAATCTGCCTTTAGTTCTTCAAATTCGAAAAACATTTTCATTTCCGCATCACCCAAACATCTTCTTAATCTAATTGTAATAAAATGTATCTCGCTTTTCGCATTGACTACTAAGCAAAAAATGACTTGGGTTCAAACCCTGGCCAGAGCAAGTCAATCAAAATCATTAATTTCTCGAATGAACATTAGTGAGACATTGTATTAATTATTTTCGGACTATTTAAGTGATGAAGGCATAGCACTGGTCAATAAAAAACTCTTAAGACAGCGATTGATGCTATCCAAGCTAATGTACACAACACCGCCCTCCTTCGTCGGTTAGCAGAAACATCGGCGAAGTAAAACAATTAATAAAATGCCTGCTAATACAGCTTAACAAAGTTAATGCGTCTACTGCGCCTCAACACTGCCTTGAAAATTAACATAACGCGCAAAGCAGAGTTGTGAAAGAGTTAAGTCTTAAAAATTTTCAACATCTATCTTCTCTACCCTATCCTTCTCCCTGAGTTCCGGCACAGTGCACTCCATACGTAGGGGTCAACCCCTGACTGCTGGACCTAACTAAAAAAAAAAAAAAAAAAACAAATTACATAAGGTGAATAATGAAATTGTAGGAAAACTTTTCATATTAGAATTAATTACACCTTTAGAGAAAAACAAATTAGTAACGAATATAGCTACAGCACCCAAATTATATGGAGTTCCGAAAATCCATAAAGAAAATTTCCCATTGAGACCGATTTGTTCATTTATAAATTCACCTTCTTATGGACTTAGTAAATACATTACAGAAATTTTAGAAAAATTAACTAAAGACTCAAGATATAACGTGAAGGATTCTTTTTAATTTAAGGAAAAGATAAAGAATGTAAGAATGGAAAATGATGAAATATTGGTCTCTCTGGTGTTATTTCATTATTTCCGAGTATACCTGTAGAATTAGCGATTAGTGTTATAGAAGAGAATTGGAATAAGATTGCAGGGCACACTAAAATAGAAAAAGACTTATTTTTAAGAAATTTAAGATTTTGCATTGTTGATAACAGATTTTTTCAATATGATAAAAAATCATATATGCAACAGAAGGGACTTCCTATGGGATATCCAGCATCTCCAATAATAGCTGATATTGTTATGGAAAAATGATTAGATTTTTGTGTAGTTTGTCTGTGAAACCAAAAATTATAACAAAATATGCTGATGATATATTTTGTATAATTTCAAATTCTGAAATATAAAATGTTTTAACATCATTTAATTTATTTCATTCAGTTTCAACTCTCGTAGTGAACAGACGCGTTTTTATAATCGTCGCAACTGAATATAAAAAAAATATAAAAGAAAAAAAATTTTCAAGTCACAAAAAAATATAAAAAAAACAAAACATTTATTGAACAGTTATTTTACTGGTTTTATTTTATTTTTTGCTTGTGTACAATACACATAAATATTTGCATACACAAACTAATAGAAGTGAAAATAAAAAAAAGAGAACTCTGATGAGTTCATCTTCTGATAAAAACAACAATAATCCTACAAGCAGTAGGAATGTACAATACATAACTTTAGTTGCTGATGACGACAATAAAAAAAATGAATTAAACAAAAACCTGAATTTAACAGAAAACACAAATACTCGTGCGCGATCATTATCTCTCAACATGTTAAATAGTGATCAAGAAGCAACAACAATTGCACCCATCAGCAAACTTGTCAGCTTAGCTGTACAAACAAACAAACAAACAATAAGTAACAAGGTGACCAACGTGCACAAAATGGTAGATGCGGTGAGTACATTAAATGATAATAAAATTCAAACAGGAATGGACAGATACATAACCGTGTTAAAAAGGGGAAGAAGTCCAAAATCAGCTCAAATAGCTTCAACAGCGAAAGTTCCCAGAGATGAAAAAAACAAAATAAAAAATTCCGAAAATCGTTTCGCGATCTTATCAGAACAAGACAATGAAGACACAACTACAACAAGGTCGAGTAAACCTCCACCGATATATTTAAGAGAGCAGAACTCTAGTTTTTTGGTAAAAAGCCTTATCTCCTTAATTGGAGAAAATGAGTTCTATGTAACTCCAATTAAGCGCGGAAATATTAACGAAACAAAAATCCAGGTAGTGCAAGAAAGTCATTACCGAAAAATAGTTTCTGACCTTGAGTCAAAAAACAAAAATTTTTATACGTACCAATTAAAGAGTGCTAAAGGTCTAACCGTCGTAATAAAAGGTATAGACTCTAGTGTGGATCCAGAAGAGGTAAAGTTTGGCCTTGAAGATAATGGCTTCAAAGTGAAAAATGTTTCAAACATTAAAAACAGGGAAAAAATCCCCCAACCTATTTTTAGAGTCGAGCTACAGCCAGGCGACATGAAAATTAAAAAAAATGAATCGCACCCAATCTATAGCTTAAAATACTTGTTGCATCGAAGAGTTACCGTTGAGATGCCACATAAAAAAACTGGACCTATCCAATGCATGAACTGTCAAGAATTTGGCCATACCAAAACTTATTGCAAGTTGCCTACCGTTTGCGTTGTTTGTGGCGAGTTACACAGTACCGCTAACTGTGACAAAATAAAAGGTGATACCAAAGCAAAAAAATGTAGTAATTGCGGCGGAAACCACACTGCCAACTATAGGGGCTGCCCTCTTTATTCTCTTTTTAAAAATTCGTCGAACAGAAAAACAAATGCTACTCCCGCTCAGCCCAACACTCCTTTAAACTTCCCACAGTTACCTCAACCGTCGTCTAGCCATAATCAATACTCAAATGTTTTAAAGTCTAACACGACTCTTACTCAACAAAAACCTAATAGTCAATTTTCATACGCTAATATTTTAAAGAGTAACCAGATTCCGGCGCAAAAAACTGTACCAGTAAATGAAGAATCAGGGCATAATTTTAGTCGTATTGAAGCCTCAATAGAGATCCTAATAAAAACAGTAAATACATTTACTCTCAACATGTCCTGTATGATTCAGGAAATGTTGAAAATGCAGTCTACCTTGTTGCAGGGTGTATTGAAAAAACCATGAACTTAAGAATCATAAAAATGAAATTGAATATTTTCTTCTGGATAAACAAATCGATGTTATGCTTATCTCAGAAACTCACTTGACGTCCCGAAGCTATTTTCGAATTAGTGGATATAATTTCTACGACACCAAGGATCCTCAAGGTAGAGCTTGTGGTGGCTCTGGAATCCTAATAAAAACTCGAATAAAACACTACCTACTAAATGACCTTCGTGAAGAATATCTTCAAGCAACGAACATCTGCATTGAAAATTTTTATCAAAAGCTTGTGATATCATCTGTTTATTCTCCTCCCAGGTTTTCAATTTCAGAGAGTCAATATACCGCATTTTATACAACACTGGGGTCCCGTTTTCTAGCAGATGGTGACTACAATGCTAAACACACATTTTGGGGCTCACGTTTAATCAGTCCTAAGGGTCGTGTTTTGTTTGACACAATTTCAAAAATGGGTTTGAATGTAGTTTCAAGTGGTCAGCCAACATATTGGCCAACGGATCGACAAAAAATTCCTGATATTATCGACTTTGGAGTTATGAAAGGTGTGCCCAGCGAAATTATTGAAGTTGAAGCGTCTTTGGATTTGTCTTCAGATCACTCGCCTACTATTATCACTATTTACTCACACACAACTGCAACACATACATGTGATTTACCGCTGACACCTGCACGTATTAACTGGCTGAAATACAAAAAATATTTGAGTGCTCATTGCACGGAAAATATGCCATTGAGAACACCTGCTGACATAGAAAACTCTATTAGGTTGTTTGAAGCACATGCTAAACAAGCTGCTCTTAATGCTTCTTCAATTCAACCAAATCAACAAGCGAGATTTAACAATATTTTTTGTGCAGACATAGAAAGGCTATTGACTGAAAAACGGAGAGCTAGACGAGAATGGCAACGTTACAGATCGCCTCAGCTAAAATTACGGCTTAAGGAGTGTACCAAACAGCTAAGAAAAGTTTTACAATCACAAAAAACAGCTTCGCTGCAAAAATTTCTGCAAGAACTCGATGCAACACCATCAACAGATTATTCGCTGTGGCGTGCAGCCAGAGGACTTAAAAGGCCAGTGATTTGCAAACCACCATTACGAGCCTCTAATGGTGACTGGGCAAGAACTGATGCTGAAAAAGGTGATCTATTTGTCAAGCACCTAGAAAAAGTATTTACCCCGAATATTTCTGCTGATATTGTTGAACTGCCACCAGTCGTCTCTTTACCAGAAATACCACTAAGATTTAGCATTGTGGAGATTGAAAAGGCCATTACTAGTCTTAACACCAAAAAAGCCCCAGGTGTCGACAAAATAAGCAACAAAATGCTTCAACAACTGCCTTATATTGCAAAAAGAATTATACTATTCATTTTTAATAGTATTCTACGGCTGCAATACTATCCTGCAGAATGGAAGGTTTCGATGATTATTATGATACCAAAGCCCGGCAAGGATCATACGAAGGTTGAATCCTATCGGCCTATTAGTTTATTGCCCAACATTTCAAAACTATTTGAAAAGCTGTATATGAGCAAGCTGATGCCTATAGTGACTAGAAGTGGATGCATTCCAGATCATCAATTCGGTTTTCGCAGACAACATAGCACAATTGAACAAACTCACAGACTTGTGAATGTTATCAGAGACACTTTCGAAAAGAAGAAATATTGCTCTGCGCTCTTTATAGATGTTTCTCAAGCTTTCGATAAAGTATGGCACGAAGGTCTTATACATAAATTAACGCAAAATCTACCCGCAAATATTGTTAGGCTTTTAATAAGCTACCTAATTGAACGAAAATTTGTAGTTAGAGAAGGCAATTCTTTAAGCCCACCGCAGTCGATCGAAGCCGGAGTTCCCCAAGGCAGTATCTTCGGTCTATTACTTTATTTAATATATGCCTCTGACTTACCGTTAAGCAGTAACATTCACACGTCAACATTTGCTGACGATACAGCTTTTCTAAGCGTTCACGAAAATCCTGTAGAAGCTTCCCGCAATTTACAAGAATATATATCCAAACTGGAAAAATGGCTCAAACAATGGCGTATTAAAGTTAACGAGCAGAAATGTGTACACGTCACTTTTACGTTGCGAAGGGAAACATGCCCGCCTATACAAATCAACACCGAGACTATTCCGCAACATACTGTAGTCAAATATCTAGGCGTTCACTTTGACCGCCGTTTAACATGGAAATCGCATATAGACGCTAAGTTGATGCAAATGAAATTAAAAGCAGCCCAAATGAATTGGCTTATGGGTAGAAATTCAATACTGAGCCTAGACTGTAAACTTCTACTATACAACGCGATCCTGAAACCAATATGGTGCTATGGAATCCAGCTATGGGGCACTGCCTCAGCATCGAATGTAGAAAAAATTCAGAGGCGACAAAATAAAATTCTACGTACAATAACTGCAGCCCCCTGGTATGTCAGAAACCATAGAATTCATAAAGATCTAGACGTTCCGTTGGTAAAGACAGTATTTTCGAAACACGCGAAAAAATACATTAAAAAACTTGAGTTGCACCCAAACCCACTTGCGCGCAATATTCTTCATTATAGAGGCCACACCCGGCTGAAAAGAAGGGATACTCTTTTTCTCAGCCGTCCACGAGAGATGTAAATCAACAAAAATTAACCGTTGAAATTAAAAATTTTGTTTAGCATTGGCTAAACCTATATTTAATATTTTTTAGATTTAAGATTTGAAAAACTTATTGATAATTTAATTAATAATTAAAGATTCAATAAATAATAAAATTATCAAAAAAAAAAAAAAAAAAAAAAAATTTAATTTATTTCATAATTATATACAATTTACATTTGAAAGAGAAAAAGATAACAGAATTCCTTATTTAGACACATTGGTAATTAGAAATGGCAATAATTTGTTAGTGGATTGGTATAGGAAACCAACAGCTTAGAATTATTAATTATTATTCAAAGCACCCAAAGAGAATAATTATTAATACAGCAAAGAATCTTATAGATAAAATTTTGACTATTAGTTACGTACAATTCCACAGGAAGAATAAGGATATTATTAAGGAATTATTGGTTAAAAATGATTTCCCAATCGGTTTAACATGTAATTTAATACGACAATATAGAAGACGTGGCAATACTCAAGCGGATGTTGTTACTCAACCGACAATATACAAATCTCTAACATACTTTCCTATAATTTCAGAACGGTTAGAAAAATCAGATGTTTTCGATACTAACAGAAATAAAATAACACATAAATCATGTAACACGTTAGGTAAATTGTTTAGCATAACAAAAGATGGATTACATAAATTAGAAAAATCTAATATAGTTTATAAAAGACCTTGTAAAGGAAATGGTAGTGAAATTTGTAATAAGGTTTATGTAGGTACTACTAAAAACAAACTTAAAACTAGATTAGCTGGACACAAAACAAATTTGAAATTAGAGTTGTCAACCGATTAAGAATAATTCGATTAATCGGTCAAAGAAAATCAAACTCTTGTTCGAATAATTTTAAAATGCCGAATTTCGAATAACGAATAAATCGATTAATTAATGTCAATTAATCGAACAAATTTTTGAATACGTAAAAAATATGTTATATTTGTTAGTATGACTTGAAACAATCCGAGTACTTTATATCAACCAAATACATGTTATTTTGGATGTTTGAAGTTGTTGTCGAACTGCGCACACCTAGTAGTCGTGCTATGTTTTAAATAAACCTTAAACAATTTTCAAGAATGGGGTTTTTTTCACTCTCAGGTGAATAAGTTATAAATACCTACACTAAAAGCCAATAAAAAACAATAGCTTTATATACATCTTATCATGTAAGTAGAAAATGTTGTTATTGTATTCTATTTTTTTTTTAATTATATAATTATCTTTCAGAATGAGCTTGTTTGGAAGTATTTTACTAAAAACAAAAATGAAAAAAAAAACAAAGTCACATGTAACAAGTGTCCTAACGTACAAAATTGTGGGATCAACAACAAAAAAATTAATAATATACAGATTTACTAAAACGCATTAAAATAAGATTAAATAAGAGACGTATAAAACTTTAAAATACGGTAATAATATACATATTTTAAATTCTGGAAATTTTGCGAGTAAATTTTTTAATATATTCTTCAAAAATTTTAACTAAAGAATGTGCAAATAAATTATACTCTAGATTATTTTATATTGAAAGTAACCACAATAATTCAGATAAAAGCAATGATATAGAAGAAATTAGAGTTCGGCGATATATTAGACGATATGATATATGTATGTATTTGGAAAAATCTAAAAAAAGAACAGAAAAATTTGTTATGTAAACTATTGTGTGCTCTTCTCTCTATATCACCTCGACAATTAACGAGAGTGTTTTTCAAAATCTAATTTAACAAAAACAAAAAAATCGTTTGAAAGCAAAAAAATTGTTTTTAAACGAACAACCTAAATAGTATGATATAACAAAAATAAAATCATTTGATATATGTTGACAGAATAAAACATGTGTATTTGAAGTATTAAAATTGAATCAGTTCAAAGTAATCTCAGTTATTACATTTTTAATTTTTTTTATGTATTATTAATTTTATGTATTTTTTTTTTTTGTTAATAACAACATTAACTATTTTATTTTTAATTTATTTTGGTTATATACTAATGCATTCTTATGTTAATGACGAACATTTATTTTTTGTCAATAAATAATTTTTAAGCATTTTTTTTTTCGTTGTTCTCTTCGATTAATCGAATAATTTTTTAGCTTTAATCGTTTGATCGAACGAACAAAAACTATTATTTGAATTATTCGAACAAAGTTGAAAGGCGAATAATTGACAACTCTAATAGAAACTATGCATCATCACAAAAGACTGCATTAGCTTTGCACTGTCGTGATTCAGATCACTATCCAGATATTGAAAGAATATCAATTTTAAATACAGAAAATATATATAAACGCAGATATATGTTAGAAAGAAAGAATTAACTTCAAAGCAGATACTGATAGTGTTGCTCAGAGTTATAGGCATTTAGTATATAAAGCTAAAGCGCAAAATAGATTATAAAGATTAATATTTAAATAGCATTATATTTTCAAAAATTTTTAAACTTTTCTAATGTATTTCAAGTGTTTTAAAAATATAAAAAAACTTTTTCATTTCCTCATGTCTCAAACTTAAATATTTTTTCAATTGACAAATTGGAAAAATATATTTAAATCAGACACCATTTGAAATATAAAAAATATATTTTAATTTATTTCAAAACCGGAAAAGCAAAAATCAATTTTCTTTAAAGCGAATAATTTTTGGATTCATTAATTTGTTTAAAAATATTGTTGTTTCCTGTTATGTTGTTTTTTAACTTTAATCCTGAAGAATTAGCGATTAGTGTTATAGAAGAGAATTGGAATAAGATTGCAGAGCACACAGATTTTTTCAATATGATAAAAAATCATATATGCAACAGAAGGGACTTCCTATGGGATCTCCAGCATCTCATATTATAGCTGATATTGTTATGGAAAAATTATTAGATTGTTGCTTAGGTAGTTTGTCTGTGAAACCAAAAATTATAACAAAATAGGTTGATGATATTTTTTGTATAATTTCAAATTCTGAAATAGACAATTTACATTTGAAAGAGAAAAAGATGACAGAATTCCTTATTTAGACACATTGGTAATTAGAAATGGCAATAATTTATTAGTGGATTGGTATAGGAAACCAACAGCTTCAGGTAGAATTATTAATTATTATTCAAAGCACCCAAAGAGAATAATTATTATTACAGCAAAGAATCTTATAGATAAAGTTTTGACTATTAGTGACGTACAATTCCACAGAAATAATAAGGATATTATTAAGGAATTATTGCTTAAAAATGATTTCCCAATCGGTTCAACATGTAATTTAATACGACAATATAGAAGACGTGGCAATACTCAAGCGTAAATTTTTCAAGCATGGTGATAAAGATCAACGAATAATTTCTTATTTAGGAATATATAAATTAGCTGGCAATAAATTTATTTTTTTATAACCAATTTTTAGGTAATACTTAACTATAAAATATGCAATAATATTTGGCATAGTCACATATGTCGAGCGGAATGGCTTCGTATTTATATATTTATATTTATTATAACTATTCTCGTATTCTATTTCTATTGAAAGCTTGGTTAAATAGTTGATATTCTTTCCGAATTAGTATTCACTTATAAAATTTGTAAAAATGGACGAACGAACGCTGATGAGAGGTGCAGCGGCCTTGAAATCGGTATACTAATACGTTCTGCTAGTCTGATTGTATGTACTAATGTTTTACAAAATAAAAAGTCTTAGTAATTGAATTATTATTAAATAAAAAAAAAAAGACATGTGCCACTCGGGGACTTCCGCGGTAAAGCTATTGCACAGCATTTTTTATCAACTTATGCAATTATATTATTACGTTTTGTTTAATAACTCCTTTGTTATTCTGGCAATACTGTATGTTAATGATATCAATATGATATCAAATGTTAATGTTAATCAATAGCATACTTTAGGGGTTAACATGCATTGGGCAATTTATATACTTAACAACACAAAAGACTTAAGAAACAAACTTATTGGCAGGTTTTTTCCTTTCAAAACAAATGAAAGATTTTTTCCAGGTTTTTTCGTTTCAAAAACAAAAGACTTAAGAAACAAACATTTAAAAATTTCTTGATTCGGTCGCCTCAAAGCCCGCGATAGAAGCTATGCAATAGCTTAAAAATCTAACCTTAAGCCTAATAATAATAATTTCTAATATATGCATTATAACAAATAAAATAAACAAATCGATGTTATGCTTATATCAGAAACTCATTTGACGTCTCGAAGTTATTTTAGAATTAGTGGATATAATTTCTACGACACTAAGGATCCTCGAGGTAGAGCTTGTGGTGGCTCGGGAATTCTAATAAAAACGCGAATAAAACACTCCCTGTTAAATGAATTTTGTGAAGATTATCTTCAAGCAACAAACATCTGCATTGAAAATTTTTATCAAAAACTTGTGATATCATCTGTTTATTCTCCTCCCAGGTTTTCAATTTCAGAGAGTCAATATACCGCATTTTATAGAACACTGGGGTCCCGTTTTCTAGCAGCTGGCGACTACAATGCTAAACACACATTTTGGGGTTCACGTTTAATCAGTCCCAAAGGTCGTGTTCTGTTTGACACAATTTCAAAAATGGGTTTGAATGTAGTTTCAAGTGGTCAGCCAACATATTGGCCAACGGATCGACAAAAAATTTCTGATATTATCGACTTTGGAGTTATGAAAGGTGTGCCCAGCGAAATTATTGAAGTTGAAGCATCATTGGATTTATCTTCAGATCACTCGCCTAATATTATCACTATTTACTCACACACAACTGCAACATCAACATGCGATTTACCGCTGACATCTGCACATATTAACTGGCGGAAATACAAAAAATATTTGAGTGCTCATTGCACGGAAAATATGCCATTGAGAACACCTGCTGAGATAGAAAATTCTATTAGGTTGTTAGAAGCACATGTTAAACAAGCTGCTCTTAATGCTTCTTCAATTCAACCAAATCAACAAGTAAGATTCAACAACATTTCTTCTGTAGATATAGAAAGACTATTGACTGAAAAACGGAGAGCGCGACGAGAATGGCAACGTTACAGATCCCCCCAGCTAAAGTTAAGGCTAAAGGAATGCACCAAACAGCTCAGAAAAGTTTTACAAACACAAAAAACAGCTTCGCTGCAAAAAATTTCTTCAAGAACTCGATGCAACACCACAAACAGATTATTCGCTATGGCGTGCAGCCAGAGGACTTAAAAGGCCAGTGATTTGCAAACCTCCGTTACGAGCCTCTAATGGTGACTGGGCAAGAACTGATGCTGAAAAAGGTGCTCTTTTTGTTAAGCACTTAGAAAAAGTATTTACACCGAATATTTCTACTGATATTGTTGAACTGCCACCAGTCATCTCTTTACCAGAAATACCGTTAAGATTTAACATTGTGGAGATTGAAAAGGCCATCACTAGTCTTAACACCAAAAAAGCCCCAGGTGTCGACAAAATAAGCAACAAAATGCTTCAACAACTGCCTTATATTGCAAAAAGAGTTATACTCTTCATTTTTAATAGTATTTTACGGTTGCAATACTATCCTGCAGAATGGAAGGTTTCGATGATTATTATGATACCAAAGCCCGGCAATGATCATACGAAGGTTGAATCCTATCGGCCTATTAGTTTATTGCCCAACATTTCAAAACTATTTGAAAAGCTGTATAAGAGCAAGCTGATGCCTATAGTGACTAGTGGATGCATTCCAGATCATCAATTCAGTTTTCGCAGACAACACAGCACAATTGAACAAACTCACAGACTTGTGAATGTTATCAGAGACACTTTCGAAAAGAAGAAATATTGCTCTGCGCTCTTTATAGATGTTTCTCAAGCTTTCGATAAAGTATGGCACGAAGGTCTTATACATAAATTAACGCAAAATCTACCCGGAAACATTGTTAGGCTTTTAATAAGCTACCTAATTGAACGAAAATTTGTAGTTAGGGAAGGCAATTTCTTAAGCCCACCGCAGTCGATCGAAGCCGGAGTTCCCCAAGGCAGTATCTTCGGTCCATTACTTTATTTAATATATGCCTCTGACTTACCGTTAAGCAGTAACATTCATACATCAACATTTGCCGATGATACAGCTTTTCTAAGCGTTCACGAAAATCCTGTAGAAGCTTCCCGCAATTTACAAGGGTATATATCCAAATTGCAAAAATGGCTCAAACAATGGCGTATTAAAGTTAACGAGCAGAAATGTGTGCACGTAACTTTTACGTTGCGCAAGGAAACATGCCCACCTATAAAAATTAACACCGAGACCATACCGCAGCACACTGTTGTCAAATATCTAGGCGTTCATTTTGATCGTCGTTTAACATGGAAATCACATATAGACGCAAAGTTAATACAAATGAAATTAAAATCAGCCCAAATGTATTGGCTTATTGGAAGAAATTCTATACTAAGCCTAGACTGTAAACTACTATTATACAACGCGATCCTGAAACCAATATGGTTCTATGGAATCCAGTTATGGGGCACTGCCCCAGCATCAAACGTCGAAAAAATTCAAAGGCGACAAAATAAAATTCTACGTACAATTACAGCAGCCCCCTGGTATGTCAGAAATCATCGGATTCATAAAGATCTAGATGTTCCGTTGGTGAAGACAGTATTTTCAAAAAACGCTAAAAAATATATAAAAAAACTTGAGGTGCACCCAAATGTACTTGCGCGCAATATTTTAAATTATAGAGGCCACACCCGGCTGAAAAGGAGGGATACTCTTTTTCTCAGCCGTACACGAGAGATGTAAAACAACATAAATTAACCGTTGAAATTAAAAATTTTGTTTAGCATTGGCTAAACTTATATTTAATATTTTTTAGATTTAAGATTTGAAAAACTTATTGATAATTTAATTTATAATTGAAGATTCAATAAATAATAAAATTTATCAAAAAAAAAAAAAAATATGCATTATAACAGTCCAAATAATAATTACGTTTATTCTTAATAATATAAAAAAAGAATATTCATTCACCTTGGGCACAAGCTACTTCCTAATAATAGGGCCACAGTACTGTGAGTCACCCAAATATAGAGTAAAAAAAAAACAAGTTAAATTACAAAGTAGAATACTTTGAAGATAACGGACTATGAGTTTCTGTTGATTATTTCTAATTTCCAATCAGGAATGGTTAATTTCGTATTAACCAAAATTGTTTCTAAGCATGTAAAAATTTAATAAAAATAAATTATAACCATTCTCGTTTTCTACTTCTGTTGAAAACTTGCTTAAATAGTTGATATTCTTTCAAAATTAGTATCAACTTTAAATAAGTTGTAAAAATGGACGAACGAACGCTGATGAGAGGTGCAGCGTCCTTGAAATCGGTATACTGATACGTTCTTCTAGCCTGATTGGATGAATTTTCTTTAATTCAATAAAACTGAACTTAAGCCTTATAATAATAATTTCACATTTATACGTTACAATAGTTCAAATAATAATTTCGTTTATTCGTAATAAGACAAAAAATATTTTTAATTATTTTTATTTATAATAAACCCTTTATCTTTGAAGCAAGATAATAAACTTTTTTAAAAACAGAAAGTTGCGCCTTCTGCGGAAATATATTCTCTCAAACAGCACTGACTTACTAATTAAAAGCGCAAATTTTGTAAGAAAAACGAAATCTAACAGTATGTAAGTAAAATAATTTAAAATGTTCAGTAGAGGTTTTAAAATTCGGCATCTCAATATCATAATAACGTTAAATATCTAAAGAAATGTGACACTTTTTTTCAATTTATTGCTACTGACACAAAGGGAGGGATTTTTTCCAATTAAATTTTAAATATTAAGTGGCTTAAACCTTAAAAGTAATATTTGTATTTGGCGAATATTGTTTCAAATAATCCTATTCGTATTCGCGAATACTAAAAATTGATATTCGTAACATCACTAATACACAACACTTTAACAATCATCAGTAGCACTAAAGGTGAGTTTATATGGTAATACAAAGTACTAACACTTTGTAGAATCAAAATATTATGAAATTTTCTTTTTGTATAAGATTCGAGAACAAAGGTGTGTATTTTTTATGTTTACATGGTAGTATTAATAAAATAAAAAATCTGCGGTACGAAATTGCTAGTTGTTACAGTTCTTCAATATTTACAAAAACAACATGAATCTATTTTAGTTGTTTTTGTAATTATTGTATAGAAATGATGCCAACTTCAATATATACCATTAAATTTTAAAGTTTTCTCATCGAAATATTGTGCGACTATGTCTAAAAGTTTAGTGACGAAAATTTGGGCCAAATCGGAAAATGTTTTCTGGAAGCGCTTTAAGGTTAAAGGGCAGGTATTTTTTTATTTACAATCAATAGGAAATAAATTTGGCAAACTCGTTTATTTTCTTCAATATATAACGAAAATATTTTTTATACGTTCTTTATTTATTGAATCTTCAATCGAATTATCAATAAGTATGCAAATCTTAAATCTAAAAAAAACTTTTAAAATATATATGTTTAGCCAGTGCTAAGCAAAATTTTTAGTTTCAGCGATTGATTGTTTGTTGTTTTACTTCTCTCTTTGTTTAGTCGCCTTTGAATTTTTTCCACATTCGATGCTGAGGCAGTGCCCCATAATTGGATTCCATAGGACCATATTGGTTTTAGGATCGCGTTGTATAATAGAAGTTTAAAATCTAGGCTTAGTGTTGAGTTTCTTCCAATAAAACAATGCATTAAGCTGCTTTTGATTTCATTTGGATCAACGATATCCATGTTAAACGGTGATCAAAATGGACACCGAGATATTTTGCTTTAGTATTGAATAGTCTGGTTATTGATTTGAATAGGCGGGCATGTATCCCTGCGCATTATAAAAGTGACATGCACGCTTTTTTGTTAGCTAACTGTTTTACTCCATTGTTTAAGATATTTTTCCAATTTGGATATATACCCTTGCAGGCAGCGGGAAGCTTCTACTGGGTTTGTATGAACGCTTGTATCATAAGCAAATGTTGTTGTGTGAATGTAACTGCTTAGCAGTAATTCAGAGGCATATATGAAATATAGTTTTGTATAAGACCTTCGTGCCATACTTTATCGAAATCTTGAGAAACATCTATAAAGAGCGCAGAGCAATATTTTTTTTTTTTTTTTTTTTTTTTTTTTTTTTATTTGATTTATTTATTTATTTCTTTAGTTCCTGTACAACAAGATTTAATCTTATGTTTAGAGTACAGAAGCGTATTGTGTTATAATTTTTAAAGATTATATAAATTAGTTTATCATGTTATTTTTAGAATACAAAATTACTTTTAGGTATAGTTAACAAAATTTATAAATAAAAAAGAAGAAAGGAAAAAAAACAATGTACATATAATTATTTGAAAAAATTAAACAAAAATTTATTAAAACTATAAGCATTGCAATTAAATTGTTGATTTGGTGGAAGACTGTTCCAAAGGCGAGCAGCATGCACATAAAATTGCCACTCAGATACTAGACATTGTCGTCGAGGTAATATAATATTATGGTTTCTAGGAGATTGGCAAAAACGAAGTTTTTCAAATAAATACTTGGGAGTTTGTGTATATATTATTTTATGCAGAAAGACCAGAGTGCGAATCTTCATAAGACTTTCAAAGCTAACGCCATACAGATTCTTGGAAACAGATGATACATGATCAAAACTACGCAAACCATATACATATCTAATAACATTGTTAAATAAAACATTTAGCTTTCTTTTGCTAACAGAGTCACAGTTACCAAATAATTCACAGCCATATAGCAATGAAGGAATCAAGTATGACTTGGCAAGCAAGGTTCTTATCCGTACTGGAGTGAAATATTGCGTGGGCCATAGAGCACGTAACTTAACATATACTTGACCCACTAAAGCATTTACGTGATCTGTCCACGTCAAGTGATTGTTGAAAATTACTCCAAGATTCTTCGCTTTATTAACAATTTTAACTTTCTCGTTGTTCAAAACAACATCCCCTGAAAAAGCGGGCACTTGATTCTTTTTGCCTATTATTAAACACTTAGATTTACTTGGGTTCAGACAAAGTCCATTCGCAGAAGCCCAAAGATAAATTTTATTTAACTCAACATTTAAGTATGATAGACCAGTGGCAATATTTTCAGATGGAGTACTAAGAGTAAGTTGGGCGTCATCTGCGTATAAATGGATGTTACATTTTGAAAGAATTGTTGGTAAATCATTCACGTAAATTGAAAACAATAGTGGTCCTAGGATAGAACCCTGTGGCACACCCCTGTTGAGCGACAGTTTGTCAGACCAAACTTTATTTACATAAACCGACTGCGTACGATTTGAGAGATATGAGTAGATAAGCTTGTTTGATGTGACTGAGAATCTGAAAAAGTTTTTTAGTTTTTTAATTAATATTTCATGATCGACGGTGTCAAATGCCTTAGAGTGGTCCAGAAGCACCAAGAAACTTATGTTGCCGTTTTCTAATTCTTGTCGTATGATTTCATTTACTTCAGCAAATGCCGTAATGCAACTATGATTTTGGCGGAAACCGGACTGCGTATTGGCAAGTAGTTTGCGGACATTAATATACTTCAACATTTGTTGATACAAAATTTTTTCTAAAACTTTTGATAGAAAACACAGAATGGCTATTGGTCTGTATTCACCATTTGCTTTGGGAATTGGCAAAATTTTTGCATGTTTCCATATTGATGGAAACGTGGAGGACATAATAATATTGTTGAACATATAGGTGATGTAAGGAAGGATGAGAGGTAGAAGTATTTTTATAAATTTAGGGTGTGTATTATCAGTTCCCATAGCATTTGATTTTATTGAAAAACATGTTGATATTACATCATATTGAGTTACACTAGAAAATCGAAACTGATCGCCGATGACATTATCACCTGAACTTGTTTCGTGCGACGAAAAATTTAAATAATTTGGATCTGATCTAATAAAGGGAGCACTGATGAACGTTCTATTGAGCGTATTTGCATCAATATCGCAGTTAATGATGTTACTCTGATTACAAATGCCAATCTCACGAATGGTATTCCAGGTTTGGCCAGTATCAATTGCAGTGCCAAATCTTGTGGAGTAATAATGGCTTTTTGCAAGTCTTATATGCGTATTAACATTCTTTCTAGCAATTTTGTATTGATCTTTCATTTCAGCAGTTTTGAATCTTTTCCACCTCTCATACTCAAAATCCCTTTTCTTTATAGATATCATGATAGTGTTTGAGAACCACGGTTTTTGCTTATAAGCTGTTCTTTTATGTTTCCATGGTACTGTGTAGTCAAAAAGATACTGTATATTGTGATGTAAGAAATTACATTGTTCGTCAACACTGGGTATATAATATATATCACTCCAGGAAATACTAGAAGAACATTCGCGGAGATGATTAAAATTTAGTTGCCTAAAATCACGATAACTAAAACTCTGATTAGTTTGTTCGGTATCAAAATTGTAGTTTAGAAATAAGAGGTCGTGCTTAGAAAAACACGATGCAGAAATTTGATCGTATAAAGTTATTTTCGATGTGTTGGACACGAAGCATAGGTCTATCAATGTACTACTTGTGGATGTAAAGTGCGTAGGAATGACTGTGTTAGCAGGAAAAAGTCCAAGGGACAACATATTATCTACAAGACTCGTATCGGTTAATATATTTGAATTGAAATCACCAGTGATTACAATATCATCATATTGTAGTATGAAAGTCTCTAAGGTGTTATACAACCCTGAAAAAGGTATTCTTTTGTTCGGCCGATATACACAACCCAACAACAATTTTTTCCCAAGTGAAAAAACTTCGACAAATAAATATTCAATTTCCTGTTCAGGAGATGACTTTATACATACCTTACATGTTATATTATTTTTTAGAAATATGGCAACACCTCCACCATGGCTCGCTCTATCACACCTAAGCATTTTATAGCCATAAGGACATATAAGACTATTCGGGATTGACTGTACAAGCCATGTTTCCGAAACACAAACTACGTCTATATCAGAGTTTTCAAAAACAAGTTTAAATTCATCAATTTTGTTATTTAGGCTTTGTGCATTTATATGAACAACCTTAAAACCTTTTTTATACTTGGCCAAAATTTTGACCATGTTCATAGTTGAAGCTTTGGAACTTCCACGCTCATTGCCATTAGGAGCTATTATCAAGCGTATTAAAGTGTGCAATGCTAATAGTAACCAAAATTGTGATACAGAAATAATAAACAAGTCTAAGATTTTTTAAGAAAATGATATTCAACATAAAGAAATGATAAAAACTATGAATAGTAGTAATATAAACACAACCCGTTTTTAACGATTTTGGTAAGATTTTTTTTTTTAGAATTAATAAATAAAGAATTACATCATTAAAAATGTCACAAGTAATTTTAGTTACGAAAAAACTGCTGCAGGTCATCCATAAATTCTATATATGTCTGCTCATCATGAATATGCTCCTTTATATAGACTAGGCCACGAAGAGTATATGCTGATTTTATACTACCTGCTTTCTTCAAGCTTAGCGCTTCACGAAAAATTTTGTGGTTATGCGGTGTTAGATTTTCGTTAATGTTTATAGGTACATCACTGTCAAAACCAGCCTGTTTAAGACTAAGCGTAGTTTTGTTGTTTCGCTTGTAGTTGGCAATAGTTTTTAAAAGATAGTTTTTTTCATATGGGAAATGCATTTTTACGATAATTGCGCTATCATTTGGCGCATAAGTTTTATTATCTTTGTGTATTTTTTTTAGCCTATAAATAGTTTCAACTTGTGGCAATGCAATAACTAGGCTTTTGCAGATTTCTGTAAATATGCCAAGCAGATTTTCATTTTCGTAGTAAGGTATACCACGTATTCGAACACTGCCGGCCACAACAGAATTTTCATGTTTATTAATTTGTCTTTTAAGCTCGACAACATTTTCTTTCATATTTTTCAAATCATGAGTTTTAGAATCTAAATTATTTACCGACTCTTTAAGTTGACGAATAGTTGTGTTTTCTAATAATGTTACTCTTTCATTTAATGCATTTAAGTCAGTTTGGAATGCATTTAATCTCTTATCAATTTCACTTAAAAGCTCTTGCTTATGTTCTTTGAATTTATTTTCGATCATTGCATGTATTTGATCTGTAAAGGCTGCTTTAGCCGACCGTAACTCTAGAAATGTAAATGCTGATGTGTCAGCTGATTGCTTCTGTTATATGCAAAAGCTATGAAAATACTTACTTGACTGAAATGAAATGTTGCCGTAACGTACCAACCTGCAGAAAATAGAATTTCATTACGAGGTTACGTGACAATTGTAGACAGTGATGGGATGGTTGTATTTTGAATTGCAATGGGGCACAGAAGTCCTTTGTTAGTACTTTTTTTTTGTTTTGACTAGTTTTAGTTGTTAAATATGTACACATGCATGCTTTATTGAGTAAAGAAAGTTTTCTAAATAATTTTTTTTCAATATCTAGCAAGAGACTGTACCGATCGTTTGTGCTTATATATTTTATTGTAATGAATTTGATAATTGTTTAAATTATAGTTTAACATTCATATCTATGTATGTATGTACATCATAGTTTTGATTATTAGTGTTACTTATTATTTAAAAGATTTTTTTTGTATACTTGAATGTATGTATGTATGCACATATGTATGTATGTACATAGGTACAATATATGAAATTACAAAGTGAGCATATCAATTTATGTACATACATACGTACATACATACATCCAAGTATACAAAAAAAAACCTTTTATATAATAACTGCCTTGCACATGATGTCGAACGAATTTTTCTTTCGTACAAATTACATTTAAAACAAAAACAAAATTTTCAAAATTGTATGTACATATGTACATACATACATAAATTGATATGCTTACTTTGTAATTTCATGTATAGTGTACTTATGTACATACATACATATATACATACATACATACATTCAAGTATGCATAAAGAAATCCTTTAAATAATAAGTAACACTAACGGCCTATTTCACTATGTCGAAAGAAAATTTCCATATGTTTTCATTCGTATAATTACATTTGAAGCAAAAACAAATTCTAAAATTTTGTTTTTGTATCAAATGTATTTGTACGAATGAAAATAAAATTCAAAATTCTTTCGACATCGTGAAATCGGCAGTAATAATCAAAACAATGATGTACATACATACATATATAGATATGAATGTTAAACTATAATTTAACCAATTATCAAATTCATTACAATAAAATGTGTAATAATATGATTCGGTACCTTTTAAATAATATCGTACTATTTCCGAACAATCACAATTATTGTAAACATTTGGAACTTCCATCAACGTTTGGAACAGCTGTTTTGTATTTTATTTATAATTTTCAAAGTGATAAAAAGTTGCAATGGACGACAAGAAATTAATACTACTGGTGAAGGAAAATGAACAATAACAATTCTCCGGGGCACAAGATTTCGGAGAAGAACAGAAAAATATGATTTAATATGTTTAATAAGAATTTTTGTTCTTTTTATGTATGTATGTACATCCATATGCATGTCTGCACATTCATGTGTCACGTGACACGTTTTTAAGCATTCTATAACTACAAAAATGTTGGCTCTTACATTACATCAACATTTAGCTTACATCTACGATTTCAACCGTCGGCTAAATAGGCCTTAAGTTTTTCAAAACGGCTGTCTAGTAGCATCGTCACTAATTTAAATGGTGATTCAGTAACAGATAATCGAGAGGCTTTGTTAATAATATTATCGTCTCCCGCTCGACGAGTACTAAGAGCATAATCAGTAAGAGAACTCTGTGTAACTTCTCTTACACGTTTTTGCACAGGTACCTGAGTAGATTCCATTGCACTTGAATCAGACTCTCTTTGTAGATTTTTAATTGTTTTTTTATTTTTACTGATATTTTTGTACTTGTTTTGGCTTCTCAATTTACTTTTATACATTGGTTTTGAGCTTTTCTTTGCTCGAAACAATTCATTCTTCTGGATAGTGTTCTAGGCGTAGAATACTGTTAAAAATGAATAGCATAATTCTTTATGCAATATAGACAGTTCTTGAAGCATTTTGTTGCTTATTTTGTCGACAGCTGGGGCTTTTTTGGTGTTAAGATTAGTAATGGCCTTTTCATTCTCCACAATGGCAGTTCAACAATATCCGCAGAAATATTTTACTACAAGTTAAACAAACAGATCACCTTATTCGGCATCTGTTCTTGCCCAGTCTCCATTTTTTAAAGTAAAAAATCACTATTTACTTCAAAAAGTATGAAAAATAAAAAAAAAAGAAGAGAGGTGTCTTAGGACACCCGGTTATAGCTTTGATCATTTTTTTTTATAAGGAACGAAGGCGAATAAGAAGAAGTAAGTATGTACATACATATGTATGTACACATAATATTTTCGGTTTTTTGTTAAAGTTGAAATCAAAATAAAAAAAAGAAATTTCGTTTCTTGCAAGGCGAATATGATGTAAATTTGCCAAATTGTGGTGGTTTTTTACTTGCATGCACACATATGTACATATACATACATATATATACATACTTGTTATTGTTTTGTTTTTGTTATTGCGGTTGAATGTGAGTAACACACTATATATGCACATACATATTTTCTCGTCTTGATTTTAAAAAACAACAACAAAGTCGCTTTTAAAGGATGAGCTAATCAAAACAAAAAAAGAAAAACATAACGGGAATAGTGTCGATTATTTATCTTACGAAAAATAAAATTCAACCCCTACCGCGCCATAAATAGCAAAGCTATAAAAAAAGATTCGAATAAAGTAATGATTGTAATAAACATAATTTCGACATTCGTTAGTATTATACAAAATATATATACATAAAACTATAATTTTTTTATTAAATTAAATATTTTGCAGATAATGTAATTCAACTCTCCCGATTCTTCCAGTTCTTCTGCAATGTTTACATACATATGTATGTATGTATGTACGTAAAATAAGAAAATTCAAGAAGAAATATATACATAAATATGAATGTATGTGAATATGTACATACATACATACATATGTATGTATGTTTACGTATGTATGTATGTACACAAATGTGTCTGTATGTACTTACATATATGCATGTACATGCATATTTGTTCACATGCGTACATAACTTAAATTCTACCTGCTCTTTGAAATATTAATATTATTAAATCTTTTTTTCATGATTTTGGGCATAATTTGTCACATTTCAACCACAACAAGATTAAAAACATTTCCAAATAAATAAAGCAAACAACTTAGTGGTGTGTAATCAATTGCAACGAACTCGGTATTTGAATACTTTTGTAATAACTTATGAAAACACATTGCTAGCAATATCAATACAACACATATTAAAAAATTTTAATATTTTTTGAAATATTATACGCAATAATCTATTACTCTAACTTGTTTAAATAAAATTTATATGACATTTTTTTCACATTTTCAAACCATTAGAGACTACTTGCTTATCGAGTATGTTATTGTACACAACACTAATTATAACTTGACAATTGGAATGAAACAATGTTGCTAACACAGAATCACAAAACTGAAAAAATCGCACAATAGTTAATTTGGCTTTATTAAACGTTTGTGAATAATGTTTATTATTACCGGGTAATAACACAAAAACTGATTATTAACTAATGTGTACATTATCTCTACAATAAGAATTTTTTATGAATAACACTGTCAGTCTTTAGTTAATTTTTCTAAAATTCCTTTAATGTATTTACTAAGTCCATAAGAAGGTGAATTTATAAATGAACAAATCGGTCTCAATGTGAAATTTTCTTTATGGATTTTCAGAACTCCATATAATTTGGGTGCTGTAGCTATATTCGTTACTAATTTATTTTTCTCTAAAGCTGTAATTAATTCTAATCTGAAAAGTTTTCCTACAATTTCACTATTCACCTTCTGTAATTTGCTTGTTTTTTTTTTAGTTAAGACCAGCACTCAGGGGATGACCCCTACGTATGCAGTGCACTGTGCTGGAACTCAGGGAGAGGGATAGGGTAGAGAAGATAGATGTTGAAAATTTTGAAGACTTAACTCTTTCACAACTCTGCTTTGCGCGTTATGCTAATTTTTAAGGCATTGTTGAGGCGCCTTCGGTGTAAAGTAGACGCATTAACTTTGTTAAGATGTATTAGCAGGCATTTTATTAATTGTTTTACTTCGCCGATGCTTCTGCTAACCGACGAAGGAGGTCGGTGTTGTGTACATTAGCTTGGATAGCATTAATCGCTGTCGGAACAGTTTTTTATTGACCAGTGCTATGCCTTCATCACTTAAATAGTCAGACAATAATTAATACAATGTCTCACTAATGTACATTCGAGAAATTAATGATTTTGATTGACATGCTCTGGCCACAACGTTGTCCACAGGTGCCGGAAGACCGTTGAGATTTCATGCGTTTTTAAAGTTCAACGAGTGCATACTTAAAAGCAACAGATACTTTGTGTAGCTTATATCTACAATCAAACAAATACAGTTAATAAATGTGATTCATTTAAGTGCATTGTGCTGCTGCACTTAATTAACTGTACAAGTGTCAAATTACCGACACACACAAAATATCTTGCTTGCAGTTTGTCAATGCTTGCATGTTGCGGTACTATTGAATCGCAATGCATACCACACACTGTTGGCCACATGCTACATTATGCTGAAGAAGTATAATTTAATTTAGCTGCATTGGTGTGGTAAATAATTTACCTCAGTGTAAGTTTGATTTGATTTTGATTAATTATGGTGGAACAAAAAAAAAATTTAACAACAAAACATAGTTAGATGACCATTTTACGAAAAGATTTACAATATATAAAAAAATAAACATTTATAAAGTTTAATTTTATACGCGAACAACAAAAAAAAACTTTAAATAAAAAAAATTTAGTCGCAAAAAAAATTTAATCGAGAAAACAAAAAAAAAAAACAAAAAAATTTAATGGAAGATCTTAACCAAAAAATTTATGGTTTAAAGTTTCTTCTTTCTTCTTGTAATTGCCTTAGCAATTAGTCCTTGCAAATAAAATTGGTAAATTTGATGATATGTCAGAATGGTGAAAAGGTTCCTTAACAATGCCCCCCGCAGGATCTCCCCACGATATAAATTATAAAAAAAACCAACTTGATTTAGTCGCACAGCCAATTCCTTAATTAATAGTAAAAATCCCAAAAAAATCTACAAGAAAATTAAGTAAAAGTTCTGTTAGAAAATGTCCCTAATTGAACAAAACTATGAATTTTCTTACCTTGATATAAAGGATACCACGATTGTGAATCCTAATTAATTTTATTCCTTCAGTATTGAAATGATAATTATTTATATATATATATTTCTTTGTCTTCAAACAACCTTCTTCTATTGAGTTTCCTGACGTTAATATAAATTTTCATATCTAGGTCTATTAATTTTTTTCAATTTGTAATACAAAAATCAATGCCTATTAAAAAAATAATTATAATTTACAAACTCATATTCCTTTAATTTTCAGAAGTAAATTCCTAGCCTCAAACAAAAAATATTAGTAAAAAAAAAAAAACAAAAGTACGTATCTAAAATGTACCGAAATTCGTCGCCATCACAAAGCAGATTAAAGGCCAAACTTGTTGAAGCGTTTTATCTGAAACAAGCGACAAAAGAAATTATGCAATATAATTTTACTCGAAAATCAGGTCCATATATCCTAAATATGGTAAATACCAGTATGTCCACCTACAGTATTCTTTAGCTCGTAATTTACCTTGCCTATACGACTTTTAACCATAGCTTCTATACCAGTTGGTGCAAGTTTAGAATTGAAATTATTCACCGCCGAACTTTGTGTAAAGTTGCGACGTATCACCATTTGTCCAATATTAAATTCTCTCTCCCGACTCCTCAAATTGTATGGTCTGGTATTACGATCATATGCTTTATCTTCTTTCGAATAGAGTCCCGTAAAAGTGTAAATTTGTCATGTCTCTCAATTTCGGTGTCCCTCTCTGTCAAAAGTCTTAAATTTCTCAAAATTCTGTAGTCGTGTCCATGTACAATCATTGTTTGTCCAAACGCCAGTTCATAAGGGGTCCGACCTGTAGTCTGATGTACACTACTACGAATTGCACAATTTATACTTGGTAAAAATTCATCCCATAATCGTTGATCGGTCCGAACATAAGACCGAAGAGCTTCGTTGATACACCGATTCACCCTTTCACTTGCATTAGACTGTGGACTGTAAACCGCCGTGAATTGATGTCTTATTCCAAATCTTTCTATTAATCTTTTAAACTCATTTGATTTAAACTGGCTGCCATTATCCGATATTATGGTTTCTGGAACTCCATAACACGTAAAAATTTCATTTTTGAGATAATCTGCTATAGGTTTTGCCAAAAATTTCTTCAAAGGTTTCAAAAATTTAAACTTTGTAAAATGATCAAGAATAATCAATATTTCCCTTTATTTCCATTTTTGGTACGTGGAAAAGGGCTAATAAGATCTATATATAATCGTTGAAATGGTCTTTAGGATTCTACCATTTGACCCATAGGTGGCCTAATACATCTGTTTGGTACTTTAGATGTTTTACAAAGCGAACAATTAGTTACGTAATTTTTTACGTCTAACACTAATCCAGGCCAAAAGAAAAATTTCCTTATACGATTAACGGTCTTTGCTATACCACCATGTGCAGTGCTTGGCATGTCATCTGATGCATAAATTACATCTTTCCGAAGTTCAAAAGAACAAAAAGTTTCCACGAGTCGGATTCGTCAATATCACCAGAAGTGAAATCTGTTCTCTCGTAGATATATTTATCAACAACACGGTAATCGGGCAATTCCGTCTCTGTGAATTCATCTCTTAAGCGTGAATAATCAGAATTTTCAAAGCTATTTGAATTAAGATCAATAGAAGGTAAAATTTCCAAGTCTAATGCAGCCACAGATGCCTCGGTATCAAATGATCGTGATAAAGTGTCTGGACCAACATTATCTTTGCCTTTCCGATATTCGATAACAAAATCAAAACCTTGTAGTTTCAGAGCCCATCTAGCCAAACGTCCTGCCAAATCCTTTTGCATCATTAGCCATTTCAGACTTGAATGATCCGTTATGACTTTAAATTCATGTCCTTCAATATAAGCCCTAAACTTTTTAATAGCTAAAATGACTGCCAAACATTGCAATTCAGTTATTGAATAATTCCTCTGCGCTTTATTTAACTTTTGCGACATGAAAGCTATGGGCCTTTCATTCCCTTCATCATCTAGCTGCGCCAAAACAGCACCAACTCCAACTAAACTTGCATCACATTGAAGTATGAAAGGTTTGTCGAAATTCGCATGTACTAAAACGGGAGCTGAACTTAATTTCTGTTTGACATTTTCAAATGATTTCTGTGCATCCTCCGTCCATGTAAATTTGTTTCTTTTTGATAATAACTCCGTCATATGAAATGTTAATGCAGCGTAATCGTCAACAAATCGACGGTACCAACCTGCCATACCAAGAAATTGTCGAAGTTGTCTCACAGATTTAGGTGATGGAAATTCAGTAATGGCATTCACTTTTCCTGGATCTACTTTCATACATCCTTCACCCACAATATATCCTAGATACTGTACTCGCCGTATACTAAAACTGCTCTTCTTAATATTAATAGTTAAATTCGCTTTACGTAATTGTGTGGCAACCTCCTGTAAATGTCTTAGAAGTTCGTCAAAGTCCTTTGAAATTATTAGTAAGTCGTCTATGTAAACAAATACGTTCGTCTTTAAATAGTACGGAATGACTTTGTCGATTAGTCTACACATTGTTTGTGGTGCATTGCACAATCCAAACGGCATTCTTGAAAATTGGTATAAAGGCCGATTGGGATTGTAAATGCCGTCTTTGGTTTTGAAGTTTCGTCCAATTTAATCTGCCAAAAGGCATCCTTTAGATCCACCTTAGAAATAAAAAAAATTGGAGAAAGCCTAGAAATTAATCCGTCTAAATTTGGTATGGGGTAGGCGTCCTTTGTCGTAACGGAATTCAATTTGCGACTGTCCACACAAAAACGTACCTTTCCAGGTTTTACTATAAGAACTCCGGGTGATGACCACGGAGATGTCGGACATTCTTCTATGACTCCAACTTTCAACATATGATCAATTTCATCACATAAAAGCTTTTCCCTTGCAGGAGATATTGGGTAACAACGCTGTTTCAAAGGAATCGCTTTACCTGTATCTATATGGTGCTCTAATAGAGTTGTACAACCTAGCCCATCACGCTCTGAATTTGGAAAATAGTCAATGATTCTCTTCAGTTGTTGTTGTTGAGTTGTAGTTAAAGGAATCTTTTCTACATCCTCCTCCGAACTTATTTCACATACTGAATTTGTAGAAACAATCTGTATTTTAAATTTCTCCCAGAAATCCATTCCACAAATTATGTCTTGCGTAATTGATGGAATTAATAAAAAATCCGTCATATTCGTTTGCCCATTATATTTAATCTCTAAGCAAATTGTTCCTAACACCTGCTGACCCTGACCGTCAGCTGTTTTAACATTACCTAAACAACTCTTATAGATCCCAGATTTACAGATTTCCGTGCATAAGTTTCCACCTATGACATTTATGTTTGCACCGCTATCAAGTAGAGCAAAATGATTCGTATCTTTCAGACTTAATACAATGTAAGGTCGATTATCATTACTTTTACTTATCATTGATGATATGATACATTTTTTTAAATATTTCCTCCTCTTAAAAAATTCGTTTATCCTTCTAGAGGATCTATTGGGAATGATATGAAAATCAGGCTTATTATATATTCTATTCTTTACAAGATTATACTCTTAAACGAATATGATAAGGTCGCTGTAACGGATGAATTGGTTTCAAACCAGATTTGTTAGTATTATCAGGTAAATTAGTACCAGAAAATGTGTTATTTATGGTATTTGATTTAGTAAGTAAATGCAACTCAGATTGATTTATCTTGTCGGCTTCCAAGTTGATATGATTTTCTAATTTTGTTTCGGATGTCCGTTTCTCTTTGTACGAACATCCACCGTTAAGTTTCCCTGCCTCTGAGAGCATATTTGGCATTGTGTCTTATAAGTATTTTTAGATCCACAACCATAGCAAAATACAGTCCGTGGCTCTACGCAATCTATAAAACTATGACCAATCTTGCCACAATTCCAGCAATTAGACGCTTTAAACACCAAACAAATTTCTTTTTCTTCATTCTCAGAATTGTCATCTTTTCCTCCAATTACCTCACAAGTAACAACTTCTGATATTTGTCCTTTTTGATAGGAATTTTTATTTCTAGTAGATGTTGTCATGTCTTTGACAAATTTTTCATGCCGACGAACAGTACGTCTTAGCTGAGCAACTCGTGTAATCTCTAAATAAAGTAGCTCATGTCTTAGCTCAGGCCTTAAATTTCGCTGAACAGTTTCACAAAGTTCAATATCAGACAAAGGGAACTTCAACCTGTCACAAGGTAGTAAAATTGAGTCGTAGTACTCATCAAACCTTTCATTTTGACGTTGTTTTCTTCGTAAAATATCATTCTTTATATCAAAGTCCGTATTGTAATCTTTATATTGCTTTTTAAGAGCATCGCACAATTCATCCCAATCTATTTACCAGAACTTCTATGAAATCGCCAAAACCATTTCAAAGCTCTTCCCTCAAAGAAAATATGGACATGTTCACAAAGCAATTTAAGATTTCCTTTTAGATTCGCGTTTGTGAGAGTGTTCACTCTATAGATGAACTCTTCCACAGTAAAATCCGCTGAATCTCCATTAAAACGAATACGAATGAATACCGATCGAAATCTCTATCCGCAAATCGTGCACCTCTATTTAGTTCGTTCCTTGAAGCTATACTTCTATCATCTCTCTCATCTGGATCCACATTTATTCTTTCCATTCGATCATTTTCTCTGACTCGCAATGCCGGTTCTTGGTTCGCTAAAGTTAAATTTCTAAACCCATCAGACATCAAATTTATAATTTCTTCCCTAAATTCACTCATTGATTCCTGCACAATATGACGCACATGATTCTCATCAACACTAATTTTTTCTACAATCTCTCGCCTAGACTGTAATCGATTCTTAGGTCTATCTATCGGATTTTTAGGAATTCCTGCATCACCACAAGCTCCTAGATCTATATTTAATATAGAATCAGATACCTCCTGCTCCAACTGAGCTGGAATATTTCCAACACTACGAACTAACGGCATTATTAATAAAAAAAAACACGGTAATAATAAAAATAACTATTCAATTTATGTAAGTATGTATGTATTTCTAGTATACTAACTTGTAAAAAAAATATTATATTCTAAACTCTACAAATATTATAATTATATGAACTCTCTCAAAGGAAAATTGGATACGACAATGATTAAATAATTGAAACTACTCGGTGAAGATTTTAAGTAGGTGTAAGATAAATAAAACAAAAAAATAAAAAATCACCAACAAAAAAAAATTATAGCCGAAATTTTATATCATTGTTTGGAATCTTCCGGCAACCACCAAGAGAATAAAAAATCCAAAACAATTATACATATATTAAAGACAGAAATAACAAGTAAGAGTGCTATATTCGGCTGTGCCGAATCTTATATACCCTTCACCAATGCATATATATATGATTCGCAGAATATAATAAGCCTGTATATCCTTTGTTAATATCCTTTGATAATACTGTAAGCAGTATGTGTGCATGTTTTATCATTACTTTTTTTCTCACTGAGTTTAAAAGGAATCTAAAATGAAAAACAAATCACATATTTTTTACTTCTAAATACAAATGCATTTTTAACATACACACATATATGTACATACATATATATATAAATTAATATGTTTTTGCAAATTGTCTGTGCAAATTATTCGAGAAATATTTTTAAATGAAATATGTAGAAATATGTAGCTATTATACATATTAGGTACATATGTATGTATGTACTTATATTATCCAATCAGCCTAACAGAACGTATCAGTTTATCGATTTCGAGAAGGCTAAAACAATATTCATTGTTCTAACGTAGGGCTAGTTCAAATAGTAATTATGTAAGTTATTTATTCTTCGTTATTGACCTATTACATAGGTACTTATGTATGTATGTACATATCAAAAAACACCTCATAGAAGGGAAAGTTATTTTACTGGTGACAAAATACTTTTTAGCGACGGCTCATTTCAATTATGTATACAGTATTTTTCGGTTAATTGACCCTACGGTTAATTGGTTTCCACGCTTAATTGAACCACATAATCGGGCAAAAAAATATTGCATACGAAAACACATGTAAATTTCCTCGGATAATTGAACCCGGTTAATTGATTTTCCCGCTTAATTGGTTCAAAATTCATGTCATCAAAAATAAATTTCCTCTTACTTTTACCCGGTTAATTGCAAATGAATTGTTTTTTAGTTTATAAATTTAATTTTTTTGTAAAACTCATGTGCACACAAATAGTGCATTTAATAGTACATAGTATGTACCTACAATAATAAATACCTGCGTATACACATATATGTACATTTTTTTCTGTTACTTGCATTTTTTTCGTTTAAGGTAAAAAAAAATTATTTTGAAAAACTTAAAGTGCACATATGCGATTTCTTTTAATTCATTAGTAGTTCCAATTATGCGGATTCTTGTAATTGAACGATTTGTTGAATTAAGCGGGTATCGGCTAATTGGTTCCCCGGTTAATTGAACAAAAAGTTGTGCAAATTTTGATGTGCAATTAACCGAAAAATACATATATACCTATGTATATATATATACACAAATGTATATTTAGCGTGTAGTACCTACACCTGTATCATACCATAGCGTTTTAATTTACTTTAGCAAAAATAAAATTTCGGTTCTGATTTTTGATTACATACATATATACAATTTTATAACCCTTTCAGAAATAAATTTAAAATAAATAAATACTCCAGTATTGAACTGAGGAATCGCTCACAATAATCCAACACACGACCCATCGTGCTACTGAGGCTAGATAGTTCTTTGTGTATATTAATTTAAAAAAAAATATATATATATATATATATATGTATAAAATAACCTGTTTATTATTTTCAAAAATAGTTACAAGCCTATGTACATATATTTCAATTTTTAAAATGAAAAACAAATTGACAAATATACAACATTTTAAAAGATAAATACAGAAGCATTTTTAACATACATATAAATACATCAGAGTATGTATGTAATCATCAGTGTGCGACATTTTTTTCCACAGAGTTTACTTGTCTGGTACGTATGTATAGTGTTCTAAAAACGATTTGTGTGCATACATACATATTTATGTTTATAATGTGCTTTGGTGAAAAAAAAATTGAAATTTTTTATGTGTGTAGAATAGTGCTTGGTATCAGAGCTGCCGTTTTTTGTTATTTCTAACAAAAATTGGTAATGTTATTTTTTAATGTGAGATGCGAATATTTTTTCATTTTGGTTAGTTTTTTTCGTTTGAATATTTTTTAACTATATATATAACTTGTTAAGCTTTGAAAACAATTTTTGAAAATTTTTAATTACCTGTTCATAGTACGATTGGGTCACAACACTGTCAACACCTATCCGTACTACTAAATGATCTGCTCTGTGTTATTAAAAAATATTCAATGATTCACATCTAGCTAGACCTGACAACTTTCAAAACAAAAATGGGACGAACGAAAAAACTTTTGAACAACTTTTTTATTTCGTACAAAATTTATTATCATTGCCACATAGTTCTGCAGCAGCCGAAAGAATGTTTTCACAGCTTAATTTAAACAAAACCAAATTTCGTAATAGTCTTGATTTTAAAACTATTAACAATATTATCCAATCGAAATATTTGTGCAAAAATCAAAATGTTGCCCATTATTTACGGTCTGCCAAAGATATGAATTGAAAATTCGTATATAATTTCTAATCTCAATACTGTGAATTGTAAATCTATTAATTTTTTGATTTAAAAGAAAAATTTTGTAAAACAATTACATTTTTTTCCTGAAGTACAAATATTGTTTATTTTAAATAAATAAACACTTTAAAAAGTTTGTTTAAATTTAAGTTTCTTGTTATGTTTTTCACTTATTAATAAGAAATTTATTAATATGTAAAAACAATTTCTTTTTTTCCTTTCTTATTATTTATAAATGTGCAGTACAAATTTTGTTTATTGTAATGATCCTATTCAAAAAAAATTTTAATTTATAAACTTTCAATCAAATGAATTTTGTATAAACATTTGGCGGGTTTAACTCCTATAAAAAAACTATTTTTACGAATAAGGGCTCAAATAAACAAAAACTGATTTCAATTTAAGTTTCTCCTTTTCATTTACTATTAGTATGATTTTTTTTTTTTGTTTTCTTGTTTTGCAATTATTATTTTACTATGTATAAAATGCAAATAAACTGTATGTAATGCTACTTTAAATAAATTTAAATATTTTTTGTTAATAAAATATGCATTTTAAATTTGGTTATTTTTTCACATTTGGTAACTTTTTCAAAATATTTGGTTGTAATATTTTTTTGGTCGTGGCAGCACTGCTTGGTATGTTAAAAGCAAATAACGATTTGAATGTGTTGATCTTTCAAAAGCAAATGCCTTGTATTTTTATACACACATGCTTAGATGTGTGACAAAAAGGGGTTTGTACGAAAAAATGCGTAAAGTTATAATTAAGTTAATATACATTCAACACTAACAAGCCTCTGTAGCACAATGGTTAGTGGGTAGAATTATAGTGAGCGACTCCTTAGTTCCATACTGGAGCACAAAGTATCTATTTTAAATTTATTTTTGAAAGGTTTATAAAATTGTATATATGTAATCAAAACTCAGAACCGAAATTTTATTTTTGCTAAAGTAAATTAAAACGCTATGGTATGGTGTAGGTACTACACGGTAAATATATGTGTATAAAGTCGAATTCGGATAAGAACGCACTGTTTATATGTAAAAAACGCTTAATTGAAAATAAAAATTGTTATTTATATTTATTATTTTTGATCAATCTCAAAGCACTTGCTTGCATTTGCTTAAAAGAAAACCTGCTGATTGAAAAATATTTTGTTTAGAAATAATCTAATTTATATGAAACAAACATCCCATAAAAGGAAAAATGTTTAATTTCTGGTAACAAAATACTTACTTGTCGAATACGAATAAAAATATATTAAAATAAGCAAATAGTCGAAAAATCGAATACGAGTATTCGTAACATTACTAGTACGTAGGTACATACATAAAATAAAGATAATGGAAATTTTTTCAACATCCATCGACAGCTTCTATTATTTATTCATGGATAGCTCAAATATATTTATTAGATCAACATCAAGCTTAGTTAGAACTTTAAAATTCAACAAACATTAACATTTTCAACACAAATACTTACATATATATGTAATGCTGCTTCTGTGTGTATAAATATTATTGTTTGCAAGTATTTTAAATACCCTGCAGTCGGCGTAGCTAGCGAATGTCTAGCTATTTCGCGAGCTGCCAGTCATTTCCTCTAACTACCAGCCTAACAACTAGCAATGCACTCGACTGACGATTTGAACATACGGATGACATTGACGGTAATCACTTGACACGATCAGAACGATGAGATCACTGGTGAGCAACTCCCAACTATTTCTCTAGTCAAAATGTACCAGTTAGATCAACAATGATATTTCCTAAATGAAAATACTACAGAAATTTAAATTTTTTTTTTATACATATTTGTTTATTTATCAAATTTCTTTTTCAATAGTTATAAAATATTCAATAAATTGTTCTTTTTCTTTGTTTATGCAACGTTTTAGTTGACTTCTGCTCATTTTAACTTTAAAAACACTTTTTTACATGTATATGTGTGAGAGAGTCAAAGGCGAACTCTTGCATTACTTGTGGCCACTGTAGTATTTAGTCGGATTTTCGTTAGGGAAATACTTAACGATTTCGATTAAAATTCTACTTTTAAAACTGCAGGGTATGCCCTTTTTATGAAAACATTCAGGCATACATACATATATATATACATACATATAATTATATAATATATATTTGTACGTATGGTTGGGCGCATGGGCAATAATACAAAATATTTATTTTGTTTTTCTACCGTAAGACATTTCTGTATTATGTCTGAAGTTATACCTATTTGATGTTTACAAGTTTTACATTGAGTTTGTGAAGAGAAACATTTTTTTAAAAAATTTAATTATTAAGTAAGTATTGCAAAATCAGGTAAAATTCGTTAATACAGTCTTTTTCGGTTAATTGCACATCAAAATTTGCACAACTTTTTGTTCAATTAACCGGTGAACCAATTAGCCGATACCCGCTTAATTGAACAATTCGTTCAATTACAAGAATCCCGTTTAATTGAACAATTTGTTCAATTACAGAAATCACGCATAATTGGAACTACATACTAATGAATTAAAAGAAATCGCATATGTGCACTTTAAGTTTTTCAAAATAATTTTTTTTTACCTTAAACAAAAAAAAGGCAAGTAACAGAAAAAAATGTACATATATGTGTATCGCAGGTATTTATTATTGTAGGTACATACTATGTACTATTAAATGCACTATTTGTGTGCACATGAGTTTTACAAAAAAATTAAATTTATAAACTAAATAAAAAACAATTCATATATTGGTTTTACAAAAAAAACATAAACTTGAACACAAATTTTTTCACAAATGATGTCAATAATGTATGTGCAAAAATGCCAGATTATTTTTCAATAATAATGCAATTAACCGGGTAAAAGTAAGAGGAAATTTATTTTTGATTACATGAATTTTGAACCAATTAAGCGGGAAAATCAATTAACCGAGTTCAATTATCCGAGGAAATTTACATGTGTTTTCGTATGCAATATTTTTTTGCCCGATCATGTGGTTCAATTAAGCGTGGAAACCAATTAACCGTAGGGTCAATTAACCGAAAAATACTGTATTATTTTTAGTTCAATAGATAAATATAATTAACATGAAAAATTTAATAAAATTTACAAGATAAATAGTGTTTTATCACGTGCAGATCTTTAGTCAATTAAAAATGATTACGAAAACATTAAGAATAGTCTAAACGACATTGTTAAGACATATTTTTACAAATCGAAACTTTCAAATTCGTTACAAAATCGAAGTTTTTGGTTTGATGGGTAACTTTGTTTTATATTTATACGCACATTTTTACATACATATGTACATACATATGTTTGCCTTATGTTGGCTTGTTACTTTCATTTCAGCACGGATTTAAAGTTGATATTGTTATATGTACATATTGATATAATTGCTATGTAGGTACCTACATATGTATGTATGTATATTGTTATTTGTTACACACATAATTACCTATTATTTTAACTGTAGGTAATAATTTGATATTTGAAAAGTCAACACTATTTTGAGTTAGCTTAAAGCTTAGTAGGTACATATGTACATACCTACTTGCTTAGATGAAAATTCAAATTACTAGGGGGTTTTTAAAAACACATACATATGTACATACATATGTATGTAGCTATTATACATATTAGTTACATACATATGTACTTACTTAGATTATCCAATCAGCCTAACAGAACGTATCAGTTTATCGATTTCGAGAAGGCTAAAACAATATTCATTGTTCTAACGTAGGGCTATTTCAAATAGTAATTATGTAAGTTATTTATTCTTCGTTATTGACCTATTACATAGGTACTTATGTATGTATGTACATACATTTCAAAAAACACCTCATAAATGAAAAGTTATTTTACTGGTGACAAAATACTTTTTAGCGACGGCTCATTTCAATTATGTATATGTATATATATATATATATATATATATGTATAAAATAACCTGTTTATTATTTTCAAATATAGTTACAAGCCTATGTACATATATTTAAATTTTTAAAATGAAAAACAAATTGACAAATATATAACATTTTAAAAGATAAATACAAAAGCATTTTTAACATACATATAAATACATCAGAGTATATTTTTGTAATCATCAGTGTGCGACATTTTTTTCCACAGAGTTTACTTGTCTGGTACGTATGTATAGTGTTTGTGTGCATACATACATGTTTATGTTTATAATGTGCTTTGGTGAAAAAAAAATTGAAATTTTTATGTGTGTAGAATATTGCTTGGTATGTAAAAGCAAATAACGATTTGAATGTGTGTGATCTTTCAAAAGCAAATGCCTTGTATTTTTATACACACATGCTTAGATGTGTGACAAAAAGGGGGTTGTACGAAAAAATACGTTGAGTTATTATTAAGGTAATATACACAAAGAACTAACAACCCTCAGTAGCACGATGGGTCGTGTGTTGAATTATTGTCTCTGACACATATTCAATGCGCGTGACCCCGTATTCAATACTACTGAGGCACCTAGTGTATTTATAAATTTATTTCTGCAATGAATATATATATATCTTCATTTATTTGTATATATATCCATTTCAGAATCGATACTTTTATTTTTGCTGATTTTCAATACGAAGCATCCTTAGAAAAATCCCTACATTTTACTTTAAGAAACAATTCTCTAGCTCTTCTTGTGTCTTCAGAAAATGGATTTCACGTACAGACAGACGGATAGACGGACAGACGGACAGACGGACAGGGCTCAGTTAAATTTTTTTAATTATAAGGATCCAGTATATATATACTATATGGACCTCATATAAATATTGTGGAAATTACACACGTAATGACAAACCTATAAATACCCTTACCATTTTTGGTGAAGGGTATAAAAAGGGTTTGAAAATCTGCTGCAGGAAAGTTGTCGAAATAATACCAACAGCTTTATCAATCATAAAAATCAAAATTTAATAAAAAAATTAATTTAAATGATAAGTAAGAAGATGGAAATGTGTCAAACGAGTGTTGAACCGATGTCAACCAGATCAAATTCTCGTATTGAACAAAAAAAAATAAATAAAAATTATTATATGAAAATCACCACCCACATGTGATTCAAAGCACCTCATAATCAAGATAAAATTGCACAAGTAAAATTCGGAAAATAACGATATATGAGGCCCCACGTTGGGCGCCAAAATCTCTGTAACGATTTTTTTTTTCATTGATGAACTTCGGTGGTAACTGACTACCTAGTAATCCGGCTGTGCTCGTCGATGGGTGTGGTTATGTTGTGTTCCCAATTATATATGTAAATCGTCACAAAAGACTTAAAATTTTACGTAGTATAAGGTATAAATAAAAATGGTGACTTATAAGAATAATTGAATTAGAAAAAAACATATTTGATGTTATGTATACATTTACATATGTACGTATATGTAAGTATATGGCCTTAGATGGAATTGGACACATAAACACACAAACCCTCCCTCCATGCTGATAAAGATAAAATAATAATATCAGCCCGATTTGTTACTAAATCCGCATTTATCTACCCCATACTTAAATTTCACTTTTCGTATCAAAAAAAAAATAAAGTTTAGTTCATTATTGCAAACGTTATAATAAAATTTATTAAAATTAACGAAATTAGGGTTAAGTTAAGAATATGTTATAAAAGAAAATTTTAGTATCGATATTAAGTTTGTTTTTGTTAATAAATTGATGACCATTATAAGAAGGAAAATTTATTGAAAAAAAAATTTTTTTTTTTTTTTATATAAATGAAAATTATTTACTGTGTAATGATGTTTACAGCAATTATTAAATATTAATATTATAAATATGTAAGAAAACTTACTTTTTTCTTAAATCCAACGTTGTCCACAGGCGCCGGAAGACCGTTGAGATTTCATGCGTTTTTATTTATGCTGAAGAAGTATAATTTAATTTAGCTGCATTGGTGTGGTAAATAATTTACCTCAGTGTAAGTTTGATTTGATTTTGATTAATTATGGTGGAACAAAAAAAATTTCACAACAAAACAAAAACAAAATTAAATGTATGTAAATAGTTAGATGACCATTTTACGAAAAGATTTACAATATATAAAAAGAATAAACATTTATAAAGTTTAACTTTACACGCGAACAACAAAAAAAAACTTTAAATAAAAAAATTTAGTCACAAAAAAATTTAATCGAGAAAACAAAAAAAACAAAAAAATTTAATGGAAGATCTTAACCAAAAAATTTATGGTTTAAAGTTTTTTCTTTCTTCTTGTAATTGCCTTAGCAATTAGTCCTTGCAAATAAATTTGGTAAATTTGATGATATGTCAGAATGGTGAAAAGGTTCCTTAACAATGTCCCCCGCAGGATCTCCCCACAATATAAATTACAAAAAAAAAAAACCAACTTGAATTAGTCGCACAGCCAATTCCTTAATTAATAGTAAAAATCCAAGAAAAATCTACAAGAAAATTAAGTAAAAGTTCTGTTAGAAAATGTCCCTAATTGAACAAAACTATGAATTTTCTTACCTTGATATAAAGGATACCACGATTGTGAATCCTAATTAATTTTATTCCTTCAGTATTGAAATGATAATTATTTATATATATATATTTCTTTGTCTTCAAACAACCTTCTTCTATTGAGTTTCCTGACGTTAATAAAAATTTTCATATCTAGGTCTATTAATTTTTTTCAATTTGTAATACAAAAATCAATGCCTATTAAAAAAATAATTATAATTTACAAACTCATATTCCTTTAATTTTCAGAAGTAAATTCCTAGCCTCAAACAAAAAATATTAGTAAAAAAAAAACAAAAGTACGTATCTAAAATGTACCGAAATTCGTCGCCATCACAGGTGGGAAGCAGGCACATACAACCGATGTAATCAATGACGAAAATGGCGCCGATCTCAATCCTACCAGTAAAAACCTAAAACGGTGGCGTGATTATTTCAGCACCCCGTCCCATCTGTCGACGACAACATCCCAAACTCCGAGATACTCGTGGTCGGAAAGTAGGCGTATCCCAATAAGGGAAATCTAAACCGCAGTACCCACTTTCTCTGAAATTCTGACCACACTGTCATTCCTTAAGAACTCGAAAGATCCGGGACCAGACAGCATACCCGCAGAGTTACTATAATATGGTGGCAAACTAACTAAGCGTTGACACACATAATAAGAAAGAAAAGGGAACAGGAGGACTGTACCAAAGTGTTGGAAAGAAGGTTTAGTAGTGACAAACCCGAAGAAAGTTGATCTTAGACAATGAAACAATTCCTAAATCGGATCTCACCAGTTGTAGAATCTATCCTCCGAAAATAACAAGCAAGATTGCGGCCGGCAAGATCTTGCTCGAATACAACAGCAGCTTATACCTACTCTTTGTAGACTTCTAGCGTGCGTTGGATACGGTATAAATAACGACGCTTTGAGATGCGCTGAGCGTCGAGGGCATACCACCGAAAATAATCAACCTTATAGGCGAACTATACACAGATGCCGAATGCAGAGTACGGTACAAAGGTGAAAAAAGTTCACCCTTCGACCCAGATTAGGCGTGAAACAGGGTTGTGTTCTGTCCCCGACACTTTTCTTACTCCTGCTAGATTGCCTAATTCACCGATCGAACTCCGAAGCACCTTATGGCATCCAGTGGAATATGAGAGAGCTACTACACGATGTAGATTACGCTGACGATTTTTGTCTATTCGTACACCGATTTGAGGACATCCACCAAAAATCACTTACCCTAAGAAAACTAAATTAATGAGTATTAGAGCTTGTAACACATCATTATTGGCATTTCAAGGCCAGATAATCGAGGATGTAGAGTCCTTCTCATATCTCGGCAATACCATCAGGAAAGTCGGTGGTTCCTATTCCGATATAACGGGCAGAATAAAGAAAGCTCGAATTGTGTTCCGCTCCCTACATAGAATATGGCGCATAAACAACATCTCGACCAGCACAAAACTTAGGATTTTCCACTCTAACGTCAAATCAATGCTTCTTCCTCTCGAAGGAGACTACAAATATTTTACAACAAATGCTTAAAATAAATTTTGCGCATTTTCTGGCCGAATTGGGTCACAAATGATCAATTGCTCTTGATAGCCAACTGTAAGTACATGGCATACGTAATCTGCAAGCGCAAACTGACCTGGATTAGCCATATATTAAGAAGACCTCCTGATGAGATTGCAAGTCAAGCGCTCGTGTGGAAATCCTGGAAGGGCTCGAACCACATGGACCAGGGTAGTAAAGAATGAATATGAATCTCATAACTGGAACGAAATAATGACTTAAGCTTACGATCGAGCAAAGTGGAGAGAATTCGTTGACGCCCTATGTTCTTGATGAACATTGACTTAAAATTCACATTTTTAATGTTACTTTTTTGTAAATAAGGAAATACAACTATATATATATCACAAATTATATAAATTGCATTTAGTTTTGTGAACTACTGGTTTAAGGTGCTTTTTATAAGAGATTTTATGTGAATTATGTAATAATATTTATAATGTTGCCCTCGTTAAGAGAAGACATATTTGTAATAGGCTATTCAGAACATCAAATAGTTGGTTCTATGGTTTTCAGAAAATTTGGACAACCAAGCTAACTGCAAAAGATAGTGCTAATCTTGTGGCAAGAGACAGTTTCATTTTTTGAGAAAATACCCGTATTCCTGTTAATGAGTTGCATTGGTGTGCAAAAAAAAAGATGAGGCTGTATGAGGATTAAAAATATTTTAAAAAATACATATATCAAAAATGTCCGACATTCCTCAAAATATAAAACAACTGTGGACGGATAATTTAGACAATCTGTTCGATATTGCTTTTAGTGATGATCTGTAAGTAATATATATAGAAGAAGACAAATAATTTTTAGTTAAACAAAGAGTGAGAGTACGTAAAGGATGTATGTTGGGAGTAGACGGTAATTTAAAGAAAAACAAATCGCAGAAAATTATATAACACTAGTTGAAAAGCCTATCCATGCCAGGCGCACCGTTCCGCTCACAGGCTGAAATCCGGCTTTGTTAGGTTCTTCGTCGCGGTTAGTACTATAAGTATACCAATTTTCAGCTTTCTATTCCAACTGGTGGCTTCAGAAAGTTCTAAAAAGACAAAAAAAAATTTACGGAAATTATATATGTAGATTGTTTTAAATTTTTCAGTACTGAACTGTGACAAAATTTATTTCAGCTTGAAATTTGATTGCATTTTGCTGCAACATTAGATGAAGAATATTCTGTATGTTCACTAGAAGCAAAGCTTATTTATATAGTTTCTTGGACAAAAAATAAACGTATTTTAAGGCCAAGCCTAGCTGCAGTTATAGACGAGATGAAAATAAGAAAAAGAGATGCTGCACATTTATTGACAGCAGTTCTTGATTTCATCGGACTTAATCCATAAATCTACTTTTATTTTAAGGCGAACCTCTATAAGATAGCAAAGATCGGAATTAAGATTAACGCAAAGTGAAAAAATACACAAAAGTTTAGTGCAAGTAATCAACATTTGACCATTCGATGGGATACTATCGCCATTAACAGGAATATAAAAAGACCGTTTGGCTATAATTGCTAAGGCTCCAGGCCTAGATATAATTATAGATATTCCTGATATTCTCTCTGCGACTGGAGTTGAAATTTTTTCTGCAGTCTATGATGCATTAGAAGATAAACATATGTGGAAAAAAACGGAAGCGTTTGTTTTTGATACAACATTATCCAACACTGGCAGGCCGGGTGCATTACATTACGCTAGATGGATGGATAAGGCATACTCATTGAAAATAGTAATTTTTCGCAATAAGTTTCCTAAAGTAACCGATTTTGGAATCAATGCGTTGATAGAAGTAACTAGTTTTATTTTATTTATTTATGTATTAATAAGATTGACTTTAAGAATGTAATCTTTTACAGCCCAGAAAGAACGCCATGTTTAAAATTAAATAGAAATAAAATATTATTTAATCAATTAAAACAAAGTTTATAAAAATAATAGGTAGTAATACAAAATTTGAATAAAACATAAAAAATGGTAAAAAAAATAATATAATACAGGATGGCTCAAAATTACCGAAGGTTTTGAATTTCTCATAACATTTTTATTATAAAAATTTTTGTTTTTTTCAGTATTTGGTAAAGTAGACTTGGGGAATTTAAAATGGAACAGTACACAATGGAACAACGTTCCAAAATCGTTGAAATTTATTTCTCAAATCTGCAGCGACCCTCTTGAGAGGCCAAGTTGTTTCGAACGTCTCCTGGTTGATGTTTCTCTATCTTCCCGAATACTCCCGTGCAATATTGTCATTCGTGAGCAAGCTAGTAGTGGGTAAACAGTGGGTTTGTAATAACTTATGAAAACACATTGCTAGCAATATCACTACAACACCTTCTAAGGAATTGAAATATTTTTTTTAATATTATAAGCAATATCCTATTAATCTAACTTGAAATCAAGTTTATATGACATTATTTTCACATTTTCAAACTATTAGAGGCTACTTGCTTATCGAGTATGTTATTGTACACAACACTAATTATAACTTGACAATTAAAACGAAACAATAGTGTTAACACAAAATTTCAAAACTGAAAAAATCACACAATAGTTAATTTGGCTTTATTAAACGTTTATAAATAATGTTTCTTATTACCGGCTATAAGACAAAAACTGATTATTAACTAATGTGTACATAATCTCTTCAATAAGAATTTTTTATGAATAACACTGTAAAAAAACATACAAGAACTGAGCCTTGTGGAACAGCAGAAAGCACACCTTTTTAACCTGACTGCCTTGAACAAACAACTAATTTTTTGAATCGAACGGACAAGCAGTTTCTTACTAGCGACGCTGCTTAATGGTCAAACCCAATGAAGCATTCCAGTTTCTTACAAAGAATCGAATGATCTACTCTATCAAATGATTTGCGAAATGCAAAAAGCACATCAGCTATAACTACGGTGACCATATTTTTCGACAAAAAAAGAACACTCAAAATTAAATAAAAATTATTAATATTAACTTAATTACATACATATATATTTTATATCAATAAAATAAAAATATAATTCAAACAATATAATATTAGTGACTAGTACAAGTAGTTACATATGTATGTATGTACTTATTTTAATTTTTAAAACCGAAATTAAATATGCCTAGAAGTTTATACGTCGTTAAAACAAAAAATTAATTAATTAATCAAAATTAACAAGGAAATTAAATTTAGCAAATAATACAAAAATAACAAAATTCAATAAATAAAAATAACTAAAAACAATAGTTTAAGGATTATATATTATTGATATTTTTCTGAAGAATGTATTTTTTTTATTATATCAATGTTATTTGATAGAAACAATTTAAATTCTGCACAGTCCATTTGAAAGCCGACAGAAAGTTTTAAACATTGAACATATACTTTTATGTGTTGCCAGGCAATTCCTGTTTTGGGTGGTTATAAATTTATATTGTATTGAGTTTAAATTTCGGTATGTTGAGAAAATAAAACTTTTAATTTTGGAAACTAAAGAAGAACTTTAGCCATCAAAAAGAAAGGACAAAAAGGACAATTGAATTAAAAAAATTACAATTTATTTTGTTTAAATTTAAAAGGACGTTGTGTCAAAAAGAGGACTGTCCTTTTTAGAAAAGGACGGATGGTCTCCGTTGCTATAAGTCGCCCTAATCATACGAAGCTCCAATATCATCAAATACTTATAGTACTGCTGTGAGCAGCTATGGTTGGAATGAAGTCCTGATTGCAACGGAGACAGAGGGCAGTTAAGATTGATGAATCAGTAATTTGCTAAGACATTATTGATTCAAAAACTTTGTCAAGGAGAAAAAGTATACTTATGGATCAGTTAGAGAGTTATTTTTTTCCACAGGAACAATCCTACCACTTTTCCATAGTTTTGGAGAAGTAGAAATTACGAAACAGTAAATAATAATATTTGTAATCAAAGCAACAACAACGGTAAAATTATTTTTATTAATCGAATACAGAAACCAATCGCATTAGAAGTAACACTCATCACACTTCTGTATACTTCATCAACAGATACTGTGGAAACACAAATCTACACGGGCAATAATTATGAGACTGACTACCAGATACCAAAGAAAATCAGTCATTAAGAATATTTGGATCTAAATGGCAATCAGAGTTTCCAAAGCTGTCCAGATGGTAAGGATGTATTAAGCTTCCGTGAGAGGTAACTTTTCTTTGCTTCTCTTGTAACATGATTATCACGATTTCTAGCTCTACAAAGTCCGGTTTAATATTGATGTATATTTTTTCCATCTGTTGTAGCAGCAAGACAAGTTTTTTAAGTAAAAGCTACGCACTGGTACATGTAGGGTATAAATATCGACAATGGATGCTAAAAATACGTCTAACTTTCTGTCTACTGTCGATACCTACCAGCAATTGCGACTGACAAGGTCAGAAAATAGTGAAGTTTTTTTAATTTATTTATTAATTGATTGGAAGTCTCTATACGATGCTAGAAGTGGAGTCTCAGTTTTATTAAAATTAATATTAACCGAGCAAAATAAAAGATCATGATCTGAGACAAATGATAGTTGATCGAATAGCAGTAAATAGTCAGTATCTTTTAATAGAAACAAGTCTAGCAGGCTTGGATTACTATATGTTGCAAAACGAGAGGACATTTGTTGATTACCTATAAACATATCAATAGAACTTACACGAATGTCATTACAGAGAAAATTAATATTAAAATCTCTACAAGTCACATAGAAATCACAATTTATTATATATGTAAGTGCTGAAATCTGTGATAAAAGGACTAAAAATCACTTGTTTTATTTGCGACACTAGTAGCCGTATTCATAAAAATTTTAAAAAGCATTTTAAACCATTTTTAAGCAAAATTCGTTAAAATGGTGTCCATAAACGAATTTAAGCTTAAAATTCATATTTTAAACCTTATTTAAATAAACGAATTTTAAAATTGGTTCGACTCTTGTTTAAAGCTATTTTAAAATGGCACTTGCTTTTTTTGATTTGTGTTTATTTTCATTTAAAATCTATTGTGAGAAATTGTCGTTTACGTTAGTTGATTTTTTAATAAAAAATGGACACGCTATATTTGATCAACAGAATTGGTTAGAATAATTGTTAATTAAAATATTTACATTTTTAATTATATATTATTTATAATAGAAAATATTACCGAAATTTCAAACAATCTTCAAACAAAAATTTACAAAAAGAGAATTGACCCGTTTTCCAAGTTTAGCAGAAATATCGTTTTAATAAACAAACGGTAAGGAAAATTGTAAATTTGGTAAAAACTGATATTTCTGTAGAGCGTAGAGGGTACGGACCATTAATTAGACAAAATGATGTATTAATAATCAAAACAAATAAAATGAAACTCGTTATTCAAATACTTTTTTTACTTGTTATAAAATAATAGTTTAGATTACACCTTTACCAAACAATTTCATTACTATTTTTCTTTTTTTAATTAATAAACGAGTTATCATATATTTATTTTATTTTACAAAAACAATATTCTTCTCAAACACGACAAGAAAAATATATAAATTCGAGTACTGTATGAATCAGTAATCATTGTTTTGCATCAGTAAGAGTCAAGTGACACCTCAAACATGAAGTGTTGCCAACCTCGTTTTTAAAAAAATTTTAATCGTGTTTTAGTTAAAATACTGATTATGAATACGAATTTTTAACAAACGTTTTTTAGGCTTAAAATGTTGTTTAACTAAAATGTATTTGAAACCTTAATATTATGAATAGGGCTGTGAGTATCAGGCATGATCTGAAAATCACGAGAAAATCTCTTGTGATTTAAAAATCTCATCTGTAATATTGTTTTGATCTGAAATCATACGATTTTTCCAAATAGCATATGCTATATGACATAACGGTATTTTTCTAGTTGAATAAGAACCACAGTCACACACGAAATTTTTATGGCAGTTAGAGATTTGCTTTACAACGTTGACATAAAGAATATTATTATGACTGTTTATTATATTATTTGATGTGCAACATATGTTGCATGTTTTGTTTGCTTTTTCATTGCAACGCACTCCTATCTAAATATACCGATTTTTTTTATTTACTGCAGAGAAAGTGTTTCTTAATGGCTTTTGGCTTATACATAAATATAAATGGAATTTAACCATTAAAGAAAAAAGTTAGCAGCTTTTACTTAAACATTTACTTGTTTAATTGGAATTTATATTCAATCTTATCATTAACAGTGATAAGCCTCTATTTGGCTTCAATTAAAATAAAATAAGGGTAAAATTAGGTCGAAACTAATTGCAATAAATCGCTTCTTATTCTAAGCCGAAATTATAAGCACTAAAATCTAATACCGTCCAAATAACAGCTAAGGTTTTAGAAACATGAAACTCATTTTGCACATTAAAAATTTTAATAAATAATACACAGATACATGATTTCTGTTAACTTGTATTTAGTTAGAGAACATATTCTATTACATCTGGGAAATTGTTTTGCTGAGATATTGACTTTTCACATTTACATATATTATATTTTTGGTATCAAAACACAAAACCTGAACTTATAGTAAGAACAACATTTTTATTCAATTTCTGCAAGGTCAACTATTCCATTCTGAGATAAGCTTGAAATACATATTTGTTGCTGCAGTTGGAAGCAAAATTGTTGTTGAACTAGAACTACTTACGTACATATCGCTTTTGATCACCAAGAAGGTATTAACTCAAAATTTTAAAATTTTCAGTAGAGACAAACAACTTTTTTTTTTAATACTACTCTTCTATCACAAAGAGAGATACAACTATATCGATATTTTAAAAGTTAATACCCTCTTGTTGATCAAGTGCGATATGTAGAAATTTAGTTTAAGCAGATAAAAGCACAAATACAACTATATATATAGAAAAAAACACATAATACTAAAAAATCAATAATGATGTAAATTGCATACAAACGAAAAAGTAAGCTGTAGACGTTATGCTTTTCAATCTATTTTGTCAATTTTGTCATGCATACATTTGACATACGTACGTACTTAATTAAACAAGGTTGCTTTCATTAGCTGAACATACAACTAACTGAAGCTGTATTAATAACAAGTAGTAGAGTTGTAGAATATATTAAGATTATCTTAACAAGGTGTTATGATAGATAATCGTTTGTCTTTTAATTGGTTTCTAGACTACCGAAAAGCTTAAACACTATGTCCAATAATGCCAAGTACTAGAGGTCTTAAAAAAAGGTACTTGTAAAAATGGGATGTGTAACCACGTTCAACATAGGTACCTTACAAATAGTGAAAGCATATACACATGAATAGTGAAATCTAATGGCATGTTTCGATATTAAATTTTTCATTTGTTGCTTCAAATATGTTAACAGTGTCTATATAATATTTCTCTGATTGTTAAATTTACGAACTTTAGCCTGTATAAATATTAACAAATATTAATAATAAGAAGTGCGTAGTAATTTCAAAAATTACAATTAATATACACGGAAGTTCTCAAGAATATCATTCTTTAGTGTTAGACGAAGCAGCATTTGAGTTACATGAGCTTCTTAATAACGATATTAATACCAGGAGCATTAGTATCACAGAGTCGAAATCTAGCAAAGGTAGATGGACACATGTCCTTATATCCGATATTAGTGATTGGTGCGCTAGGAAACATGGATGAATTTTTACTTGACTCAATTTTAGAGTTTATTTTCAATGACACATTGATCTGTGAAAATTACATTTACATTTTATTTAAATTTCGATCGACATCGAGTGACACAATTTCTTCCCAATCTTTTACAATTGATGATTTTCTGCGAAAGTTTCGGTTTTATACTTCGAAATCTATTTATTCGCAAATATGAGGTAAAAATTATTAATATACAATCGGAAGCTATGTTTTCTTGACGATAACGTCAATGACGTTGCTAATGTAACGACGTCGCTAATGTAACGTCAATCCCCAAAAGAAGTGAGGCTAACAAAATTACCTCCCAATTGAAATTTGTTTAGCAAAATATAAGGTGATGGAAAGTATGTTGAATTTCTTTTTCTGTCATTTTGGCGAAAGTAAAGTGATGACCAAGTTTCAGTAGCTTCTTAGCTTTGTTGATACAAAAATTTTTTATTATTTTATTTAGTTGGTGAATTAAGCTTAGACAGGCATTATATCCATTACATATGTATGTAATTAATGACCAGTTTGCCCGCTGGGTATTATCAGAAAAAGGGTAGGAGAAAGAGCGAGGCCTTCAATTAATCTTGAACTCCTTTGATGAGATCCCAATCTACAAAAACTCATATAGTGCAAACTATGAGAAGGGTCGAAACAAATCAAATGATTCCAGCAACGACACCAAAAGTAAGTACTTTTGACAATAGTGTGCCATGCCATACGCTATCAAATAGCTTGGTCATCACTTTACTTTCGCCAAAATGACAGAAAAAGAAATTCAACATACTTTCCATCACCTTATATTTTGCTAAACAAATTTCAATTGGGAGGTAATTTTGTTAGCCTCACTTCTTTTGGGGATTGACGTTACATTAGCGACGTCGTTACATTAGCAACGTCATTGACGTTATCGTCAAGAAAACATAGCTTCCGATTGTATATTAATAATTTTTACCTCATATTTGCGAATAAATAGATTTCGAAGTATAAAACCGAAACTTTCGCAGAAAATCATCAATTGTAAAAGATTGGGAAGAAATTGTGTCACTCGATGTCGATCGAAATTTAAATAAAATGTAAATGTAATTTTCACAGATCAATGTGTCATTGAAAATAAACTCTAAAATTGAGTCAAGTAAAAATTCATCCATGTTTCCTAGCGCACCAATCACTAATATCGGATATAAGGACATGTGTCCATCTACCTTTGCTAGATTTCGACTCTGTGATACTAATGCTCCTGGTATTAATATCGTTATTAAGAAGCTCATGTAACTCAAATGCTGCTTCGTCTAACACTAAAGAATGATATTCTTGAGAACTTCCGTGTATATTAATTGTAATTTTTGAAATTACTACGCACTTCTTATTATTAATATTTGTTAATATTTATACAGGCTAAAGTTCGTAAATTTAACAATCAGAGAAATATTATATAGACACTGTTAACATATTTGAAGCAACAAATGAAAAATTTAATATCGAAACATGCCATTAGATTTCACTATTCATGTGTATATGCTTTCACTATTTGTAAGGTACCTATGTTGAACGTGGTTACACATCCCATTTTTACAAGTACCTTTTTTTAAGACCTCTAGTACTTGGCATTATTGGACATAGTGTTTAAGCTTTTCGGTAGTCTAGAAACCAATTAAAAGACAAACGATTATCTATCATAACACCTTGTTAAGATAATCTTAATATATTCTACAACTCTACTACTTGTTATTAATACAGCTTCAGTTAGTTGTATGTTCAGCTAATGAAAGCAACCTTGTTTAATTAAGTACGTACGTATGTCAAATGTATGCATGACAAAATTGACAAAATAGATTGAAAAGCATAACGTCTACAGCTTACTTTTTCGTTTGTATGCAATTTACATCATTATTGATTTTTTAGTATTATGTGTTTTTTTCTATATATATAGTTGTATTTGTGCTTTTATCTGCTTAAACTAAATTTCTACATATCGCACTTGATCAACAAGAGGGTATTAACTTTTAAAATATCGATATAGTTGTATCTCTCTTTGTGATAGAAGAGTAGTATTAAAAAAAAAAGTTGTTTGTCTCTACTGAAAATTTTAAAATTTTGAGTTAATACCTTCTTGGTGATCAAAAGCGATATGTACGTAAGTAGTTCTAGTTCAACAACAATTTTGCTTCCAACTGCAGCAACAAATAATTATTTCAAGCTTATCTCAGAATGGAATAGTTGACCTTGCAGAAATTGAATAAAAATGTTGTTCTTACTATAAGTTCAGGTTTTGTGTTTTGATACCAAAAATATAATATATGTAAATGTGAAAAGTCAATATCTCAGCAAAACAATTTCCCAGATGTAATAGAATATGTTCTCTAACTAAATACAAGTTAACAGAAATCATGTATCTGTGTATTATTTATTAAAATTTTTAATGTGCAAAATGAGTTTCATGTTTCTAAAACCTTAGCTGTTATTTGGACGGTATTAGATTTTAGTGCTTATAATTTCGGCTTAGAATAAGAAGCGATTTATTGCAATTAGTTTCGACCTAATTTTACCCTTATTTTATTTTAATTGAAGCCAAATAGAGGCTTATCACTGTTAATGATAAGATTGAATATAAATTCCAATTAAACAAGTAAATGTTTAAGTAAAAGCTGCTAACTTTTTTCTTTAATGGTTAAATTCCATTTATATTTATGTATAAGCCAAAAGCCATTAAGAAACACTTTCTCTGCAGTAAATAAAAAAAATCGGTATATTTAGATAGGAGTGCGTTGCAATGAAAAAGCAAACAAAACATGCAACATATGTTGCACATCAAATAATATAATAAACAGTCATAATAATATTCTTTATGTCAACGTTGTAAAGCAAATCTCTAACTGCCATAAAAATTTCGTGTGTGACTGTGGTTCTTATTCAACTAGAAAAATACCGTTATGTCATATAGCATATGCTATTTGGAAAAATCGTATGATTTCAGATCAAAACAATATTACAGATGAGATTTTTAAATCACAAGAGATTTTCTCGTGATTTTCAGATCATGCCTGATACTCACAGCCCTATTCATAATATTAAGGTTTCAAATACATTTTAGGTAAACAACATTTTAAGCCTAAAAAACGTTTGTTAAAAATTCGTATTCATAATCAGTATTTTAACTAAAACACGATTAAAATTTTTTTAAAAACGAGGTTGGCAACACTTCATGTTTGAGGTGTCACTTGACTCTTACTGATGCAAAACAATGATTACTGATTCATACAGTACTCGAATTTATATATTTTTCTTGTCGTGTTTGAGAAGAATATTGTTTTTGTAAAATAAAATAAATATATGATAACTCGTTTATTAATTAAAAAACGAAAAATAGTAAAGAAATTGTTTGGTAAAGGTGTTTATTTAAATAAGGTTTAAAATATGAATTTTAAGCTTAAATTCGTTTATGGACACCATTTTAACGAATTTTGCTTAAAACTTGTTTAAAATGCTGTTTAAAATTTTTCATGAATACGGCTACTAGTGTCGCAAATAAAAGGGTTGGGGTCATATGCCCGAAACTTAAAATCCCGAATTCAAAAACCCGAATTCAAAATCCCGAATTTCAAAATCCAGAATTTCAAAATACCGAATTTCAAAATCCTGAATTTCAAAATCCCGAATTGTAATATCCCGAATAATTGTACAGACTAATCGAGAGTCTAGCCAAAGAGCTAATAGTTGCTAAAACAGCAATCGAAAAAGTAAAATCGGGGAACACAGTACCCCGAAATAAAAAAAAAATTTTAAAAAACAAAAATTTAAAATCCGTGCTTGAAAACAGAGAATATATGGATAAAGCAGAGTATTTAAAAGCCATAGCAATTAATCTTGCCTTTTAGATATCAATTTAATTATATATGTAAATAAAAATTAAATAAATAATATGAACAAATTAAGATTTTTATTTTTCGAGGTTTTCTTAATCCGGGATTTGATATCGGGGTTTTTAAATTTAAGATTTCAAAATTCGGAATTTTAAAGTTCGGGATTTTGAGATTCATAATTCTGAAATTCGGGATTTTTAAAAATTCAGGTTTTTGACATTTCGGGATTTTAAAACTAGGGATTTTGATGCTATTCCCAAATAAAACAAGTGATTTTTAGTCCTTTTATCACAGATTTCAGCACTTACATATACAATAAATTGTGATTTCTATGTGACTTGTAGATATTTTAATATTAATTTTCTCTGTAATGACATTCGTGTGAGTTCTATTGATATGTTTATAGTTAGTCAACAAATGTCCTCTCGTTTTGCAACATATAGTAATCCAAGCCTACTAGACTTGTTTCTATTAAAAGATACTGACTTTTTACTGCTATTCGATCAACTATCATTTGTCTCAGATCATGATCTTTTATTTTGCTCGGTTAATATTAATCTTAATAAAACTGAGACTCCACGTCTAGCATCGTATAGAGACTTCCAATCAATTAATAAATAAATTAAAAAAACTTCACTATTTTCTGACCATGTCAGTCGCAATTGCTGGTAGGTATCGACAGTAGACAGAAAGTTAGACGTATTTTTAGCATCAATTGTCGATATTTATACCCTACATGTACCAGTGCGTAGCTTTTACTTAAAAAAACTTGTCTTGTCCATGGTACAATGTAACTGTTACCCCGTTTATACGCATTTCTTATTTGCAAATAAAACTATTTGCAAAAACTTAACTCACTGTTTATACGCAAATAGCATTCAGAAATATTGTTGTATTTTTGGTAATGACACGCAGTAAATATGTATATAGTCATCTGGTAGCATCACACATCTTATTTGCAAATAGCATGGTGGAATAATAAGGTGCGCGTATCAACGCAACAACAAAAAACGACATGCATTTTGTTTGTGTAAAATTCATTCAAAATTGTCAAAACAAAGCTGTATACAAAACAAAACAAAAGTTGTTTTGTATGTATTTATTGGTTATGCAAAAACAAAAAGCATAACGTAAACAAAAATATTCATGATGGCGGCCAAAAATGTAAACAACTTTTGACAAGACCGAATTAACTTACCATATTTTTGCAGATTATTTAACGGTCAAAACACAACCCTACAAAAAACCATATTCCTTCTTGCGCAGACCTGATTATTAGACCATGGCAAATAGCTTGTTATTTGCAAATAGTTTTCGAAACATTTTAAGTTACAATAAAAAAGTAATACGGTAACGCTTCCCACTCTTATTTGCAAATAAGAAGTGCGTATAAACGGGGTATGTGAATTAGTCAATCCGTGAGTCCAATCGCTGCTACAACAGATGGAAAAAATATATATCGATATTAAACCGGACTTTGTAGAGCTAGAAATCGTAATAATCATGCTACAAGAAAAACAAAGAAAAGTTACCTCTCACGGAAGCTTAATACATCCTTACCATCTGGACAGCTTTGGAAACTCTGATTGCCATTTAGATCCAAATATTCTTAATGACTGATTTTCTTTGGTATCTGGTAGTCAGTCTCATAATTATTGCCCGTGTAGATTTGTGTTTCCACAGTATCTGTTGATGAAGTATACAGAAGTGTGATGAGTGTTACTTCTAATGCGATTGGTTTCTGTATTCGATTAATAAAAATAATTTTACCGTTGTTGTTGCTTTGATTACACATATTATTATTTACTGTTTCACAATTTCTACTTCTCCAAAACTATGGAAAAGTGGTAGGATTGTTCCTGTGGAAAAAAATAACTCTCTAACTGACCCATAAGTATACTTTTTCTCCTTGACAAAGTTTTTGAATCAATAATGTCTTAGCAAATTACTGATTCATCAATCTTAACTGCCCTCTGTCTCCGTTGCAATCAGGACTTCATTCCAACCATAGCTGCTCACAGCAGTACTATAAGTATTTGATGATATTGGAGCTTCGTATGATTAGGGCGACTTATAGCAACGGAGACCATCCGTCCTTTTTTAAAAAGGACAGTCCTCTTTTTTGACACAACGTCCTTTTAAATTTAAACAAAATAAATTGTAATTTTTTTAATTCAATTATCCTTTTTGTCCTTTCTTTTTGATGGCTAAAGTTCTTCTTTAGTTTCCAAAATTAAAAGTTTTATTTTCTCAACATACCGAAATTTAAACTCAATACAATATAAATTTATAACCACCCAAAACAGGAATTGCCTGGCAACACATAAAAGTATATGTTCAATGTTTAAAACTTTCTGTCGGCTTTCAAATGGACTGTGCAGAATTTAAATTGTTTTTATCAAATAACATTGATATAATAAAAAAAATACATTCTTCAGAAAAATATCAATAATATATAATCCTTAAACTATTGTTTTTAGTTATTTTTATTTATTGAATTTTGTTATTTTTGTATTATTTGCAAAATTTAATTTCTTTGTTAATTTTGATTAATTAATTGATTTTTTGTATATATGAAAAGTAATATTATCAGGCTCAAGTTCAGTTTTATTGAATTAATGAAAATTCAAAATTACTAAGAGTTTTTTTTTATGTTGGAAAACATATTATTTATATCCAATCAGTTTTTAGCAGAACGTATCAGTACTGATTTCAAGGCCGCTATGCCTCTCATCAGCGTTCAATTGTCCATCTTTACAATTTTCGTAAAGTGGATACTAATTGAGAAGAATATCAACTATTTAACCATTTTTCAACAGAAATAGAATATGAGAATTAATTTTTAATTCAATTTTTATTCTACAATGAAACAGTGCTGGTTAGTACGAAATTCCCTCATTACTGTTTGGAACTAATAATCAACACAAACTCATAGTCCGTTATCATCAAAGTATTCTACTTTGTATTCTAACGTTTTTGTTGTTTTTACTCTATATTAGGGAAATTCACATATTACTGTGACCCCTCTTATTAGGGTATGTATAGCTCGTGCCCAAGCGGAATTAATATTTTTTTTATATTATTATTATTACGAATAAACGTAATTATTATTTGAACTAATATTCATTTACATATGAAAAGTAATATTATCAGGCTCAAGTTCAGTTTTATTGAATTAATGAAAATTCAAAATTACTAAGAGTTTTTGTATGTTGGAAAATATTATTATTTATATCCAATCAGTTTTTAGCAGAACGTATCAGTACTGATTTCAAGGCCAATACAACTCTCATCAGCGTTCAATTGTCCATCTTTACAATTTTCGAAAAGTGGATACTAATTGAGAAGAATATCAACTATTTAACCAGTTTTCAACAGAAATAGAATATGAGAATTAATTTTTAATTCAATTTTTATTCTACAATGAAACAGTGCTGGTTAGTACGAAATTCCCTCATGACTGTTTGGAAAGTACTAATAATCAACACAAACTCATAGTCCGTTATCATCAAAGTATTCTACTTTGTATTCTAACCTTTTTGTTTATTTTTACTCTATATTAGGGAAATTCACATATTACTGTGACCCTTGTTATTAGGGTATTTATAGCTCGTGCCCAAGCGGAATTAATATTTTTATATTATTGTTATTACGAATAAACTTAATTATTATTTCAACTTATATTGATGTACATATGAAAAGTAATATTATCAGGCTGAAGTTCAGTTTTATTGAATTAATGAAAATTCAAAATTACTAAGGGCCATTATTACAACTTGCCAATTGCTAAAGTTAAGGTGTTATCGGACAGAGTTTGAGACTATGAGTTTGTGTTGATTATTAGTACTTTCCAAACAACAATGAGGGAATTTCGTACTAACCAGCACTGTTTCAAGGTAAAATAAAAAATGAATTAAAAATTAATTCTCATATTCTATTTCTCTTGAAAACTGGTTAAATAGTTGATATTTTTCTCAATTAGTATCCACTTTACGAAAATTCAAAGATGGGCAATTGAACGCTGATGAGAGGTGTAGCGGCCTTGAAATCAGTACTGATACGTTCTGCTAAAAACTGATTGAATATAAATAATAATATTTTCCAACACAAAAAAACTCTTAGTAATTTTGAATTTTCATTAATTCAATAAAACTGAACTTGAGCCTGATAATATTACTTTTCATATGTAAATCAATATAAGTTCAAATAATAATTACGTTTATTCGTAATAATAATAATATAAAAATATTCTTATTTATTCATAAGTATTCGTATTTATTTATTTATTTCTAAAATTACGGATTCTTATTTGTTTGTAGATTTCAGTATTCTTATTTATTTGCCAATTAGGTATTCTTATTTATTTAAGCATGTAAGTAAATAAAATTCTTTATTATTTTTATTTTTAAAAAATTTTATATTTATTTATTTATTATTTAGAGGAGAAGACTATGTCTTCTTTATCCCTTTAGTATTTCTAATTATTTAATTTGCCGGAAGACTATGTCTTCTTATTCTGACTTCTTATTATTGATTACTTACTAATTAATTAATCTTTTTAACTTAATGTTAAACTTTATATAAACTTAAGAATTGTCGAACAGCAATCATCACCTTGAATGCAACGTGAGCTGTTCCAATTGCATTCAGTGCAAATAGGTCGTCAGCACTTTTAATAAATGTTGTAACAAAAAATTCGTGAATTAAAATTTAAATGGAAATGTGTCAGCAATTGAATTGCGACAGAGGAGATTGAACTTTATTAAAGTAAGTAAAATAATTATTAATTGCAATTTAAATGGAAATGTGTCAGCAATTGAATTGCGACAGAGGAGATTGAACTTTATTAAGGCAAGTAAAATAATTATTAATTGCAACTAACGGAAATGTGTCAGCAATTGAACTTTTATTAAAAATAAATATGTTAATTATTAACTCCTCCCTTCTTAATTTGATTGTCCCCAATCATTCAAAAAAATGGGATATTGTTCAATCTAGGAGGTTTGACTGGAGCTTCAAGTTTTATTGGATTTTGAGGGTCGGAAATAGTTTGTAAACTGAGTGCATTCGGGGTTAACTTGCTACTAATGAGTGGATTTTGGGGTTCCCAAATTACTACTTTTCCGGTGCGTTTAAAGAGAAAACTCAGACACGCAATTAATATGATTATTAGACAAAGTATCGTGGATATTGACCAACCTCCGATTTCTAGGTTTTTTTGGATAGTTGAGATTGTCTCAGTGTTGTTGATTTGAAGTTCGTTTAGAGCTTCGAGCGATAAGAGATTGATATGGTCAATTTCGAAAGGAGTTGGTTGTAGTAATGCGGGTATCATTTTTAGAGGAGAAGCCTCTATATTACTGAAAGTTCTATTGTTAGCTTTTATGGTACTGTTGTGAAATTTAATGAGAAAAGTTCCAGATAAAGATCGATATGTTTCATCTATGTAAATGGATCCATTGTAACCATTTAGTAAGATCACGCCAGACTCAATTTCTTCAATTGGTGAAATGTGATGATTATTGCTCGTTACACATGAAGAGTTTCTATTATTAATAATATTAGGGATACAAGTATTATTTGTTATGTCAATTATTTGATTTTCTTTACAAATCATAATATCGTTATATTCTTCACATTTTTCTTTAATAGCATAAATTGTTTTTTCATTTTTTAAAATTTCTAGGAATTCAAGTTTAATTACATATGTTTTCTTTTTTACTGGTCTTAAAATTACATTTTCATACATTTCCTTTTTTGTCAATGGTACTTTAACCATGTAAAATATATTATTATAATTATTTTTGTTATACAAAACTGACACTTTGGCAAATTGAAGTGCCTCTTCTGGGTTTACAAAAGGAATGTGTTCTTCTTCGATTTTTTTCATAGCTACTTCGATTTCTTTTTTATTTAGTATTAATGGGTTTACAATTCCAATTTTTGCCCATTCTATTCCATTTTCAATATTTATTAACTCTTCCTTGACTAATCTTATTCTATTTTGTAAATTAATAACTATTTCATTTTCTAAGTAAACACTCTTTTTTACAACGTTTGCCATTTTATTAATAATTTCGGTTAAGTTGTTTATTCTTTTATTGAAAGCTTCATTTACATAAAATTGTTTATTGTTATTTTTATTTAGTTCGTAAACGTTATTAGTTAATATTTCAAAGTCGTCATGATCCGGAGACCCTGCGACGTATTTCCAAATTGTTCCCAAAGCGTTTATGGCTCTTTTATTTCTTGTTAGGGGTTTTAGATTTTCTAGGATGTTGTTAATTTGGGTGAGTTCATGATTGAGGATAGGGTATAGGTTATGGTTATTTGGGATGTTTTGTTGGATAAAGGTGTGGGTGTTGGCTATGGATGTTGCGTATTGTTCCAGATCTATTGGATGAATAATAGTGAAGGTTCCCTGCTGAATTTTTGCTGTACCCTTATTTATGGTGACAACGTAGGAGGACGTGTAATCCATGATTTGGATTTCCGTCAGTGCGTAGGGTAAGCATAATCTGGAAAAATAAGTTATTGTCTTTTAATGTTACTTTTATAAACAATTCTGCCTGACATTGTTAATACAGTTGTATTTCGGTTTTCTTTGACTATTTCTTTTTTATATTTTGGGGTTAATTTTGAACCCAATCTCTTGTTGATCCTAACGAAAATGTTCTCTCCTGGTAAATAAGTTTTGGGTGCTTGTCTATTTTTGTTATGGTAGTCCAGGTCTTGTTTTTGTTTTTCAGTCAAACGATTTATTATTTCTTGTTTTTCCAAAATTGTTTTTCCTGGGTCACTATTAAAGTTTTTATTAAAAAATATGTCAATCGGTCTTTTACCAGTGGTAGAATGGATTGATTTATTGTATTCGTATAATGTTTTGGTGAGTAAGTCATGGAATGAATTGTGAAGTTTGTCTGACTTAAGACATCTCATCATCTCGGAAAGAGTAGAGTGAAGTCTCTCTACTTGGCCGTTGACGGTACTAGCGTAAGGGGGTGTAGTGTAGGTTTGTATGCCGAATTGGTCTTTAAGAAGGAAGTTTATCGTTACGGAATTTAGTGATTTTTCATTATCTAAGACTATAAACTTGGGGATGCCAAATGCTAAAATTATTTCTTTCAATGGTTCTTTAATGTCTTCAACTGCCTTTGATTTCAGAATTTTTCCTAAGGCGTATTTGGAAAATTTATCTATTGCTGTGAGTACTAGGTTTCCTTCAGTTGAATAGATGTCAATGTGAACAATCTCTCCAGGATTTTTTGGAATTGGTGTAGGCTGAAATTGCGGTTTGTTGGGTCGACGATCATATTTTTGTTCTTTACAGGTTTGACAATTTTTTACTATCCTTTTGGATTTTTCCATCATTTTGGGGAAGTAGTACTTTTGTATTACCTGATTTTTGTTTTCGTTGGCATTTCTATGAGCTCTTCGGTGTTCATTAATCAATATTTCTTCTTGCGCTGTTTCACTTACAATATCTTTTACTTGTGACTGAGTGAATCTTACTTTGAAGTTTTTAAAGTGTTCGGGATAGAATTCTTGAATTACCCCCATAATTGCTTCGGTAGTAAATAAACCGTTGATTACGCTGGGGTTAAGATATTTTTTAAAAATTGATATTAAGGTGTCTTTAGTGTAAAAAGGTTTTTTAATAATGTGCCTATGGTAAGTTGGGAATGGAATTTCGAATTTGTAGTTGTCTTCGTTACTAACTAAGATATGGAGTTGGTTCTTAAAGACGTTAATTGGACATTCTATTGCGGGGATCATATTATCTGAGGAACTTTCATCGCTATGTTGTGTTGCTGTCATCGAATTTATCTGTGGTGGTCTAGATAGTGAATCTGCAACTACGTTTGTTCTGCCTGGCTGATATTTGAGTTCGTAGTTATACTCCTCTAAGATGGACTTCCATCTTTTCATCTTGCTGTTTGTGTTCTTGCTACTGAGGGCATACGTCAAAGGTTGGTGGTCCGTATAAATGTTTACTTTCCCAGAACCGTACAGGTAATTTCTCAACGAATTGAGGGCCCATATTATCGCTAGCATTTCTTTTTCATTGGTAGCGTAATTTTCTTCAGTTTTGCTGAGCGTTCTTGAAAGGAAGGTAATGGGCTTTCTGTTTTGCGAAAGTACTGCGCCTATCGCATAATCAGAGGCATCTGTGTTCAGATCAAAGCCTTTTTCAAAATCAGGGTGAGATAACATGACATCGCCAGAGATGAGTGAATTTTTTAATTTCTGGAATGCGTCCAAAGCATTTTGATCTAAAGTAATTTTTAAATTTTTGGACGCGTTTTTCGAAATGCGTCCTTCCTCCCCTCTTAAAAGGGATGTCAGGGGCTTGGCAAGCTTCGCATAATCCTTGATGAAGCGACGGTAATAACCTGACATGCCTAGAAAACTTCTCAGGTCTTTTAGGGTTTTCGGTGGTGGTATTTTGGCTATTGCTTCTATTTTATTTTGGTTGGCTTTAATTCCTGCGGCTCCTACGATAAATCCCAGAAATTCACCTTCTGTTTTGAGAAATTCACACTTGTCTAGTTGAATTTTGAAATTTGCCGATTCTAGTGTTTTGAATATTTTTCTGAGGTTTTCGAAGTGTTCTTTCTCAGTTTTTGAAAAGATGATAATATCGTCTATGTAGACGTAGCAGATTTTCCCTATGTGGTCTCTCAAGACATCGTCCAGAGTACGTTGGAATATTGAGGGAGCATTTTTTAGTCCGAATGGGAGTCGTACAAACTCAAATTTCCCGTTATTAACTGAAAAGGCGGTTTTATCTACGTCACATTCCTTTAAAGGAATCTGGTGGAAACCACTCTTTAAGTCAATAACTTCATTAATTTCTGGAATGGGATACCTATCGGCCACAGTTACTGCGTTCAGTTTCATGTAATCGATGACCATTCTATGTTTTTTCTCTCCGGATCCGTCCATTTTTTCGGAACGATCCAAACGGGTGCATTATACGGAGATCTGGAAGGTCTGATTATTCCGTCATTTAAGAGTTCATTAATCTGTTTTTCTACCTCACTTTTCAATGCCATGGGATAGGGGTATGATTTAGAATAAATTGGTGAATCTGAATGTGTTCGGATTTCCCCTTGAACTCGAGAAGTGAATGTAAGTTTCTTGTTGGGATCCGTGAATAGGTTGGGATGCTCGTTTATAGTTTGATCTAACTGAAATTTTTGAGTTTCGTTCATATGATTTGTTCTGAATTCCATTTTATTAACTGATTGGGAAGTGTGTTGATGAATTTTTATTCTAGTTGTATTGTTTATTAACAAATATTCTTTTTTAATATGGATAGTTGCATTTAGTTCTTTTAAACTATCATGACCAAGGATGCCATGAAACGATTTCAAAGAAGGTAGGATGAAGAATTTTATATGGTGGTCGGGTAAATTGAATAAAGTTGCGAATGTGTGGTGCGTAATTTTAATGTCTCCAGATACTGAATTTGCAAAAAAGGTGTTTTCGTTTTTGATAGGATTGCTAACGAGGCATGGTTGAATGTAGTTTTTGTTAGATCCAGTGTCTATAAGAATTTTTAGAATTTTACCATTCTTCGCTTTGCACTCAAAATACGGGAGCGAAGAGTTTGTTAGCCTAAAAAATGGATATCTGTGAAATTTTGAGTGGGTATTTCATCTTGTTGATCTTGATCATAGGATTCGGCGTACTCGTCAATCCTTTGGTTTTGGATTAATTGCTCGTATTCAGTTTCATTATAATTTCCAGCTTGTTCGTCCTGGTAATTCGGTACAGTGGAAGGATCTTGTCTACTTTCTATATGAAAATTGCGTTGTTGTTTATGTGGTGGTGGAACGTAGCTTAGGGATGGAGGTCTTTTGTTATTAAATTGGGGTTGATTAAAAGGACGTGGTCTGTTTTGATAATTTACGTTTCTTGTTTGAATTGATTCGTCAACTTCCATAGGTTGAGGCCTTTGAGGTTTCGGTGCAACTGGTCTTTGTGGTTGAAAATTTTGTTGAAAAGCTTGGTGCGATTGAAAACGCGGTTGGGGATTTTGTCGAAAGTTAATGTTGGGGATGGTTTGACGATTTCGGAATGCATTTTGTTGCATATTATTCATTGGTCTATTGTATTGGTTAAAATTTTGAAATGTCAATTCTGGATAAAAGGGTTGTCTATGAATTGTATTTGCATCGCGTATTGGAAGGGGTGGTGGTTGACGTTGTCTATGATTTTGATGTTTATTCGCGTATTCTGTCCTGTAGTTTTGATTTTTAAGTTTTAAGCAGAGATGTAATGCTTGCGGGAGATCCGCAGGCTCACGGATGCCAAGGAGTCTTGGTAGATCTCCATTTAGGCCTCTAACAAAAGTGTCTAGGGCTTTGTCCCTATAGGTTTGCGTTAAAAGTCGCAAGGACTCTTGGCCTATTTCCATGCAACCAATTTTATTTAGTATGAGGGACAAATGCGTGTAAACTTCTTGATAAAATGTTTGGATGGTATTTCTTCCTTGAATTAAGGAAGTCATCTGATACTCAAGCGTCCCTAAATCTCGTTTGTCTGCGTAATGCATAGAAAGGCATTTTACAATGCAATTCCAATTTAATGGAGTATTGTAGGATTCTAAGGCAATGTCAGCGTTGCCTGTTATTTTGTTTCGGATGACGCTTAATATACCATAATATTTAGGTGTGCCTTTGCTTGAATCGTAAATTTGCAACACTCTATCCACGCTTTTTTTCCATGAGTTAAATTCCATGGGGTTACCCGAGAAATCTCTAAGACTTCTTACTATATCGGGTATTTTATCTAATTCACTCAAGTCATTTCTATATCTGTCTTCAATGTTTTGGTCTGTCCCGTGCTTAAGGTCATTATTTGGATTCATAAGAGATTGAACTATGTTTCTGCATTGTTGCGCGCAAATAGCGGCTATTCTGTTTTCTAATTCTTCGTTGAGTTGCGCTGCTGGATTTGGAGCGTTAAGAACGGGAGGTCTTACTAGGTTATTGGGGTTAGACATGATTTTTCGCAAATTTTGGGAACAATTTTTGTGAGATAAAAAAAATTCTATTTTATGATTTATAAAAATTGGTACACAGTAAATAAAAGATTTCTTCCTTTCTTATTATTTTGTTTTATTTTCTCTTCTTCTCTCTTTTTTTATATAAGGGTGGTTTTTGTTACTTGTGAAATAACTTAAAAATACTCTGAAATATAATGACTTACAGTATAAGGTGAATTGGACACATTATGTTGACTGACTGATGTTATTCTGTTGATCTTGTTGCAACTATCGATGTCGGCCAGATATTTGAATGGTTGTCTTCTATGGTGCAGCTTTCAATGGCAAGGGCAAAGCTGTTGTTGAATATTATGTTTTTAGATTTTTTCTAAAGTCTTTATTACCTTTATTTAATTCTGTTTCATTTGTTGTTAAAAATTCTTTTGGTTAGTGTTCTTTATTATGTCTTTGTTACTTTTTAATTAATATAGTTTTATAATACTATTTTTTAGTTATTATATTTTTTATTTGTTCACTGTTCTTTTTATTTGTTCACTGTTCTTTTTATTTGTTGTGTCTATTTTCTTACTTTAAATTGTAAACTTATTAAACTATACCATCCCGATCATGCGAATTTTGTCCTTTTCGTACTTCTACTAAGGATTCACTTATGACACTTTATACGGACGGTCGCCTGCGGACGGACACTTACAGGCTTATTTTTTTATTTTTAAAAAATTTTATATTTATTTATTTATTATTTAGAGGAGAAGACTATGTCTTCTTTATCCCTTTAGTATTTCTAATTATTTAATTTGCCGGAAGACTATGTCTTCTTATTCGGACTTCTTATTATTGATTACTTACTAATTAATTAATCTTTTTAACTTAATGTTAAACTTTATATAAACTTAAGAATTGTCGAACAGCAATCATCACCTTGAATGCAACGTGAGCTGTTCCAATTGCATTCAGTGCAAATAGGTCGTCAGCACTTTTAATAAATGTTGTAACAAAAAATTCGTGAATTAAAATTTAAATGGAAATGTGTCAGCAATTGAATTGCGACAGAGGAGATTGAACTTTATTAAGGTAAGTAAAATAATTATTAATTGCAACTAACGGAAATGTGTCAGCAATTGAACTTTTATTAAAAATAAATATGTTAATTATTAACTTGTATAAGATTAATAATCTTACATCGTACAATTTGATTATAACGTTACGGATTTTAATGTTAAGTAATTCAATTATCCCTATTTGATAGGTTTTAGATTTAATATTTAGTAGTTTGATGACTACGATTAAATATATGAAGGTTTCAATTTATGACACAAATTATATTTGACATTAATTTCACAGTCACTACTATGCACATATTCCTCTTCACCGAGTTTCAACTTTTATTCCTCTTAATCTCAACTTTTGTTCTTCACGACTTCAACTCCTATTGTTAACTAACTTCTGCTTTCCAATTCTTGTAACTTCTCACTTCTGTTCTAGTTCGTTTGTGTGTTTATTGTCTGTATGTGTAAGTACATTTCTACCGTACTATCGACTACTGATCTGGGTGATGCTAACGTAGCGATATTGGTGGTTGTTAGCATCCCACAACCGGGCCTTTCGACTTTACATTCGTCCCGAATGTGCTGCCCAATGCTTCATGTATTCTGTCACGGTCGTAGTTTCGTTAGATCCCTCGAATCTACCAACTTTCTCAACCTCATACCGACCATGCTTAAGTTTTTTCGTGACCTTGTATCGGCCCAGAAACTTCGGCCTCAACTTCAGACCTGCTCCGAATTGAGTGCGCTTAATGGCGACTAATTGTCCGACCTCATACGCTGTATCTGGAACTCTCTTCTTGTCGAAACCCTTCTTATTCTCCTGCTGTATACGCAGAATATTATCTCTTGCTTCTTCTCTAAATTTTTCCCTATCTACCTTTAGTTCTTCTACCCAAATTTCCTCTAGTAGACCCTCTAAATCGTGACTATCGTTAGATCTCCTGTTCAAACCAGTAAGTAGCTTGAATGGCGCGATGCCTGTACTTCTGGGAGCGGTGTTGTTTATAACTCTCTGTACTCTGTCTATATGTTTATACCAATTGATTGGCTTTTCTACGCACAGTTTCGTCAGCATCGAAATTACTACCTGGTGTATCCTTTCGACCTGACCGTTTCCGCGAGGTACACCAAGTTGTCGTCACAAGGTGTTGTATTTTCCGCGTTTCGCAATACTCTTCGAATTGTTTTGATGTGAATGCCGCGCCCCTGTCTGATATAATCCTAGCCGGATTCCCAAAAATTGCGGACTGTTTCTCGAGTTTGTCGATTACTTCGTTAGTTCCAGTGCTTTTCGTTGGATATAGCCAGACGAACTTGGAAAATGCGTCCACAATAACTAATATTTGGTTATATTGTTTATGGGTTGCTTCCATTGGACCCACGTGGTCAATGTGGTACGTAATCAGTGGTCGGCCAGCTTTGTCTATTGGGCAAAGGTAACCTTCTTTATTGCCTCTTTTGGCTTCGGATACTATACACTCGATACAACTCTTCACTATTTTTTCGACCTTGCTCTTCATGTCTGGTATAAAAAATGATTTTTCTACTAGGTCCTGTGTCTTTCGGGATTCAAAATGGCCTTGACGGTGCGCAATTTGAATGACTTCTCTTTCCATGAGGGTTGGTACTACTATTAATTCTTTATTTAGGTCTTTATGTAAAATATCATACTTCACGTAGTAGTCGTCGTAGGTATTGTGTTCTAGAACAGTTCGAACAGCTTTTATCCACTCGTCACTCATTTGTGCTTCTTTTATACGGTGCCTCAAAGAATCTTCTATCATAAGACACGATACTCTACTCAACGCATCAACGTGCTTCATTTTTGACCCTGACCTATGTTCTACCTTATAGTCAAATTCTTGTAAGAATAGGGCCCATCGTGAGACTCTCGGGGGGACGTCTTTCTTCCGCATCGTCAGCGCGAATGCGTTGCAGTCCGTTATTATTTTGAAGCTTAACCCCAATACGTGCATTCTCCATTTCTTCAATGCTTCAATCACCGTGAGTACCTCGAGTTCGTACGAGTGGTATTTTTGTTCCGTTGCAGTTGTCTTCCTGCTCATATACTCGACGGGATGCATTAGTGCGTCTTCCCCTTCGTGTAGAAGTACAGCCCCATATCCATGCATGCTGGCATCCGTATGGATTTCGGTGACGGCTTTTGGATCAAAAAGTCTAAGTATTGGCGCGGATACCAAAGAGTTCTTTAATTGTTCGAATGCTACCTTTTCATTATCTCCCATTTTGAACCGGCTATCTTTCCGTAGCAGATCTGATAATGGTTTAGCCACAATCGCATAATTAGGTATGAATCGTCTAAAATATGAAGTTAATCCCAGAAATCGTTGAACGGTTTTCTGGTTGTGTGGTGTAGGGAACCGTGTTACTGCGCTAGTCTTTTCCTCTGATGGTCTTATTGTAGACTTTTCTACAATATATCCCAAAAAATTCATCTTTCTTTTCAGAAACTGACATTTTTCCCACTTAATATCCAGTCCGTTTGATTCCGCGACCTTCAACACCCTTTTCAGCTTTTCAGTACCTTCTTGCTCGCTTTCAGCGGGTATTACCACGTCGTCCATGTACATTATTAAAGTGCCGTCACAAATAAGATCTCTTAAAACCGATGAAAGATATCTGCAGAAGACTGCAGGGGAGTTAGATATACCGAATGGCACGTGCAGGAATTCGTATATACCATTATGTGTCACGAATGCCGTGTATTTACGCGAGTCTGGTTCCATGGGGACGTGGAAGAATCCGTTTCTCAGGTCGAGAGTAGTAAAAACTTTTGCCTTTTGTAGTCGCTGAATTACATCGTCGATAACGGCCATTGGGAAGTTGTCACGTATGATATTTTCGTTCAATCTGCGATAGTCACAACAAAAACGTTTGGTACCGTCTTTTTTCTTTACTAATACTACAGGGGCGGCATAAGGGGAATGACTAGGTTGAATTTGAAAAATTGAAAAATTTGACCTAAACTTAAAAGCATGAAATTTCGATTCTTTTGTTAGTAATTAGACGCAAAAAAAATATATAACATTAAAAAGTTTGTGTTTTTGTACTTGGGAGATCGACTGAACGATATTTTTATAACGTTAACGTTGTTCAAAGCTCAAAATGTCCTGATGAAAACAAAAGCAAACTTTATACCGGAAAATCATAAAATAAACTTTAGGACGAAGAACAAAATTTTTTTTAAGAGCCGTGTTTTTTACTGTACCTTGAATATCTTTTCTCAGGTGGTTGAGCTCCACTTGATTCTCACTGGCATCTTCGATGGCGGCGGAATGGATGATTTCTTTAAACTCCTCTTGTAACTCATCTATTGGACCGACTTCGCTAGCCCTTACGACCCTTTCCGTTTTCTCGGCCATTCCTTTCTTTCTAATCTTCGCGCCCTCACCACTTACTACCAGATCCACTTGATTAAAAATGTCGTTGCCTAAAACCACTGAATATAGGATGTCGCCCTCCCTGACTACATGAAAGCTAATCTCCAATTCGATATTGTCGACTTCGACGATTGTATTGAAGTTTCCGAGTGTTGTTATGGTTTTACCTCCTATACCGATTAGAGTCTTTTTTGAAGATTCGAGGTCAAAATCTCCCAAAAGGAAAAGTATGTCGTACCTGATAGCGCATATGTCACTTCCAGTGTCAACGATTGCTGACAGTGTTTTCCCCAGCATGTTTACGTCTTTGAAGATTCTTCCGGACGGAGCTATAATATTGTCCGATAGGGTATGCATATTTCCGTTACCTCTACCTACGTTTGCTTTTCGTTCTACTCTGGTTTCATTTTTCGTTTCAGCTCTACATTCGTACGACTTGTGTCCCACGCCCTGACATTTAAAGCATTTTATACTGGTATCAGTACAACTGTTCGCTAAATGGCCTAATTTACCGCATTTAAAGCAACGTTTCATGCCCTTCGTTTCGGCATTGCCTCTCATAAATGGTTTTGGTCTTGTCCCCCCAGAGTTTGATGATTCTGGGGCACGCACCTTTTCGTATACCTTAATGTTTTCTTTCAATTCGCTTAGCGTTCTGGATTGGTATAGTATAGATTTGTTTATCTTATAATCCCCAATACCATCTATAAAATATTGGATCAGACTCTCTGTATCCAAATTTATAGGCTGCCCTATTTCTTGTAAACTGTAAAAATACTCGCGTAATGTTTCGTTCGTTTTCTTTTTCCTATTTCTCAGCATTCGATGTACTTCCAAGGACGAAAGTCTTGTACCGAATTCTCCCACTAAACTAGATTTCAAGGAAGTCCAGTCTCTTATGCCCGATTGATTTCTAGCAAAGATCTTGGCTGCCCCTACTAATAGCTGTTTCCATCTTACAGCGCATGCGCAATCTTCAAATTTCTCAATCCATTGCCCTATTTCCGGCAATCAGTCACCTGAAAAAGTCGAGACCGAGTCCCTAATATCCCTCAAAGTAAAACTACTCGCATGTTTGGTCACCGAGACATCATTCGTAGCGTTTATCGTATCCTCATATTCTGAACCGGAGTTCGAATCTCCCTTTATCGACTTCTTATCTCCGTCTGTCAACACAAAATGCCCTAATAATCTTTCTCTTAACACGTTCTTATTACCTGTCCTAGGCAGTTCTAGCTCATCTAATTTCGTTCGTAGACCTTCTACGTTTAATGCTAAAATCTCATCTTTCTCCATTTTTTTTTTGTTTCTCAGTTTGTGTCTCACAAAATTTGGTTAAAACTGTTCTCGAGTTGTTTTTAACAATGTTATTTAATGATAACTATTATATTTATTTTTCAATTAAATTTCTATAATAGAGGGAAAAATACGGTTTTAAAGTACACTCAACATTCTGAAATCGGAAATAGGGACCTGAATTTGCGGCTGTCTTTTGTGTTTTTTCTTACAAAAAAAATTACAATTTAAATGTGCACTTTAATTCATGTGTTTATTCGTTGCAAAAGCCGGTTTTAAAATTTATAAGATTTAGAAATTTCAATTGCTCCACCAAATGTAGTGTACCTATTTCGCGAATGTTCACTGTACTTTCTTATTTTTTTTTTTTTTATTGTTTGTTTTGTTATAATTTTTTTTAATTACCTTCTTCTAAAAGGAACTTTATAAAAATTATAGGAAAACAAGGAAATATGATTTTTAACTATTTTTTTTTATGATTATCGAATTGATGGTCTCTTCCTTTTCTATAAAAATTTTCTATCTTCTGAAAATTTAGAATATGAATCTATCCAGAAGAAGTACATTTGTTTTTAATCCTTATTTGTAATTAAAAGTTTTTTTTTCTTTATTGACGGTGTTCCCATATGCCACGTATATTTTCAAAATCTTTGAAATACTTAGAAAAGTCTTATTTTACCCTGCCAATTTTTTTTACCGCGATAAACGTTTATTTTAATATAATTTTGATATGAAGCAAGCTATTGAGTTGTATTTTTAATTTAAAATCCCGCGGTATTTTCCAAAATTAAAAATGGTTCAATATTACACATATGGCAACACTGTCTCGTATATAATTGATATATAAATGTAAATTATGATACATAACAATATAGGTACTATGTGTATTGTATACTTATCTAAAATACATAAAATTATGTACTTAGGTTGTTCTATTTGACTGTTGTCCACCGCCGTATTCTCACTATCTCTGCTTCAGTTGTTTTGATTTCTCTGCTTCTGATGTTACGCTATCTCTGCTTCTGATGTTACGCTGTCTCTGCTGTTGATGCTACGCTGTCTGCTGTTGATGCTACGCTGTCTCTGCTGTTGATGCTACGCGGTCTCTGCTGTTGATGCTACGCTGTGTCTGCTGCTTCGGAGCAGAGCGACTTGTTTGTGTTTACTTCTTTTGATCGTCTCATGCAATCTCTGTTCACTTGTGTTGACACAATTGTTCTTGATTTTGGTGGTGGTTTTTTTTTTTAATATGTAACTATGTTCTTGGAAGTTTTTGTGTTTATGCATACATGTATGTATATGTATATAGGTTTCCACCGTCTTCCTTAGCTTTCGCTTTGCTTGTTGTCTGTAGTTATCACTGTGTTGCTGAGCGGTTTTTTTCCAGGTTATTGTTTTCGGTAACGTTTAAGGAAAAAAAATATTTTGTTATTTACTTTTGGTTTCGTTTTGATTGATGTTCACAGTATATTCTTTGTATTTTAGTACGTTTTATTTATTAACTTCTATTTACATACATATGTACATAAGTACATACAATGTATGCTTTTCTTGTATCATGGTTTTTTTTCTCTGTGCCAGTAAATACTTATTTTATAACGGGTAATTTTTGGAATTTCAGTACAGTTTTCACCTTTTTTGTTAAGTTGGTATTTTAAACGAATTTTCGAGAACTTTTCTGCGAAAACGATTAATAAATTTTTTCTTATAGTTTTGCACTTTTCGATTTTTATTTAATTTTGTTCGGTTGAGCCCCCATTTGTGGATTTTGATGATTCCGTATCAAAGAAAACCCAGTTGTAAGATTAAGTATTCTTGTTTATTTATAAATTAGGTATTCTTATTTATTCATAAGGTTAAGTATTCGTATTCATTTATAGATTCAAATATTCTTATTTGTAGTTTTAAGTATTCTTATTTATTCATAAGGTTAAGTATTCGTATTTCTTTATTTATTTCTAAAATTACGGATTCTTATTTGTTTGTAGATTTCAGTATTCTTATTTATTTGCCAATTAAGTAGGTATTCTTATTTATTTAAGCATGTATAAGATTAATAATCTTACATCGTACAATTTGATTATAACGTTACGGATTTTAATGTTAAGTAATTCAATTATCCCTATTTGATAGGTTTTAGATTTAATATTTAGTAGTTTGATGACTACGATTAAATATATGAAGGTTTCAATTTATGACACAAATTATATTTGACATTAATTTCACAGTCACTACTATGCACATATTGCTCTTCACCGAGTTTCAACTTTTATTCCTCTTAATCTCAACTTTTGTTCTTCACGACTTCAACTCCTATTGTTAACTAACTTCTGCTTTCCAATTCTTGTAACTTCTCACTTCTGTTCTAGTTCGTTTGTGTGCTTATTGTCTGTATGTGTAAGTACATTTCTACCGTACTATCGACTACTGATCTGGGTGATGTTAAAATAACGATATTGGTGCTTGTTAGCATCCCACATTTATATCCAATCAGTTTTTTAGCAGAACGTATCAGTACTGATTTCAAGGCCGCTACACCTCTCATCAGCGTTCAATTGTCCATCTTTACAATTTTCGTAAAGTGGATACTAATTGAGAAGAATATCAACTATTTAACCAGTTTTCAACAGAAATAGAATATGAGAATTAATTTTTAATTCAATTTTTATTCTACAATGAAACAGTGCTGGTTAGTACGAAATTCCCTCATGACTGTTTGGAAAGTACTAATAATCAACACAAACTCATAGTTCGTTATCATCAAAGTATTCTACTTTGTATTCTAACGTTTTTGTTATTTTTACTCTATAATAGGGAAATTCACATATTACTGTGACCCTTGTTATTAGGGTATTTATAGCTCGTGCCCAAGCGGAATTAATATTTTTATATGGCGTTCTTTCTGGGCTGTAAAAGATTAAATTCTTAAAGTCTATTAGGAAAAAGTCTACTTTAGGAAACTGATTGCGAAAAATTACTATTTTCAATGAGTATGCCTTATCCATCCATCTAGCGGCCTGCCAGTGTTGGATAATGTTGTATTAAAAACAAACGCTTCCGTTTTTTTCCACATATGTTTATCTTCTAATGCATCATAGACTGCAGAAAAAATTTCAACTCCAGTCGCAGAGAGAATATCAGGAATATCTATAATTTTATCTAGGCCTGGAGCCTTAGCAATTATAGCCAAACGGTCTTCTGATATTCCTGTTAATGGCGATAGTATCCCATCGAATGGTAAAATTTTGATTACTTGCACTAAACTTTTGTGTATTTTTTCACTTTGCGTTAATCTTAATTGCGATCTTTGCTATCTTATAGAGGTTCGCCTTAAAATAAAAGTAGATTTATGGATTAAGTCCGATGAAATCAAGAACTGCCATCAATAAATGTGCAGCATCTCAGTTGCTTATTTTCATCTCGTCTATAACTGCAGCTAGGCTTGGCCTTAAAATACGTTTATTTTTTGTCTAAGAAGCTATATAAATAAGTTTTGATTTTAGTGAACATACAGAATATTCTTCATCTAATGTTGCAGCAAAATGCAATCAAATTTCAAGGTGAAATAAATTTTGTCACAGTTCAATACTGAAAATTTTAAAACAATGTTATATAATTTTCTGCGATTTATTTTTTCTTTAAATTACCGTCTACTCCCAACATACACCCTTTACGTACTCTCACTCTTTGTTTAACTAAAAATTATTTGTCTTCTTCTAGATATATTACTTGCAGAGCATCACTAAAAGCAATATCGAACAGATTGTCTAAATTATCTGTCCACAGTTGTTTTATATTTTGAGGAATGTCGGACATTTTTGATATATGTATTTTTTAAAATATTTTTAATCCTCATACAGCCTCATCTTTTTTTTTGCACACCAATGCAACTCATTAACAGGAATACGGGTATTTTCTCAAAAAATGAAACTGTCTCTTGCCACAAGATTAGCACTATCTTTTGCAGTTAGCTTGGTTGTCCAAATTTTCTGAAAACCATAGAACCAACTATTTGATGTTCTGAATAGCCTATTACAAATATGTCTTCTCTTAACGAGGGCAACATTATAAATATTATTACATAATTTACATAAAATCTCTTATAAAAAGCACCTTAAACCGCACCCTAAACCGGTAGTTCACAAAACTAAAAGCAATTTATATAATTTGTGATATATATATAGTTGTATTTCCTTATTTACAAAAAAAATAACTCATTAAAAATGTAAATTTTAAGTCAATGTTCATCAAGAACATAGGGCGTCAACGAATTCTCTCCACTTTGCTCGATCGTAAGCTTAAGTCATTATTTCGTTCCAGTTACGAGATTCATATTCATTCTTTACTACCCCGGTCCATGTGGTTCGAGCCCTTCCAGGATTTCAATAGCCTTGTGGTTTCCACAAGAGCGCTTGACTTGCAATCTCATCAGGAGGTTTTCTTAACATATGGCTAATCCAGGTCAGTTTGCGCTTGCAGATTACGTATTCCATGTACTTACAGTTGGCTATCAAGAGCAATTGATCATTTGTGACCCAATTCGGCCAAAAATGCGCAAAATTTATTTTAAGCATTTGTTGTAAAATATTTGTAGTCTCCTTCGAGAGGAAGAAGCATTGATTTGACGTTAGAGTGGAAAATCCTAAGTTTTGTGCTGGTCGAGATGTTGTTTATGCGCCATATTCTATGTAGGGAGCGGAACACGATCCGAGCTTTCTTTATTCTGCCCGTTATATCGGAATAGGAACCACCGTCTTTCCTGATGGTATTGCCGAGATATGAGAAGGACTCTACATCCTCGACTATCTGGCCTTGAAATGCCAAAAATGATGATGTGTTACAAGCTCTAATACTCATTAATTTAGTTTTCTTAGGGTAAGTGATTTTTGGTGGATGTCCTCAAATCGGTGTACGAATAGACAAAAATCGTCAGCGTAATCTACATCGTGTAGTAGCTCTCTCATATTCCACTGGATGCCATAAGGTGCTTCGGAGTTCGATCGGTGAATTAGGCAATCTAGCAGGAGTAATAAAAGTGTCGGGGACAGAACATAACCCTGTTTCACGCCTAATCTGGGTCGAAGGGTGAACTTTTTTCACCTTTGTAGCGTACTCTGTATTCGGCATCTGTGTATAGTTCGCCTATTAGGTTGATTATTTTCGGTGGTATGCCCTCGACGCTCAGCGCATCTCAAAGCGTCGTTCTTTATACCGTATCCAACGCACGCTAGAAGTCTACAAAGAGTAGGTATAAGCTGCTGTTGTACTCGAGAAAGATCTTCCCGGCCGCAATCTTGCTTGTTATTTTCGGAGGATAGACTCTACAACTGGTGAGATCCGATTTAGGAATTGTTTCGTAGTCTAAGATCAACTTTCTTCGGGTTTGTCACTACTAAACCTTCTTTCCAACACTTTGGTACAGTCCTCCTGTTCCCTTCTGTTTTTGATACAACATTATCCAACACTGGCAGGCCGGGTGCATTACATTACGCTAGATGGATGGATAAGGCATACTCATTGAAAATAGTAATTTTTCGCAATCAGTTTCCTAAAGTAGACTTTTTCCTAATAGACTTTAAGAATTTAATCTTTTACAGCCCAGAAAGAACGCCATATAAAAATATTAATTCCGCTTGGGCACGAGCTATAAATACCCTAATAACAAGGGTCACAATAATATGTGAATATCCCTAATATAGAGTAAAAATAACAAAAACGTTAGAATACAAAGTAGAATACTTTGATGATAACGGACTATGAGTTTGTGTTGATTATTAGTACTTTCCAAACAGTCGTGAGGGAATTTCGTACTAACCTGCACTGTTTCATTGTAGAATAAAAATTGAATTAAAAATTTATTCTCATATTCTATTTCTGTTGAAAACTGGTTAAATAGTTGATATTCTTCTCAATTAGTATCCACTTTACGAAAATTGTAAAGATGGACAATTGAACGCTGATGAGAGGTGTAGCGGCCTTGAAATCAGTACTGATACGTTCTGCTAAATAACTGATTGGATATAAATAATAATATTTTCCAACATAAAAAACTCTTTGTAATTTTGAATTTTCAGTAATTTAATAAAACTGAACTTGAGCCTGATAATATTACCTTTCATATATACATCAATATAAGTTCAAATAATAATTACGTTTATTCGTAATAACAACAATATAAAAATATTAATTCCGCTTGGGCACGAGCTATAAATACCCTAATAACAAGGGTCACAGTAATATGTGAATTTCCTTATTATAGAGTAAAAATAACAAAAACGTTAGAATACAAAGTAGAATACTTTGATGATAACGGACTATGAGTTTTTGTTGATTATTAGTACTTTCCAAACAGTCATGAGGGAATTTCGTACTAACCTGCACTGTTTCATTGTAGAATAAAAATTGAATTAAAAATTTATTCTCATATTCTATTTCTGTTGAAAACTGGTTAAATAGTTGATATTCTTCTCAATTAGTATCCATTTTACGAAAATTGTAAAGATGGACAATTGAACGCTGATGAGAGGTGTAGCGGCCTTGAAATCAGTACTGATACGTTCTGCTAAAAAACTGATTGGATATAAATAATAATATTTTCCAACATAAAAAACTCTTAGTAATTTTGAATTTTCATTAATTCAATAAAACTGAACTTGGGCCTGATAATATTACTTTTCATATATACATCAATATAAGTTCAAATAATAATTACGTTTATTCGTAATAACAACAATATAAAAATATTAATTCCGCTTGGGCACGAGCTTTAAATATCCTAATAACAAGGGTCACAGTAATATGTGAATTTCCCTAATATAGAGTAAAAATATCAAAAACGTTAGAATACAAAGTAGAATACTTTGATGATAACGGACTAAGAGTTTGTGTTGATTATTAGTACTTTCCAAACAGTCATGAGGGAATTTCGTACTAACCAGCACTGTTTCATTGTAGAATAAAAATTGAATTAAAAATTTATTCTCATATTCTATTTCTGTTGAAAACTGGTTAAATAGTTGATATTCTTCTCACTTAGTATCCACTTTACGAAAATTGTAAAGATGGACAATTGAAAGCTGATGAGAGGTTTAGCGGCCTTGAAATCAGTACTGATACTGTAGTGTACCTCATAAGTTGCCACCGCATACCCTTAAACTACTCTTAAATCTATACATACCAATCTAAATAGGGTAGGGTAATTGTGCAAGATTAAATGACGACATTTGCCAAGTGACGCACATCGATTGGAATGCAAGTTAATTGGGGTATGAATATGATAAACACAAACAATAAATTCTACTCAATAAGAATTGTAAATTGAGTTACAAATAGGAATGAGTGTAATCACAAACATTCCTATTGGTCAGAATAATTGTAATCAGAGTGATTATTCATATGTCCATAGTATCGACAAAGACAAATAGAACTTTATCGATAAGTAGAATAAGTAAGAAAGGCTAAATGTAAGTCTCATACATAGTATATAAGGCAATACAAAATTTAATAAAACCAGACTTGAAATCACAAATCTAATCCGGCAGTGACTTGCCTATGTTTTATTCCAAGACTCAAATTAATTCGGCAGTTCCTTTGAACGCCTTACAAATCAGCTGAAAACCTGACAGCTACTAAAAATAACCAAGGGCTATAGGGAAAGATTTTAACACACACACAAACACTACATATTTCATGGCGATCCTGCCAACTCGGACCATATTAAATTAATAATCCTACCGAACTGATGTCCAAAGAAATAGATGAAATCTTTGCACGTTGGTCGGCGTTTCTAGAAGACAACAAAGAAGATGAGTACGAGCCCAAGCCGACAGGTTACGCAGCACTTCCTTACGAGCCACTACCGATCTGTGCGGGTCCAAAAGCCATCACGCTAGATGAATATAGGAAGCGCCAACAGAAACCAGTAGAGACTGCCCCAATAAAACAGCAAAAGAAGAAGAGAGCTGGTAAGCAATACCAGAAGAGAAAGACATTGGCAGTGCTATATAAGAACTTGAACCTCGCAACGGAGAAGAAACAGCAAATGTTAATAAGGAAGGAGATAAAAAGATTGCAATAGGAGAATAAACGCATTAAGAGACTTTTCGAGATGACTTGGTGGAAGAACATTCTAAAAGCGATCCCACTAGTTATTGCGGGATACGAAGTAGGAAAGAATGGAAATAACGAAAACAATCAAAATAATAAACAGCTTATAGAATATATGAATACTATAAGAGTACAAGATAAAAATAAAGAGGAAAATTTAAACACTTTCGAAATAGTTATGATAATTACATTAGCATTATTAGAAATTGCCTACGTCGTAAGACTAATGTATGCAATACTTAGCAACAGACGATAAAAAGAAAAAGATTTGATACTATTTATAAAGATAAATTATACCCAATAATATTAATATACTTAAGATTAGTAACATTTAAAGAAAAACAAAAATTCTCGGGACAGTTAAAAATATTATTAATGTTGTCCAAAATAACAAAAACCTTAGTAATTATTATTTTAATCCTATTTATATTACATATCATTAACAGATTTATTAACAATTGTAAAAACAATAGCAAAAACAATGATAGCAATAAAATAACAGAAGTATAAAAAAAATATATATTTTAACAAATATTCAATATTAATACGAAAGATTGTTAGATGGAGAAGAATCCTCAGAAATTAACGGATATATTAAAAAATTTAAAGAAAAGTCCAGGAAGGACATATACTGAAAAGACAATTAACCTTAAATTAGAAGAAATAAAAACCATAACAAGAGAGTTTGAGATAGCACAAGTTGAAGAAAAAGACGAGGAAAAAGCATCAGCGCTTAAATTAGAATTTAATAATATAATAAAGAAAATTAAAGAATATTTAGTCAAGAACATTACTAAGATAGAAAACATAGACATCAAAATGGCAGCATTTAGTTTAGAAACAGTGTCTAAAGCACTCCCACTTTTTGCTGGGAACCAGGAAGAACTAGAAAGTTTTTTGATAACAGCAGAACTCATTGAGAAAACTCTAGCTGAAACAGCAAAACAAGATTTCTTACAATACGTATACCATGCAAAATTGACTTCAGGGGTAAGAACGGCAAAAGGTAGCTATGCGAAACCAGAAAATTTCAATGCAGTAAAAAATTTGTTACAGCAGAGGTACAAAAGTACAAAGACAATTCCAGAGTTACAATCAAAACTAAGCACTATTTACCAAGGAAAAATTTCTTTTAATACATTCAAAGAAAGAATAATGACGACAATAGACAACATGAACAAGTTAGGAGTTGAAGAACTTGGTAATGACGCCACAGAAGCAGAGAAAAATGTTATTATCAAATTAAACTCAAAGCTTTCTCTAGATACTTTTAAAAAAGCTATTAATGACAGTTTAAAGACAGCCATTTTCGCAGCTCGTCCAACGACTTTACAAGACGCGGTAGAACTAGCACTAGCACTAGAAAATGAGAATAAAATAAACAATAATGCGGTAATGCACATTCAAAAGCAACAACATAATAATAATCAAACCAGGCATTACAATAGCAATTTCCGCGAAAATAATAATTTTGAAAATAACAACAACTCTCGTAGTAGAAATAACAACATCAATTTTAGCAATAATAGAAACAATAATTTTCCTAATAGGTATAATGGCAACAACACAAATTTCAACAGAGGCACCAATTACACTAGGAATGACAATTTCAACAACAATAATTCTCTTAGGAACAACAATCATTTTACAAACAACAATCGTAATAACAATACACCTAGAAACAATAACAACAATAGAAACTGCAGAAATAACACAAACAGTAACAACAATAGTAACAGTAACAACAACAGAAGATATATACGTACGTTACAAGACGTGGGAAACGAGGAAGGCTCGGAATACAGGGATATTCCGGACAGCCAAAATTAGGAGTATTTAAAGTTTCAAATAATAACACAAATTACATAATCGCTAAATACAAAAATAAAGAATTAACATTTCTTGTCGACACAGGAGCCGACATATCGTTATGTCGCACTAGAAAAATTTTTGATGATGAACCACTAAATATAGAAAACAGATGCAAATTAACAGGCATCACTAATGAAGAAATATATTCATTAGGGGCAACTGAACTTGAACTTTCATTAGCAGACCAAACATGCAAATACAAATTCCATCTAGTGGATGACAATTTTCAAATAGAGACAGACGGAATAATAGGGAGAGACTTTTTAAGAGAATACTTATGCAAAATAGATTACGAGACATTCACAATTTCTTTGTTTACCAATAATGAAACCATAATTCTACCAATGCAATCAAAAGCATTCGACACATTAAAAATAACTTTACCACCACGAACAGAAATCATACAACCTTGAAATTAAACCTTACAGAAGATTGCGTAATACTTAATAATGAATTAAAAAGCGGTATTTTTTAAGTAATTCAATAGCACCAAAAAACGGAATGACACACATTAAAATTTTAAACACAACAAATGATACACAAATTTTACAGGGCATTAAACTGCATACTGATCCACTAAAAAACTATGACATATTAAATTACACAAATAGAAGCAATGACGAACGTTTTGAACAAATTCTAAATGACTTGCAATTAAATAATACTGATGAATATACAAAATCAGAATTAATAAACATATTCAAAAGATATCAAAATGTATTTCATTTAGAGAATGAGAAATTAACTGTAAACAATTTTTATAAACAAAACATAGCAGCTTCAGATAACACTCCGGTGTATATAAAAAACTACAGACTACCCCCTCGCACACGGACATAATAAATGAACAAGTACATAAAATGTTACATGACGATATAATAGAACCATCAATTAGCCCCTACAATGCTCCACTTCTTTTGGTACCCAAAAAGAATACAGAAGACAAACGAAAATGGAGACTTGTAGTAGACTTTAGAAAGTTAAATGACAAAATAGCTTTTTTTTTTTTTTTTTTTTTTTTTATATGTATATTATTTATTGAATCTTCAATAATAGATTGAAACATCAATAAGTTTTTCAAATCTTAAATCTAAAAAAAAAAATAATAAATATAAGTTTAGCCAATGCTAGACATAATTTTTAGTTACAACGGTTGATTTTTGTTGTTTTACATCTCTCGTGTACGGCTGATAGAAAGAGTGTCCCTCCTCCTAAGCCGGGTGTGGCCTCTATACTCTAGAATATTGCGCGCAAGTGGGTTTGGGTGCAACTCAAGTTTTTTAATGTATTTTTTCGCGTGTTTCGAAAATACTGTCTTTACCAACGGAACGTCTAGATCTTTATGAATTCTATGGTTTCTGACATACCAGGGGGCTGCAGTTATTGTACGTAGAATTTTATTTTGTCGCCTCTGAATTTTTTCTACATTCGATGCTGAGGCAGTGCCCCATAGCTGGACTCCATAGCACCATATTGGTTTCAGGATCGCGTTGTATAGTAGAAGTTTACAGTCTAGGCTCAGTATTGAATTTCTACCCATAAGCCAATTCATTTGGGCTGCTTTTAATTTCATTTGCATCAACTTAGCGTCTATATGCGATTTCCATGTTAAACGGCGGTCAAAGTGAACGCCTACATATTTGACTACAGTATGTTGCGGAATAGTCTCGGTGTTGATTTGTATAGGCGGGCATGTTTCCCTTCGCAACGTAAAAGTGACGTGTACACATTTCTGCTCGTTAACTTTTATACGCCATTGTTTGAGCCATTTTTCCAATTTGGATATATACCCTTGTAAGTTGATGGAGGCTTCTACTGGATTTTCATGGACGCTTAAAAAAGCTGTATCATCGGCAAATGTTGATGTATGAATGTTATTGCTTAACGGTAAGTCAGAGTCATAAATTAAATAAAGTAAGGGACCGAAGATGCTGCCTTGGGGAACTCCGGCTTCGATCGACTGCGAAGGGCTTAAAAAATTGCCTTCCCTAACAACAAATTTTCGTTCCTCTAGATAGCTTTTTAAAAGCTTGACGATGTTTGCGGGGAGATTTCGTGTTAATTTGTGGATAAGACCTTCGTGCCATACTTTATCGAAAGCTTGAGAAACATCTATAAAGAGCGCAGAGCAATATTTCTTTTTTTCAAAGGTGTCTCTAACTACGTTCACAAGTCTGTGAGTTTGTTCAATTGTGCTATGTTGTCTGCGAAAACCGAATTGATGATCTGTAATGCATCCACTTCTAGGCAGTATAGGCATCAGCTTGCTCATATACAGCTTTTCAAATAGTTTTGAAATGTTGGGCAATAAGCTAATAGGCCGATAGGATTCAACCTTCGTATGATCCTTGCCGGGCTTTGGTATCATAATAATCATCGAAACCTTCCATTCTGCAGGATAGTATTGCAGCCGTATATATATATATATATGTATATATATTGAATACTATTAAAAATGAAGAGTATAACTATTTTTGCAATATAAGGCAGTTGTTGAAGCATTTTGTTGCTTATTTTGTCGACACCTGGGGCTTTTCTGGTGTTAAGACTAGTAATAGTATTTTCAATCTCAGTCATGTTAAATATCATCGGTATTTCTGGTAAAGAGACGACTGGTGGCAGTTCAACAATATCAGCAGAAATATTCGGGGTAAATACTTTTTCTAGGTGCTTAACAAATAGATCACCTTTTTCAGCATCAGTTCTTGCCCAGTCACCATTAGAGGCTCGTAATGGAGGTTTGCAAATCACTGGCCTTTTAAGTCCTCTGGCTGCACGCCACAGCGAATAATCTGTTGATGGTGTTGCATCGAGTTCTTGCAGAAATTTTTGCAGCGAAGCTGTTTTTTGTGATTAAAAAACTTTTCTTAGCTGTTTGGTACACTCCTTAAGCCGTAATTTTAGCTGAGGCGATCTGTAACGTTGCCATTCTCGTCGAGCTCTCCGTTTTTCAGTCAATAGCCTTTCTATGTCTGCACAAAAAATATTGTTAAATCTCGCTTGTTGATTTGGTTGAATTGAAGAAGCATTAAGAGCAGCTTGTTTAGCATGTGCTTCAAACAACCTAATAGAGTTTTCTATGTCAGCAGGTGTTCACAATGGCATATTTTCCGTGCAATGAGTACTCAAATATTTTTTGTATTTCAGCCAGTTAATACGTGCAGGTGTCAGCGGTAAATCACATGTAGGTGTTGCAGTTGTGTGTGAGTAAATAGTGATAATAGTAGGCGAGTGATCTGAAGACAAATCCAAAGAAGCTTCTACTTCAATCATTTCGCTGGGCACGCCTTTCATAATCCCAAAGTCGATAACATCAGGAATTTTTTGACGATCCGTTGGCCAATATGTTGGCTGACCACTTGAAACTACATTCAAACCCATTTTTGAAATTGTGTCAAACAAAACACGACCCTTAGGACTGATTAAACGTGAGCCCCAAAATGTGTGTTTAGCATTGTAGTCACCAGCTGCTGAAAACGGGACCCCAGTGTTGTATAAAATGCGGTATATTGACTCTCTGAAATTGAAAACCTGGGAGGAGAGTAAACAGATGATATCACAAGCTTTTGATAAAAATTTTCAATGCAGATGGTCGTTGCTTGAAGATATTCTTCACGAAGGTCATTTAGTAGGTAGTGTATTATTCGAGTTTTTATTAGGATTCCAGAGCCACCACAAGCTGTACCTTGAGGATCCTTGGTGTCGTAGAAATTATATCCACTAATTCGAAAATAGCTTCGGGACGTCAAGTGAGTTTCTGAGATAAGCATAACATCGATTTGTTTATCCAGAAGAAAATATTCAATTTCATTTTTATGATTCTTAAGTTCATGGTTTTTTCAATACACCCTGCAACAAGGTAGACTGCATTTTCAACATTTCCTGAATCATACAGGACATGTTGAGAGTAAATGTATTTACTGTTTGTATTAGGATCTCTATCGAGTCTTCAATACGACTAAAATTATGCCCTGATTCTTCATTTACTGGTACAGTTTTTTGCGCCGGAATCTGGTTACTCTTTAAAATATTGGCGTATGAAGATTGACTATTAGGTTTTTGTTGAGTAAGAGTCGTGTTAGACTTTAAAACATTTGAGTATTGATTATGGCTAGACGACGGTTGAGGTAACTGTGGGTAGTTTAAATGAGTGTTGGGCTGAGCGGGAGTAGCATTAGTTTTTCTGTTCGACGAATTTTTAAAAAAAGAATAAAGAGGGCAGCCCCTATAGTTGGCAGTGTGGTTTCCGCCGCAATTACCACATTTTTTTGCTTTGGTATCACCTTTTATTTTGTCACAGTTATCGGTACTGTGTAACTCGCCACATACAACGCAAACGGTAGGCAACTTGCAATAAGTTTTGGTATGGCCAAATTCTTGACAGTTCATGCATTGGATAGGTCCAGTTTTCTTATGTGGCATCTCAACGGTAACTCTTTGATGCAACAAGTATTTTAAGCTATAGATTGGGTGCGATTCATTTTTTTTAATTTTCAAGTCGCCTGGCTGTAGCTCGACTCTAAAAATAGGTTGGGGGATTTTTTCCCTGTTTTTAATGTTTGAAACATTTTTGACTTTGAAGCCACTATTTTCAAGGCCAGACTTTACCTCTTCCGGATCCACGCTTGAATCTATTCCTTTTATAACCACTGTTAGGTCTTTAGCACTCTTCAGTTGATATGTATAAAAGTTTTTGTTTTTAGTCTCAAAATCTGAGGCAATTTTTCTATAATTATTTTCTTGTGTTACCTGAATTTTAGTTTCGTTGATTTTGCCGCGCTTAATTGGAGTTACATAGAACTCATTTTCTCCAATTAATGAGATAAGGCTTTTTACCAAAAGGTTGGAGTTTTGTTCTCTTAAATATATCGGCGGTGGTTTAGTGGACCTTGTTGTATTTGTGTCTTCATCGACTTGATCATTCAAAATCGCAAAACGATTTTCAGAATGTTTAATATTATTTTTCCCATCTTTGGGCATTTTCGCCGTTGACGCTATTTCAGCTGATTTGGGACTTCTTCCCCTTTTTAGCACGGTTATGTATCTGTCCATACCAGTTTGAATTTTATTATCACTATTTTCACTCACTGCATTTACAATTTTGTGCACGTTGGTCAACTGGGTATTTATTGTTTGTTTGTTTGATTGTACAGCTAAGCTGACAAGTTTGCTAATAGGTGCAATTGTTGTTGCTTCTTGATCGATATTTAACATGTTAAAAGATAATGATCGCGCACGAGTATTTGTGTTTTGTGTAGTATTCAGGTTTGTGTTTACTTCATTTTTTTTTGTCGTCGTTAGCAACCAAAGTTATATATTGTACATTCCTACTGCTTGTAGGTTTATTGTTGTTGTTGGAAGGTGAACTCATTCAGAGTTCTCTTTTTTGTGTTCACTTATGAGTTGGTGTATGCAAATATTTATGTATTTACACACAAGCAAAAAATAAAATAAAACCAGTAAGATAACTGTTTAATAAATGTTTTGTTTTTGTATATTTTTTTTTTTTGTGAATTTTCTTTTAATAAATTTTTAATATTCAGTTGCGGCAATTATAAAAACGCGTCTGTACACTGCAAGAGTTGAAACTGAATGACAAAATAGTTAATCACAAATTTCCACTAACTAGATTAGAGGATATTTTGGATTAACTAGGAAGAGCTAAATGGTTTTCGACTCTTGACATGACTAGCTCATTTCACCAAATTCAGTTGGACAAGGACTCAAGACCACTTACAGCTTTCTCTACACAACAGGGACACTACCAATTTAAAAGACTACCATTTGGACTTAAAATTTCATCAAACAGTTTTCAGAGAGTGCTTACGATAGCACTTTCAGGACTTGATTCAGAAGCTTTTCTTTATGTCGATGGATGTAGTTTGAACCATCACAATGAAAATCTTGTCAAAGTTTTAGACAGACTTCAACGATACAAGTTAAAACTGAATCCAAATAAATGTTGTTTTTTGAGACCAGAAGTAGTTTACTTAGGACATTTAATAACAAAGGACGGCGTGAAAACAGATCCAGCTAAATATGAAGTTATTAAAAATTACCCAACACCCAAGAACGCAGACGAAGTTAGACGTTTCGTTGCATTCTCCAACTATTATAGAAAATTCATACCGAATTTTGCGGACATTGCAAAACACTTAAATATGCTATTGAGAAAATCAGTAAAATTTCTATGGACAAATGAATGCCAAAATGCTTTTGATACCTTAAAAGAAAAATTAATGAACCCACCAATTTTGCAGTACCCAAATTTTGACAAACCTTTTATTTTGACGACTGACGCCTCAAACTACGCACTAGGAGCAGTCTTATCACAAGGTGAAATTGGAAAAGATTTATCTATTTCTTACGCAAGTAAATCACTTCAAAAGCATGATATGAACAAACCCATCATTGAAAAAGAATTGCTCGCAATTCACTGGGGAATAAATTTCTTCAAACCATATTTATACGGTCAAAAATTCATAGTAGTAACAGACCACAGACCATTGATATCACTATTTTCACATAAGAATCCTTCATCAAAAATGACAAGAATTAGACTAGATTTAAGCGATTATGACTTCGCGATAATTTATAAGAAAGGAAAAATTAACACTAATGCGGACGCATTATCAAGAATAGAAATAAACTCAGACATACTAAAACAAATGATACCGTTGGAAAATGATGAAAAAGAAAAGAGAATTCTAATAAGCACAAGGGCAATGACAAAGAGAAGTGAAAAAGAGGCAAATAAAGTTACAAAAAACGAGGCAAATAAAGTTGATGATAATAAAAAAATAGATAAAGCGCACGCGAATAGAAATAACATGGGAAGATGCATCTCTCAGGAGTCTGATCAACTTCTAATATGGGAATGCACATCCATAAATGACGTCAAGAATATGAAGATATTACAGTTTAATAAATTTTAAAATACAGAGGAAGTCGACATAACAATTGAAAATAATACTGTACACATAGGACGTGACGATAATTCATCGAAACAAGATTCGATTATGAAGAAATCACGTACCCAAAAGAGTAATTATATGAATTAGGGAAGTAACGATAATTCATCAAAACAAGATTTGATTATGAAGAAGTTACATTCCAAGAATAAAGATAATATGCATGCAAGATTCAGCGATAACTCAGCGAAACTAGATTCGATTCTGAGGAAACTGTTATCCAAAATGAGTAAAGAAAATATTAAAGAATTAGCGCCAGCAAAAAATGATATGATATTTAAAATATATACAATCAAGGATTTAAAAGAAGCATATGCAAAGATAAGAATAAACAACAAAAGACCTCAACTAAAAATATTAAGGTGTAATTCATAAACGATTCATAATGTTATTGTGGCATTATTGTACGAATTTTGTATGGGAAAACAGGTTTTTATGTGCACTTTAACTTTATGAATCGTTTATGAATTACACCTTTAATATATAACGCCCCAACAAGAATAACAGATGACATACTGAAATATAAACTCATCGGTGAATTCCACAATGCCAAACACGCAGGCCACTTAGGAATAAGAAAAACAACTATTAAATTAAAACAGCGGTACATTTGGAAAAACATGAATAAGATGGTAAAGCAATTCGTAAAATACTGTGACAAATGTAACATAAACAAACAAACACATTAAAGAACCACTTACATTAACGGACACCCCAAGCAACAGTTTTGAGATAATATCAAATGATACTGTAGGACCTCTTCGTATTTCAAACGGATACCGATAAATATTGACAATGCAATGCGAACTAACGAAATTCGTTATTGCTCACCCAATGTCAACAAAAGACGCACTTACAACTGCCAAAACACTAGTACAGTACAATACACATATAAGAAACTCGTTTATAAGAAAAACTCGGCTATAAGAAACACTTTGCCAGACACCATGTACATTTCCATATAACTACGTGCTAAATAATCCTTATATAAGAAACTCGCTCCTTCCATAGAAAATTGTACGTGTATAAGAAAGTATTCTCACAATGAAATTTTTTTCAATTTGGGGAAAAATATAAATTTTTTGATTATATTTTACAATTTACATCTGTGAACACTGGTCCAAATGTCAAATTAAGTCTTTAATTTTAGTGAAATCAGCCGGCTTCGTTGTTTTTTTTTTTTTTTTTTTGTACAAAATAATGTGTATTAATTTTATTTCTGACGCATATAAGAAAATATCTTTCCGCGTGTTACATATATAAGAAAATATCTTTCTTATATGCGTGTTCTCTTTATAAGAAAAACTCGCATATAAGAAACAAAATCTGTACATTTTTACACTTTCTTATATGCGTATTGTACTGTAGAACAATTAATTTTGAAATACGGTAAATTTAAAGTGCTCAAATCAGACAACGGGACAGAATTTAAAAACGAACTAATGCGCAACATACGCTCGTTACTTGATATCAAACAAACCTTCTCAACCCCTTACCACCATGAAACAATGGGTGCGGTAGAAAGAAATCACAGGGTTCTCAATGAATTCTTGCTTGCATCAGCAAACGATTACGAATGGGATAAGTGGATAAATTACTTTACTTTTGCCTACAACACGGCACCACACATAGACACTGGTTACACACCATTTGAATTGGTATATGGTAGATTGCCATGCTTACCATCAGAATTTTATGACACAGAAAATAACAAAATATACAATTATGATGACTATGCAAAAGAGCTGAAACAAAGATTAAAATATTCTTTGAATAGAGCTAAGGAACTTACAGATAAAACAAAAGAGAAAAGAATCATAGAAAATAGATATAGTAATAGTTTAAATCTAAAAATAGGAGATTTAGTTTTAATAAAAGTAGAAAATAGGAAAAAGAATCAAAGCCCGTACAACGGCCCATATAAAATAATTAGACATAACGGTGTAAATACTATAATAAACTACCACGGAATTGAAAAAGAATTCCATAATAATCAATTAAAACCATATATAGGCCTTAGAAACAATAATTAAGTACACAATAAACACTAAAAATTATAAGAATACTATTTTAAAAATTATAAAAATATTAAATACTACATTAAGAATTATGTAAATTATAAAATTATAACTTTTTTTTTTATATTATTATTATTACGAATAAACGTAATTATTATTTGAACTTATATTGATTTACATATGAAAAGTAATATTATCAGGCTCATATAAAAAATTTTAACAAAAAAATTTTTATACATATCAGCTTAAGAGTGCTAAAGGTCTAACCGTTGTAATAAAAGGTATAGATTCTAGCGTGGATCCAGAAGAGGTCAAGTCTGGCCTTGAAAATAGTGGATTCAAGGTGAAAAATATTTCAAACATCAAAAATAGAGAAAAAATCCCCCAACCAATATTTAGAGTCGAGTTACAGCCAGGTGACATAAAGATAAAAAAAAATGAATCGCATCCAATTTATGATTTAAAGTATCTGTTGCACCGGAGAGTTACCGTTGAGCAGCCACATAAAAGAGCTGGACCTATCCAATGCCTGAACTGCCAAGAATTTGGGCACACGAAAACTTATTGCAAGTTGCCTACAGTCTGCGTTGTATGTGGTGAGCTACACAGTACCGCTAACTGTGACAAAACAAAAGGTGATCCCAAGGCGAAAAAATGTGGCAATTGCGGCTGAAATCACACTGCCAACTATAGAGGCTGCCCTCTTTACTCGTTTTTTAAACGCTCCTCGCACAAAAAAGAAAATATTATCCCCGCTCAGCCTATCACACTTTTAAGCTACCCTCAGTTACCTCAACCGTCTACCAGTCAGCAACAATATTCAAACGTATTGAAATCAAACGCGACTATTGCTCAGCAACAACCTAATAATAAATTATCATACGCTAACATTTTAAAAAGTAACCACAATACAGCGCAAAAACCGGTACCAGTAAACGAAGCTCCAGGGTCTAATTTTAGCCGTATTGAAGCCTCAATTGAGAGCTTAATACAAACAGTAAATACTTTTACTCTCAACATGTCCTGTATGATGCAGGAAATGTTGAAAATGCAGTCTACTTTGTTGCAGGCTGTATTAAGCAAACCATGAACTTGAAAATATGTTTTTGGAACGCAAATGGCATCTGCCAACATAAAAATGAAATAGAATATTTCCTTCTGGATAAACAAATCGATGTTATGCTTATCTCAGAAACTCATTTGACGTCTCGAAGTTATTTTAGAATTAGTGGATATAATTTCTACGACACCAAGGATCCTCGAGGTAGAGCTTGTGGTGGCTCGGGAATTCTAATAAAAACGCGAATAAAACACTACCTGTTAAATGAATTTTGTGAAGATTATCTTCAAGCAACAAACATCTGCATTGAAAATTTTTATCAAAAACTTGTGATATCATCTGTTTATTCTCCTCCCAGGTTTTCAATTATAGGCGTTAGAAACAATAATTAAGTACACAATAAACACTAAAAATTATAAGAATAAAATAAAATTATAAAAATATTAAATACTACTTATGTGATGATTTATAAAATAAATCAAATTTTGTATTGCTGAATCTTTCAAATTATTATAATAAGTTTTGTTTTTGCTTCTTGAGATTCACTTAATTAAAAAACATGTGTAGTTTTTTCCAATCTATATATTTCGAACCATTTGGTTCATCTTCAGGATCTATAAAAATTACACAATATGTTTTTTATTGTTCATTACATAAAAATTAATTAAAATTAAATTAAATTTAAAATTACCTATGTATGTAGCTTGACTGTTTGTGTTAAACAATAAATTTTATTTTTTTTTCAAACTATCAAAATAATTTATGAATAAAATTAAAATGAATACTATAATTAATTAATATTAGATATTAAATTACAATAAGTATTAATATAATTTTTCTTATCACTTTTATCATTGCATGCACATTTTTCATACTTGACAATCTGGTTAACTTCATGTACTTGCAATTTAAATTTGTTCTCTTCAGTTTTTAGTATTTTAGCATTTTCAAAATCAAATTGATGTGTATTTGATTTTGCATGTTTGGCCAATGCTGATAAATTAACCTTTGTATTAGAAGTTTTGCAATCATATTCATGTTGTTTAAGTCTTTTAGCAAGTTTTTGTGTTGTTTCGCCAATATAAACTGCACTACAATCTTTACAATCAACTTTTAATAAAAAAATTTGCACAACAGAAAGCAAGACTTGTTTTTCTTCTTAAATGTCTTCTTAATCTGACATATTTAATTACGCATCATTCAAAGCAGAGAAAACAACTTAATCGGATTCAAAGATGCTTAATTACAGCATCAAAAATTACATCTAAATTTTTAAAAGAACACCCAGAAATATATGTCTCACATAGTGATAAAGGTAATATTACAATTGTTGCAAAAAAAAAAACAGAATATCAGCAGAAAATGGATGAATTTCTTAGGGCCAAATTTACAGTAATTACTTAGCTATTAGTAAACTAAAATGATAACTACTGTTTAACTAATACTTCATATTCACAGTGTATTATTTAACCAACACTCTTAATATGAACAAAAAATGGTAACCCTATCAAACTATTAACTTTCAGTACTGGCAATTCTGTTATAGCATATGGTTTTTGTTTACATTTGATATATTATTTCTTAAAAATGGCGTATACATTGAAGAACATGCCACGCCACCTACTTGCTAAGACGGAATCTATCCATAAAATCTTTTAGATTACGTTGGCGATGCTCAGCAAGAATATTCCGCGTATTATCAGTATCAGTGTCACTTTCTATATCGGACTCCGCGTTTTCAATTTCACATGCCATATCTAAAATTTTTCACAAAACAAAAATACTAATAATAAATTCCAACGAATCAGCTGTCGTCTAACTATTAGTTAACCAATGACGTTTGATAGTTTAGCTAATGTTAAACTAGAAGCTGTGAATCAAATATTATTAGTTAAACTATTGCTATTAGCTAACTAATGACTGTGAATTTGGGCCTTAATAACACAGAAGTTTTTGAACAATTAAATTCTGATCCAACATCATCTTTGGAATTGAAGCTTAATAAATTAATTAAACGTTTATATGAAAGAAATAACCCGCAAATTAAAATTATCACGGTAAGACAAAAACAATTTTTAACTAATTACACATCAATTCCGCCACGGATTTATGGACAGCTAAAAATACATAAGGATAATAGACCAATTCGACCTATTGTATCAACAATTAAATCAGCTGCATATAATTTATCTCGTTTCTTGGCATCAATTTTAAGAAAATCTTTTAAGCCTAAGTACTCGGTTACAAACTCTAAACAATTTGTGAAAAAAGTTATAAAGATAAATATTCCAGAAAGTTTTTCATTGGTATCTTTTGATGTAGTGAATTGTTTCACAAATATTTCAACTGATATTGCATTAAAAATTATAGAAAGAGACTTCAACACATATATCAGTAAAACTACAAACATTCCAAAGGATTTATTTATGGACTTGATTAATTTTTGCCTTAATGAATGTAATTATTTTTGTTATGAAGAAAAGTTCTTTCGTATGAAGACCGGTCTTTTTATGGGTTCGAGCACCAATTTTAGTAGAAAGAGTTCTTTAGGATGTTATTGATGACATGATATCAAAACTTTCATTTTCTCCTTTATTTTGGTACTCATACGAGTATGTGGATGATCATATTACTGCAATTCCTACTGACAATATACAACAAGTATTAAATATATTAAATGAGTATAATGAGAAGATTAAATTTAGAATATAAATTGAAGAAAATAAACAATTGAATTACCTAGATACACCAATTTATCGCAAAGATAATGGAAAAATAATAACTAATTGGTACCATAAAGAAATATCATCTAACCGAATTTTAAATTATTATTAGTCTGCACATCCTTCGCACATGAAAGAAAACACAGCGAAAAATTTCATCAATAAAGTTTTTAGTGTGTCACATAAAATATTTTGGTCTGGAAATTTGAAACGTATTATACAGATTCTTGATAAGAATAATTTTCCAAAAAAAGTAATCAAACGCTTAGTTTTTTCCGTTCAACGACAAAAAAAATGGAGATAAGAATATGAATGTAACACAGTTGAGTTATCCTGTTTTGTCAAATACAGGAAATAATAATTCTATAATAACATCACAAATAAATTATGCATCTATGACTTATGTTCCTGAATTATCTGAAAAATTATCTAAAGCTTGTCGATATTTTACACCGAATGTTAAATTAGCTATGAGACCAACGCTAAAGTCCAGTAATAAATTTTTTTTAAATTTAAAACAACACTTAAGAAAAGGACAAAAATCTGATGTTGTTTATAAAGTTGATTGTAAAGATTGTTGTGCAGTTTATATTGGCGAAACAACACAAAAACTTGCTAAAAGACTTAAACAACATGAATATGATTGCAAAACTTCTAATACAAAGGTTAATTTATCAGCATTGGCCAAACATGCAAAATCAAATACACATCAATTTGATTTTGAAAATGCTAAAATACTAAAAACTGAAGAGAACAAATTTAAATTGCAAGTACATGAAGTTAACCAGATTGTCAAGTATGAAAAATGTGCATGCAATGAGAAAAGTGATAAGAAAAATTATATTAATACTTATTGTAATTTAATATCTAATATTAATTAATTATAGTATTCATTTTAATTTTATTCATAAATTATTTTGATAGTTTGAAAAAAAAAATTTTTATTGTTTAACATAAACAGTCAAGCTACATACATAGGTAATTTTAAATTTAATTTAATTTTAATTAATTTTTATGTAATGAACAATAAAAAACATATTGTGTAATTTTTATAGATCCTGAAGATGAACCAAATGGTTCGAAATATATAGATTGGAAAAAACTACACATTTTTTTTAATTAAGTGAATCTCAAGAAGCAAAAACAAAACTTATTATAATTAAATACTACATTAAGAATTATGTAAATTATAAAATTATAACTATATTAAAACTAAAAACTATAACATATGTAAATAGAAATTAAGAATTATTTTACAAATATTGTCGGTGCTATGAATATCAAGAAAAATCAATCCCCTAATTTTTCTCTTAGCGGTGAAGGTGTAGTGTAACTCATAAGTTGCCACCGCATACCCTTAAACTACTCTTAAATCTATACATACCAACCTAAATAGAGTAGGGTAATTGTGCAAGATCAAATAACGGCATTTGCCAAGTGACGCACATCGATTGGAATGCAAGTTAATTGGGGTATGAATATGATAAACACAAACAATAAATTCTACTCAATAAGAATTGTAAATTGAGTGACAAACAGGAATGAGTATACTCACAAACATTCCTATTGGTCAGAATAATTGTAATCAGAGTGATTATTCATATGTCCATAATATCGACAAAGACAAATAGAACTTTATCGATAAGTAGAATAAGTAAGAAAGGCTAAATGTAAGTCTCATACATAGCATATAAGGCAATACAAAATTTAATAAAACCCGACTTGAAATCACAAAACTAATCCGGCAGTAACTTGCCTATGTTTTATTCCAAGACTCAAATTAATTCGGCAGTTCCAGCCGAATACTAAAAATAACCAAGGGCTATAGGGAAAGATTTTAACACATACACAAACACTACACATTTCAATACGTTCTGCTAAAAAACTGATTGGATATAAATAATAAAATTTTCCAACATAAAAAAACTCTTAGTAATTTTGAATTTTCATTAATTCAATAAAACTGAACTAGAGCCTGATAATATTACTTTTCATATATACATCAACATAAGTTCAAATAAAAATTACGTTTATTCGTAATAACAATAATATAAAAATATTAATTCCGCTTGGGCACGAGCTATAAATACCCTAATAATAAAGGTCACAGTAATATGTGAATTTCCCTAATATAGAGTAAAAATAACAAAAACGTTAGAATACAAAGTAGAATACTTTGATGATAACGGACTATGAGTTTGTGTTGATTATTAGTACTTTCCAAACAGTCATGAGGGAATTTCGTACTAACCAGCACTGTTTCATTGTAGAATAAAAATTAAATTAAAAGTGAATTCTCATATTCTATTTCTGTTGAAAACTGGTTAAATAGTTGATATTCTTCTCAATTAGTATCCACTTTACGAAAATTGTAAAGATGGACAATTGAACGCTGATGAGAGGTGTAGCGGCCTTGAAATCAGTACTGATACGTTTTGCTAAAAAACTGATTGGATATAAATAATAATATTTTCCAACATAAAAAACTCTTAGTAATTTTGAATTTTCATTAATTCAATAAAACTGAACTTGAGCCTGATAATATTACTTTTCATATATACATCAACATAAGTTCAAATAAAAATTACGTTTATTCGTAATAACAATAATATAAAAATATTAATTCCGCTTGGGCACGAGCTATAAATACCCTAATAATAAGGGTCACAGTAATATGTGAATTTCCCTAATATAGAGTAAAAATAACAAAAACGTTAGAATACAAAGTAGAATACTTTGATGATAACGGACTATGAGTTTGTGTTGATTATTAGTACTTTCCAAACAGTCATGAGGGAATTTCGTACTAACCAGCACTGTTTCATTGTAGAATAAAAATGGAATTAAAAATTAATTCTCATATTATATTTCTGTTGAAAACTGGTTAAATAGTTGATATTCTTCTCAATTAGTATCCACTTTAAGAAAATTGTAAAGATGGACAATTGAAAGCTGATGAGAGGTGTAGCGGCCTTGAAATCGGTACTGATACGTTCTGCTAAAAAACCGATTGGATATAAATAATAATATTTTCCAACATAAAAAAACTCTTAGTAATTTTGAATTTTCATTAATTCAATAAAACTGAACTTAAGCCTGATAATATTACTTTTCATATATACATCAATATAAGTTCAAATAAAAATTACGTTTATTCGTAATAACAATAATATAAAAATATTAATTCCGCTTGGGGACGAGCTATAAATACCCTAATAATAAGGGTCACAGTAATATGTGAATTTCCCTAATATAGAGTAAAAATAACAAAAACGTTAGAATACAAAGTAGAATACTTTGATGATAACGGACTATGTATGAGTTTGTGTTGATTATTAGTACTTTCCAAACAGTCATGAGGGAATTTCGTACTAACCAGCACTGTTTCATTGTAGAATAAAAATTGAATTAAAAATTAATTCTCATATTCTATTTCTGTTGAGAACTGGTTAAATAGTTGATATTCTTCTCAATTAGTATCCACTTTACGAAAATTGTAAAGATGGACAATTGAACGCTGATGAGAGGTGTAGCGGCCTAGAAATCAGTACTGATACGTTTTGCTAAAAAACTGATTGGATATATATAATAATATTTTCCAACATAAAAAACTCTTAGTAATTTTGAATTTTCATTAATTCAATAAAACTGAACTTGAGCCTGATAATATTACTTTTCATATATACATCAATATAAGTTCAAATAATAATTACGTTTATTCGTAATAACAATAATATAAAAATATTAATTTTTTGTTTTAACGACGTATGAACTTCTAGGCATATTTAATTTCGGTTTTAAAAATTAAAATAAGTACATACATACATATGTAACTACTTGTACTAGTCACTAATATTATATTGTTTGAATTATATTTTTATTTTATTGATATAAAATATATATGTATGTAATTAAGTTAATATTAATAATTTTTATTTAATTTTGAGTGTTCTTTTTTTGTCGAAAAATATGGTCACCGTAGTTATAGCTGATGTGCTTTTTGCATTTCGCAAATCATATGATAGAGTAGATCATTCGATTCTTTGTAAGAAACTGGAATGCTTCATTGGGTTTGACCATTAAGCAGCGTCGCTAGTAAGAAACTGCTTGTCCGTTCGATTCAAAAAATTAGTTGTTTGTTCAAGGCAGTCAGGTTAAAAAGGTGTGCTTTCTGCTGTTCCACAAGGCTCAGTTCTTGTATGTTTTTTTACAGTGTTATTCATAAAAAATTCTTATTGAAGAGATTATGTACACATTAGTTAATAATCAGTTTTTGTCTTATAGCCGGTAATAAGAAACATTATTTATAAACGTTTAATAAAGCCAAATTAACTATTGTGTGATTTTTTCAGTTTTGAAATTTTGTGTTAACACTATTGTTTCGTTTTAATTGTCAAGTTATAATTAGTGTTGTGTACAATAACATACTCGATAAGCAAGTAGCCTCTAATAGTTTGAAAATGTGAAAATAATGTCATATAAACTTGATTTCAAGTTAGATTAATAGGATATTGCTTATAATATTAAAAAAAATATTTAAATTCCTTAGAAGGTGTTGTAGTGATATTGCTAGCAATGTGTTTTCATAAGTTATTACAAACCCACTGTTTACCCACTACTAGCTTGCTCACGAATGACAATATTGCACGGGAGTATTCGGGAAGATAGAGAAACATCAACCAGGAGACGTTCGAAACAACTTGGCCTCTCAAGAGGGTCGCTGCAGATTTGAGAAATAAATTTCAACGATTTTGGAACGTTGTTCCATTGTGTACTGTTCCATTTTAAATTCCCCAAGTCTTCTTTACCAAATACTGAAAAAAACAAAAATTTTTATAATAAAAATGCTATGAGAAATTCAAAACCTTCGGTAATTTTGAGCCATCCTGTATTATATTATTTTTTTTACCATTTTTTATGTTTTATTCAAATTTTGTATTACTACCTATTATTTTTATAAACTTTGTTTTAATTGATTAAATAATATTTTATTTCTATTTAATTTTAAACATGGCGTTCTTTCTGGGCTGTAAAAGGTTACATTCTTAAAGTCAATCTTATTAATACATAAATAAATAAAATAAAACTAGTTACTTCTATCAACGCATTGATTCCGAAATCGGTTACTTTAGGAAACTGATTGCGAAAAATTACTATTTTCAATGAGTATGCCTTATCCATCCATCTAGCGTAATGTAATGCACCCGGCCTGCCAGTGTTGGATAATGTTGTATCAAAAACAAACGCTTCCGTTTTTTTCCACATAGGTTTATCTTCTAATGCATCATAGACTGCAGAAAAAATTTCAACTCCAGTCGCAGAGAGAATATCAGGAATATCTATAATTTTATCTAGGCCTGGAGCCTTAGCAATTATAGCCAAACGGTCTTCTGATATTCCTGTTAATGGCGATAGTATCCCATTGAATGGTAAAATTTTGATTACTTGCACTAAACTTTTGTGTATTTTTTCACTTTGCGTTAATCTTAATTGCGATCTTTGCTATCTTATAGAGGTTCGCCTTAAAATAAAAGTAAATTTATGGATTAAGTCCGATGAAATCAAGAACTGCCATCAATAAATGTGCAGAATCTCTGTTGCTTATTTTCATCTCGTCTATAACTGCAGCTAGGCTTGGCCTTAAAATACGTTTATTTTTTATCCAAGAAACTATATAAATAAGCTTTGCTTCTAGTGAACATACAGAATATTCTTCATCTAATGTTGCAGCAAAATGCAATCAAATTTCAAGCTGAAATAAATTTTGTCACAGTTCAGTACTGAAAAATTTAAAACAATGTTATATAATTTTCTGCGATTTATTTTTCTTTAAATTACCGTCTACTCCCAACATACACCCTTTACGTACTCTCACTATTTGTTTAACTAAAAAATATTTGTCTTCTTCTATATATATTACTTACAGATCATCACTAAAAGCAATATCGAACAGATTGTCGAAATTATCCGTCCACAGTTGTCTTATATTTTGAGTAATGTCGGACATTTTTGATATATGTATTTTTTAAAATATTTTTAATCCTCATACAGCCTCATCTTTTTTCTTGCACACCAATGCAACTCATTAACAGGAATACGGGTATTTTCTCAAAAAATGAAACTGTCTCTTGCCACAAGATTAGCACTATCTTTTGCAGTTAGCTTTGTTGTCCTAATTTTCTGAAAATCATAGAACCAACTATTTGATGTTCTGTGGTGGGATTCAGTTACTTTCATTACGGTAATCGTATTGTTAAAATTAATATAACGAAAATTTATCGAATTTGGTATTCAGTAACACTTTTAACGATATTCGCTATCGGTATGTAAACGACAATAATTTTTCGGTTGTTATGAAATAAATAAAAGTCAGCAGTTCAATCATAGCACGTGCGTTATGCAAAGAACAAAATTTATCTTTTATAACAATATACACAAACACAGAATCTTTTATGCATAAAAAATAATATTACCATTATTTAAACATGCAATTTAACATTCATATCTCTAAATTTCATAAAATTTAACATTAATTTTTTTAAATTCTCAAAAATTTTTGGGAAAAATTTCAATAAATAAATTAATTTATTTGTTTTTTGTTTATTTTTCTTTGTGCTTTTCGTATAAATTGATAGATTTGCCAAAGTAAAAGGAAATTATAACGATGTTGTTAAGAAGCAATTAGTGAATAACAAAATCGTTACTGCAAATCGCAATAATTGTCGGTAAATTTAACAATTATCGAATTGTTAAAAGTTACTGAATCGCACTACTGAATAGCCTATTACAAATATGTCTTCTCTTAACGAGGGCAACATTATAAATATTATTACATTATTCACATAAAATCTCTCATAAAATGCACTTTAAACCGGTAGTTCACAAAACTAAATGCAATTTATATAATTTGTAATATATATAAACTTGTATTTCCTTATTTACAAAAAAAATAACTCATTAAAAATGTGAATTTTAAGTCAATGTTCATCAAGAACATAGGGCGTCAACGAATTCTCTCCACTTTGCTCGATCGTAAGCTTAAGTCATTATTTCGTTCCAGTTACGAGATTCATATTCATTCTTTACTACCCTGGTCCATGTGGTTCGAGCCCTTCCAGGATTTCAATAGCCTTGTGGTTTCCACAAGAGCGCTTGACTTGCAATCTCATCAGGAGGTTTTCTTAACATATGGCTAATCCAGGTCAGTTTGCGCTTGCAGATTACGTATTCCATGTACTTACAGTTGGCTATCAAGAGCAATTGATCATTTGTGACCCAATTCTGCCAAAAATGCGCAAAATTTATTTTAAGCATTTGTTGTAAAATATTTGTAGTCTCCTTCGAGAGGAAGAAGCATTGATTTGACGTTAGAGTGGAAAATCCTAAGTTTTGTGCTGGTCGAGATGTTGTTTATGCGCCATATTCTATGTAGGGAGCGGAACACGATCCGAGCTTTCTTTATTCTGCCCGTTATATCGGAATAGGAACCACCGTCTTTCCTGATGGTATTGCCGAGATATGAGAAGGACTCTACATCCTCGACTATCTGGCCTTGAAATGCCAAAAATGATGTGTTACAAACTCTAATACTCATTAATTTAGTTTTCTTAGGGTAAGTGATTTTTGGTGGATGTCCTCAAATCGGTGTAAAAATAGACAAAAATCGTCAGCGTAATCTACATCGTGTAGTAGCTCTCTCATATTCCACTGGATGCCATAAGGTGCTTCGGAGTTCGATCGGTGAATTAGGCAATCTAGCAGGAGTAATAAAAGTGTCGGGGACAGAACACAACCCTGTTTCACGCCTAATCTGGGTCGAAGGGTGAAATTTTTTCACCTTTGTAGCATACTCTGTATTCGGCATCTGTGTATAGTTCGCCTATTAGGTTGATTATTTTCGGTGGTATGCCCTCGACGCTCAGCGCATCTCAAAGCGTCGTTCTTTATACCGTATCCAACGCACGCTAGAAGTCTACAAAGAGTAGGTATAAGCTGCTGTTGTACTCGAGAAAGATCTTCCCGGCCGTAATCTTGCTTGTTATTTTCGGAGGATAGATTCTACAACTGGTGAGATCCGATTTAGGAATTGTTTCATAGTCTAAGATCAACTTTCTTCGGGTTTGTCACTACTAAACCTTCTTTCCAACACTTTGGTACAGTCCTCCTGTTCCCTTTTCTTTCTTATTATGTGTGTCAACGCTAAGTTAGTTTCCCACCATATTATAGTAACTCTGCGGGTATGCTGTCTGGTCCCGGATCTTTCCATTTCTTAAGGAATGACAGTGCGGTCAGAATTTCAGCTTTCTCCGGTTTGCTATTTCCATAAACGTGCACCGTTGCCTTAGCGTGTGCTTGTAGTGGTTCGCAATATTGGTGCCCCATAGCTTGAATGAGTTATAATTGGGCCGCTTTTTCCTAGGGTGAATTGTAGCCAACCATCAACTTAAAAATCAGTTTTTGGAACTTATACGGCATCTGCGAACATAAAAATGAAATATAACATTTCTTTTTGGGTAAATATATCAATGTTATGCTTATCTCAGAAACTAATTTGACGTCTCGAAGCTATTTTAAAATTAGTGGATATAACTTCAATGACATCAAGGACCCTCTAGGTAGACTTGTGGTGGTTCGGGAAACACCGAATAAAACACTACTTATTATATGATTTTTGTGAAGAATATCTTCCACCAAAAAATAGCTGTATCAAAAGCTTGTGATCTCATCTGTTTATTCCCCTCCCAGATTTACAATTACAGAGAGTCAATCTACCGCATTTTATACAACACTGCTGGCGACTGCTACATTAAACACACATTCTGGGGTTCACGTTTAATCACCCTTATTTTGATTGCCAAAATTTCTAAAATGGGTTTCAAGTGGCCAGCCAACATATTGGCCAACAGATCGGCAAAAAATTCCTGATGTTATCGACTTTGTAATACTTAAAGGTGCACCCAGCGTAATGATTGAAGTATAAGCATCTTTGGATTTATCTTGAACAATCCCTACTATTGTCTTAATATACTCACATACAACTACATCACCTACATATCATTTACAAATGACATCCACGCGTATTAACTGGTTGAAATACAAAAAATACTTGAGTGCTCACTGCGCGGAAAATATACCGATGAAAACGCCTGCTGAAATGGATGGTTCTGTTAAGTTACTTGAAGCAAACCTTAAACAAACTGATCTAAGTGTAACTTCTGCAAGCCCACAAGAGAGGTTTAATAAAATTTTTTCTGGAGACTTTTAAACGAGAAAAGGAGAGTTCGATGAAATTAGCAACGCTACAGATCCTCTCAGATAAAATTAAGGCTCAAGGAGTGTTCAAAACCCCTTAAAGATTTATTAAACCAACAAAAAGCAGCTTACCTGCAAAAATTTCTCGAAGAACACAATGCAACCAACATCACAATCAAATTTTTCGCTTTGCGAGCAGCCAGAGGACTTAAAAGGCCAGTGATATGTAAACCTTCATTACGAGCATCGAATGGAGACTGGGCAAGAACAGATGCCGAAAAAGGTGATCAATGTGTTTAGCTTGTAGTAAAATATTTTTGCTGATATTGTTGAACTGCCACCAGTTGTCTCTTTACCAGAAATACCGCTAAGATTTAACATTGTGGAGAATGAAAAGGCCATTACTAATCTTAACACCAAAAAAGTCCCAGCTGTCGACAAAATAAGCAACAAAATGCTTCAAGAACTGTCTATATTGCATAAAGAATTATGCTATTAATTTTTAACAGTATTCTACGCCTAGAACACTATCCAAAAGAATGGAATTTTCCGATGATTATTATGATACCAAAGCCCGGGAAGGATCATACGAAGGTTGAATCCTTTTGAAAGAAAGAAATATTGCTCTGCGCTCTTTATAGATGTTTGTCAAGCTTTCGATATAAAATGGCACGAAGGTCTTATACAAAAATTAACGCAAAATCTACCCGCAAACATCGTCAGGCTTTTAAAAATCTATTTAATGGAACGAAAATTTATGGTTAAGGAAGGCAATTTTTGAGCCCTCCACAGTCGATTCAGTAGTGCTTCACGGCAGCACCCTTGGTCCTGTACTATATTTCATATATGCCTCTAAATTACCGCTAAGCAGTTACATTCACACATCAACATTTGCTGATGATACAAGCGTTCATACAAACCCTGTAGAAGCTTCCCGCTGCCTGCAAGGGTATATATCCAAATTGGAAAAATGTCTTAAACAATGGAGTAAAACAGTTAACTAACAAAAATGGGTACATGTCACTTTTATGTTGCGCAGGGATACATGCCCGCCTATTCAAATTAATAACCAGACTATTCAATACTAAAGCAAAATATCTCGGTGTCCATTTTGATCACCGTTTAACATGGATATCGCGCAAAGTTGATCCAAATGAAATCAAAATCAGCTTAATTCATTGTTTTATTGGAAAAAACTCTACACTAAGCCTAGATTTTAAACTTCTATTATACAACGCGATCCTAAAACCAATATGGTCCTATGGAATCCAATTATGGGGCACTGCCTCAGCATCGAATGTGGAAAAAATTCAAAGGCGACTAAACAAAATTCTCCGAACAATTACAGCAGCCCCATGGAATTCCAGAAGTCAGCGAATCCGTAAAGGTCTTGATGTTACGCTAGTGAAGATTGTGTTTTCTAAACATGTGAAAAATATATAAAAAAAAACTTGAGTTGCACCCAAATCCACTTGCGCGCAATATTATAGAGGCCATAATAGGCTGAGAGGGAGGGATACTCTTGCTGTTAGTCGTACACGAGAGAAGTAAAACAACAAACAATCAATCGCTAAAACTAAAAATTTTGCTTAGCACTGGCTAAACATATATATTTTAAAAGTTTTTTTTAGATTTAAGATTTGCATACTTATTGATAATTCGATTGAAGATTCAATAAATAAAGAACGTATAAAAAATATTTTCGTTATATATTGAAGAAAATAAACGAGTTTGCCAAATTTATTTCCTATTGATTGTAAATAAAAAAATACCTGCCCTTTAACCTTAAAGCGCTTCCAGAAAACATTTTCCGATTTGGCCCAAATTTTCGTCACTAAACTTTTAGACATAGTCGCACAATATTTCGATGAGAAAACTTTAAAATTTAATGGTATATATTGAAGTTGGCATCATTTCTATACAATAATTACAAAAACAACTAAAATAGATTCATGTTGTTTTTGTAAATATTGAAGAACTGTAACAACTAGCAATTTCGTACCGCAGATTTTTTATTTTATTAATACTACCATGTAAACATAAAAAATACACACCTTTGTTCTCTAATCTTATACAAAAAGAAAATTTCATAATATTTTGATTCTACAAAGTGTTAGTACTTTGTATTACCATATAAACTCACCTTTAGTGCTACTGATGATTGTTAAAGTGTTGTGTATTAGTGATGTTACGAATATCAATTTTTAGTATTCGCGAATACGAATAGGATTATTTGAAACAATATTCGCCAAATACAAATATTACTTTTAAGGTTTAAGCCACTTAATATTTAAAATTTAATTGGAAAAAATCCCTCCCTTTGTGTCAGTAGCAATAAATTGAAAAAAAGTGTCACATTTCTTTAGATATTTAACGTTATTATGATATTGAGATGCCGAATTTTAAAACCTCTACTGAACATTTTAAATTATTTTACTTACATACTGTTAGATTTCGTTTTTCTTACAAAATTTGCGCTTTTAATTAGTAAGTCAGTGCTGTTTGAGAGAATATATTTCCGCAGAAGGCGCAACTTTCTGTTTTTAAAAAAGTTTATTATCTTGCTTCAAAGATAAAGGGTTTATTATAAATAAAAATTATTAAAAATATTTTTTGTATTATTACGAATAAACGAAATTATTATTTGAACTATTGTAACGTATAAATGTGAAATTATTATTATAAGGCTTAAGTTCAGTTTTATTGAATTAATGAAAATTCAATCTACTAAGAGTTTTTATTTGTGAAAACATTAGTGCATCCAATCAGGCTAGAAGAACGTATCAGTATACCGATTTCAAGGACGCTGCACCTCTCATCAGCGTTCGTTCGTCCATTTTTACAACTTATTTAAAGTTGATACTAATTTTGAAAGAATATCAACTATTTAAGCAAGTTTTCAACAGAAGTAGAAAACGAGAATGGTTATAATTTATTTTTATTAAATTTTTACATGCTTAGAAACAATTTTGGTTAATACGAAATTAACCATTCCTGATTGGAAATTAGTAATAATCAACAGAAACTCATAGTCCGTTATCTTCAAAGTATTCTACTTGGTAATTTAACTTATTGTTTTTTTTTCACTCTATATTTGTGGCCCTATTATTAGGAAGTAGCTTGTGCCCAAGGTGAATGAATATTCTTTTTTATATTATTAAGAATAAACGTAATTATTATTTGGACTGTTATAATGCATATGTTAGAAATTATTATTATTAGGCTTAAGTTTAGTTTTTTAAGCTATTGCATAGCTTCTATCGCGGGCTTTGAGGCGACAGAATTAAGAAATTTTTAAATGTTTGTTTCTTAAGTCTTTTGTTTTTGGAACGAAAAAACCTGGAAAAAATCTTACATTTGTTTTGAAAGGAAAAAACCTGGCAATAAGTTTGTTTCTTAAGTCTTTTGTGTTGTTAAGTATATAAATTGCCCAATGCATGTTAACCCCTAAAGTATGCTATTGATTAACATTAACATTTGATATCATATTGATATCATTAACATACAGTATTGCCAGAATAATAAAGGAGTTATTAAACAAAACGTAATAATATAATTGCATAAGTTGATAAAAAAAAATGCTGTGCAATAGCTTTACCGCGGCAGTACCCGAGTGGCACATGTCTTTTCTTTTTATTTAATAATAATTCAATTACTAAGAGTTTTTATTTTTTAAAACATTAGTACATACAATCAGACTAGCAGAACGTATTAGTATACCGATTTCAAGGCCGCTACACATCTCATCAGCGTTCGTTCGTCCATTTTTACAAATTTTATAAGTGAATACTAATTCGGAAAGAATATCAACTATTTAACCAAGCTTTCAACAGAAATAGAATACAAGAATTGTTATAATAAATATAAATATATAAATACGAAGCCATATCGCTCGACATATGTGACTATGCCAAATATTATTGCATATTTTATAGTTAAGTATTACCTCACAATTGGTTATAAAAAAATAAATTTTTTGCCAGCTAATTTATATATTCCTAAATAAGAAATTATTAGTTGATCGTTATCACCATGCTTGAAAAATTTACAAACACATTTGCTAATGAGCAAATTCTCAAGCAATAATATTGAACAATGTTGCTAACAGATTTGTAATTTTTTTGTTTGTTTTTGTAATATAAACCAAAAGTCTTTCGAAATGTTGTACAGGATTCCAATATGATATTCAGATTAGCAATATTATTGCGCGATTATATTTCATGTGCATGGGAGACTTAACCGAAAGTCGGTGTGTAGAAGAATAATGTAACATTGCTTAACGTTCTGTTATGATTTGTTCGACGTCTTGTTACAAGTTAATGAGGGCTGTGCTCACACAAATCACAACAAATTTATAATATTCAGTCAAAGTATTATTTGTGGTCAAAGAAAATGTGTTGAAAAGATGAAGAAATTTTAAATTGATTTTATTGAGTTTTGTAAAGAAGAAAAAGCTATTTAGCAAAGCAAACGTAAAGAATATAAAGGTTTATCTTTTTTAAATAATATTATTTTATTAATATATTTTTTATGTAAGTTACATATATATTTTATATTACTTTAATATTACATGCGAACGCCTATTTCTTCTGAAAACAAAATCAGTCTTACATTTGTTTCTATTTTTAAATTAATTTTTTTCCCACAGAAAAATACTTATAATCCGAAGAGAAATTGCATCATCCGCTTCAAAATTAATTCATGTTTTTTTTATGACATTTAAGTTTATGATAATGATCACACGCCTCAGACTAGTATATTCAGTATATGTATGTACGGTGACCATCCGTCCTTTTTTTAAAAGGACAGTCCTCTTTTTTGACACAACGTCCTTTAAATTTTAAACAAAATAAATTGTCCTTTTTTTAATTGAATTGTCCTTTTTTGTCCTTTATTTTTAATGGCTAATGTTCTTCTGTAGTTTCCAAAATTAAAAGTTTTATTTTCTCAAAATACCGAAATTTTAAACTCAATACAATCAGTGTAGCCAGGTGTGGGGATTTCTCCCCAAATTGGGGATTTTAGCTGGTTTTTTGGACAGATTATCGTGGAAGGGATTTGGGGATTTTTCATTTTCAGTATACCTATTATCAATTTTGCTTTATTTTACCATTATCTTTCATACATATATTAAGATACATATATGTTTATGTATCTTGGCGTTTTTCTTCTCCATATATCGATTATTTCAAGGCGATGGTATTGAGGATCTTGGTTTTTATTACAGTTTGTTCAAAATTTTTAAAACCAGAATTTATTGAATTCGATATTGCCAAAATGGATGTAGGAATTGACAATAAGGAAGGTAATTTGGTTGTTGCTAAAATTGATGTTGGCATAGAATGTTCAAAGGAATTAGAAGCAAAAGGAGTTCAAACAAATTTTTTTAGATTATTTAACTGTACTAGCAAAATAAATGCTTAAAATATTCACTGAGAGTATGGAAAATTTTTAGTTATTTATAAATTTACAACTCGAAAGCATAAAAAAAGAATAAATTTTATTCCGTGTATGGAATTTTTAAATATTCTATGGATTCAAAAGTTCCATTGAGCACATACCCATGCATTAATTATTAATTAATTAATTTAATAAAAAAAAATCGTTTTTTATGATGCTTAATATACATATCTTTACTGGGGACAAAATTGGGTATTTCCAGTTTTAAAATGGGGATTTTCTGTTGGCTTTTAAATGGACTGTGCAGAATTTAAATTGTTTTTATCAAATAACATTGATATAATAAAAAACATACATTCTTCAGAAAAATATCAATAATATATAATCCTTAAACTATTGTTTTTAGTAATTTTTATTTATTGAATTTTGTTATTTTTGCATTATTAGCTAAATTTAATTTCCTTGGTAATTTTGATTAATTAATTAATTTTTTGTTTTAACGACGTGTGAACTTCTAGGCATATTTAATTTCTGTTTTAAACATTAAAATATGTATGTAAGTACATACATACATATGTACATACATATGTAACTACTTGTACTATTCACTAATATTACGTTGTTTGAATTATATTTTTATTTTATTGATATAAAATATATATGTATGTAATTAAGCTAATACCAATAATTTTGAATTAATTTTGAGTGTCTTTTTTTTGTCGAAAAATATGGTCACTATAAGTATGTATTTATTACAAAGCATAATTTCATACAAATTCAATAGCTTGAAAACTACTGCAGCACTGCATAAAATTTCACTGTTAAGTAAATACTCGTAAACACACCTACGTTTTTATATACTTAAAAAAACTTTTGAGTGTGGTAAGCCTCCAGATATTTTGTTTTTTTAATTTTTCTATGTATGTCACTGAAAAATTCATCACATTTAATTTAGGATGAAAGCAAATTCCTAACATGTGATTTAATCTAATTTGTACAATATATTTTTGTACAAAAATTTGGCAAGTATGTACAAATATATTTTAATGTGAGAATATATTTTTATGTACATATGTATGTGTTTATTTATGGAGGTATCTATGTATATCCCAGCTAACATTTTGCAACGTAGTCGAATCTTTTGGAAGTCAGCATCACGGTCAAAATAGGCGCATATAAGCTCAGTTTTCGATCATAAATTAGAGTTTTGTTGGGACAAAATGGTACATTAAAGGTGAATAATTTTATAATAGCATTTATGACACGATTCTGCTTAACTTTGAAGTGATTTTCTGGTACTCATTTTACACCTTGCAATCATAGTGCTTGGGAGTCTTTTAGGAATCATATCTATCCCTTAAAATTTTACAAAAGCGAAGCTTATTATATATTGTATTTAGAGAAATTTTATTTAAAATAAAAATATAGTATAAAAGTTCATTATATTGCATAGATGAAATATTTCTGAAGTACAATGGGTTTGGAATCATTATGATTTCTGGCTTCCTCTACAAATATTTTCTCATACTCATTTCCAATACAATACAAAATAACTTTAAAAATTTTATTATAATGTTATTTCAGGAATTGGATGTGAAAACTCGTCTTACCGCAACAAATAAAACAAATTTAAGGCAAAGATTATGTAATATAATTTTTAAAAAATTTGAACTGTGATTTTCAAAACATTGCTTGATAAAAGCATTCATTTCCTTATTGATTTCGTACAGTATTGATTTCTTGTTACATTCAGTGCAAAGTTTTTTTTATAAAATTTTAATTTCATTAAGACCTATAATTTTAAATTTTTTATAACATTACATTACACAAACGATCCCTCGAACATGTTTTGGAAACTTTTTTTTTTGACTTCGTTATGTTTTCTAAATAAAAATATTTGTTTTTGGAATTACCGAATTATAATTTTAATTGAAGACGTGATTTTAACTTGTTCATAGTTATGAATTATGTATATGCGTATCTTTTTTCAATCTCTCAATTGAATAATCCGTTTTTAATCACCCATCGTGATCTGAAAAGAATCGCTTAGCTGATTTTTTTCGAGCAAGAAATCGTAGTTTCATCACATGGATGAATAATATATGAATCATTTTTCAATCTCTCAAATGATAAATCAGTTTTTAATCACTGAAAACACTCATCAGTGATTTAAAAAAAAAACACACACAAAACTGCTAGCTGGGTACTGTATTTCCAGCAAAGATATTTATGAACATACTTATACAAATAGTTATGTTTGTATATTATACATACTTACACACATACATGATTATGTATGTACATAGTTTTATTGTTGTTTAATTTTTGTATATAAGCGAAACATTTATTACACTTTTCGATCACTCATATGCTTCAGTTCGCCATCAAAAAATAGCTGCATAATTAACAGAGATTAATTTGTTTTAAAGTATCCCAAGCATTTCAAAATTAAATTAACTTCTTTAATTTCAATTATAAAACAAAATAAAATATACAAATTTTCTGAAATGAAGTTAACAATTTTGATACTACTAATGATGGCAGCCGGTGCATTAGCGACTACACATGTGAACATATCATTTAGCCAAGGGCATTCAAAAGTCGACTCTAAGACTACAGAGTTGCTAAGTGAGCAAGCTCAACTTAAAGCGTCTGATGACTCTAAGCAATTTACTAGTGACGATCAAAATAGTCGATTCGCTAGAATTCAAGTTGATGATCAAAGAGATAATATTGATAAGAAAGTGGTAGGGGATGTGAAGTCTAAACATGAACCCACGGCCGACCATCGTTCTGGAAGTAAGCAAGAAGAAAAAAGGCCATCATTTTTCAGATCTCATTTACACAATCAGCAAAGAAGTTTTAATGATGCAAATCTTGAAGTGCACCAGAATCATGGTCAGTTCAGAAACCTTAGTCCCCAGGATATAAAGAATATGGAATTTGAACGGTACATTCAAAGTTATCATAGTGGACCAACCGTCGAAACGGTGGGTAACATGAAATATACTATATATAACTATTCTTATAAGTTGTGAAATGTTATAAAGGTATTCTGAACAAAAAACTTTCTTTGAATATATCTTTTGGAAATTTTTTTTTATTTTTCACGTCAAGAAACAAACTTTTAAAACTGAAATTCGTAAAGATGAGATTTTGGTTTTCTTATTTTCTAATGATTTGCTATATTAACATTTTTGATTTTTGATAATATCTAATAATGTTTTCTCAAGCCTCAAAATATATTGTATGTAATGCAATTTTATATATTATGTTTTTAGGTATACGAGTCAGCAAAACCTGAAATGCAACATACTTTAACGACATCACCTGTTAACGAAAGATCACAACGTGTTATTAAACTGGAGAGGCAGGTTGCTTTAACTTCAAACGCAGATAGTACTCAATCACCCTCTGATGTCATCAAACCTACTGTTAGTGATAAGGCTTTGGTGCCGTCAACGACTTCAAAGTCTTCATCGTCATCCTCGTCTTCATTACCACCATTAATACCAAGTCACAGTGTAAGTTCAACTTCTGGTAATAGTTTTAAGGTAAAACTGAATCAAAATCCGTCACTAGTTGGCAACGATGGGCTTAAGTTTGATCTTAATTACAATAAACCAAATTATAATGATCACAGCTTAAAAAATAACGATGGAGACTCCGATACCCAATTTAAAAACCATTTTCCTCCCTCAGTCGAGAACCTTCATAGCGGTTACGGTGACTTTTATAATAATGTCTTTAGTCGCCAACAAGTAGTAAATGGTTATCATCCTGTTGAACAGCGACCCAGTGTTACAAAAACTATACAAATTGCTCAACCTGCAATTAAGGCCAAGAAGTATGAAGTCCGTCACCCAGCAATACAAAAGGAATTTTACGATATTGAGGAACGAGTAATTATTAAACCTGCTGGCACTGTAGTGGTAGAGCTGGAGAGACCATCTGCAAAAATTTTGAAAGAAGAGACAACATTACCTTTGGGTCATCCTCATCCAGCACTTGCTTCAGCATACACGCCCAACAGAAATGCGGCATCATTCAGCAATATTATATACAGCAATGCGGAATCGTCTTCAGCCAATCATCCAAATAAACAATACATTCCCCAACATACTTACAATAATCAAAATATTCCAGATCATCAATCGTCCATTGCTTCTTCATTTACCTACGACCGACCTTCAAAAGAATTAAGTGTAAAACCTAATCAAAATAAGCCAAACATTGAAACTATTCATTTCAGTGCTGCTGGAACTGTAGATGCATCAAAGCCTCAAAGCAGAGAACGTTTAGTTGTTACCGATGAGCGTGGAAATCAACATGAGCTATCTCCTGATCAATATGCATATTCCTGGGATGAAACTGACAAAGCCAGGGGTTCCGTTGGTTATGAGGATAACGGGCGTTCAAGCAGCCAGGCTAACATTTCTCCAGAACGATTAGGTTTTCTATCAAATCACGATAGAAGAGATGACTTTTATTTTGATGCCGAATACATTAATACATCCGGCAACACTAATTTGCGAAAAGAAAACAAACCTGTACGATTACAAGATATATCTTCAGAGCAAAAAGAACAACAATTACCCATTATAAAACATGAACACAAAATTGTACTGTCACCTAGTCAACATAATATATACTTACGTCGAAATCAAGAAATGCCTAAAATTAAATTCTTACAGGAAACTGCTGACGTTCCTGATATAAACCCTTACCTAAGAAATCATCACGGGCCTGTTGTTGTTTATACTCCGGCAAAACCAATGGCTGAAGTAAAATATGTTCAAATGTCAGAACCTGTGACTAGGGGTTCAACTCACTCAGGCACTGCCGATAACAGCTTGCAATATAGCGCAGCATATGCTCAAATGAGGCAGTATTCAGGTGACGACGGCAATAAAAACGAACGACAGCACACCAAACATACAGTTAGTCAGCAAAAGCCCGAAAAATTTTTTCTTGAAGATAAGAATGTGACGGAAGTAAAGAAACCGCAAAAGGAAAAGGCAGTGAAAACTCAAGCTTCACAGGCACACATTGAAATACAAATTCCCAACCAATCTGATGATGACAACAAAGCTATTTTTGTTGGCTCCACAATAAGGCCCATTTTGACAGATAATAATCGTTATCAAGAACAAAAATTGGAAATTTCTGTCACAAATAATGGAGAGCCTCGGGAAGAACAAAGTTTAGAGGATGATACCAGACAGAGCGACGAAAGATCTATAAACAATGTTAACGAAAATTTAAACGACAATGATAACGAACATCTGTCTAATATAAAGTCTAAACTAGACTGCCATCAATTCTCCGATTCAGTGGTCGCTGCTAACAATGATTTATCAGCCGAAAAAAACAATTATAAGCAGAAATTTATGCGAATTGTAGCAGGCTCGTCCACAGATAATGTTGCTACTTCAACCGCTGTGTCTTCTGCCCTTCAAACAAATATTAAGCCTCGTGATATCGATGTTAATTTAGAACGTACTACTGGCAACCTGAGCCCAACAGGTTCCCGAGTTATAGCATCTACAACTGCTTCTAAAGAATCAAGTGGTAGTGAGAGCTTCAATAAACGACGCATTGTTGTTAATCACCCTTTCCAGACCGTGCGCGAAGTCGTAGAACACGAACCTTACACTAAATATCACAGAGTACAAGTTAATGAACCGGCTAGCCCAGCTCTCTATCAATCTGCCAATTATTACTAATCCCATAGGATGGGGAAGTAGACGCACACACGCCTATTACCATTATATGATGGAAATGGAAAAGGGCTTTGCATAATTAATGGATTTAACAATAATTTGCACACCACTTTCCATACTTCTCTCCATGGTTCTTAGCGTCATCAGTTTATTTAATGCTTCTAACATATAGTGTCATTTAATATATGCATAATTTTTATAATTGTTTGTTTTATTCGCGTAAAATTTCATGAACGACCCTCAAACCTGAAAATATTTTATGGATTGTAATTGTACACAAAAATCTCTTGCATTTCAAAAATGATTTTTAAAATTATTTAGTTTAGCCCGTAAAAATAAACCAACTAATTTCTTCCTACACTTTTCAACGAACTATTTTTTATTAAAAACAACTACATATTTTATATAATTTTCTATGTTGCAAATAGTGCCATAAATGTTTCTCTTCATACAAAAACTAAATTTTTTTTAAATATACATACATACATATGTCTGAATTATTCATTCGTGACATTATGTTTCCAAATTAGTTTGGATAGATTTAAAAAAAACAATATTAATTTTTTATTAAATCAATGGACTATGGACTACTAAAACTAATGAGGACATCATCATTAGTTATGAAAATACATGATGATCAGCTAAGTATTTATTTTTTTAGAAATTTTAAAAAAGCTCAATTTTCTTGTGCTCTTACGGAAATATTTCTTGAGTACTTGAGTAAATTAGTTTGGTGTATTATGGATTTCAATTGTTCAATTCACAAGCTCAGTCGTCTGTCTTATGGTTTAAAAAAAGACGATATTTGTTTATGTGCTTGTGAACAGACAAATTTGTTGTATCGTTATTTTGTCGTATTTTAAATGTCAGTTTAATGTTGTCAATTCATATGAGTAAATAGTTCATGTCAAAAAACAAATTTCTTTTTATCAAATAAAAAAAAAACATGAAAAGTGAAACCAGGTGTGGGAATTATAATTTCACGCGAAATATAACTTTCACTTTTAGCGACAAGCAATTTTGATTAAATTAGTTTGAAAATTAAGTTGCAATGAATCATGTATATACATATTTATCATTAAGAAGAGTGTATTTTCTGGTGTTACTTATCACATATATAAAATATTTTTACAAATTAATTTAACAAATAGAATATTCCCAGACCCGGCCTCAATATAACAATTAAAAAAAAATATAAAATTCAATCGTATAATTATAACACACTTTTGTATGAAAATTACCAACAACAAAAATACAATATTGTATAATTATACGATTAGACAAAACATATGATGTTAATACGAGCTTGTGAATTGAACAAATAATATTTCTTAGCGTAACTTTAACACCTAACATATTAATTAGTGATCACCTTATTTATATTGATAATCATAATTAATCTAAGGTTTTAATAAATGCAATTTTATGCTAATACGAATTAAAATTTTAATTTATGTTTTTCTAATGAATTTAAATTTAAAACAGTTCTTTTTCGCAAAAACTCGATTTTGAGATATTAATTACCACCCCTATCGCGAATATTATGGGAGTAAGTTGTTTGGGAGAAAATTGTATTCCCATCCCCAACAAATTGCTATCGCGAATATTTTGGGAGTTTAAGTCTCTATTGTAAATTACTTGGGAATAAAAGTTTTTATTTTGAATTGATTGTTTTGATTTAACAAATAATTTTTTCTTGATTTATTTTAAAGCTAATAAGGTAAAAATTATGAATAGCGTTTATTTGCGTTTTCTGCTGCTGGAAAAGGAAAATTAATCCATAGAACGACTGCAGCGAAGACAAATGCGTGATGAATCTAATCCGCTTTGTTTTGTTACCGGTTTTTTTTTTTTGTTTTCAGTCAGTTTTTTTCTTATGTTCCGTTTTTGGTCGATCCACACCTATGCATGAAAAATTAAGTTACGGTTATTAAACTAATAATTAACACCGTTTAGAACAGCTTAACTCGTTTCAAAATTTACCCACGTCCTCTTTTATATCCTTTTGGAAACCTTGGCCATAGTCTTGATTCGCACACATTGCTTCAACCAGACAATTAATTTTTTCTTTATTAAGACTCCTGTGTTAATAAATAAGAGAAAAAAATTGATTACATGAAGTTCTGGATTAAAAAACAAATTGCTACTTACATGTTCACTTCTTGTTCCCACTTTCAATTGTTGTGAATTATTTTAGGCAAATTATTCGCGGGAGTAAACATTTGCGATGCCATATTTGTGAGGTATGGGAATTCATTCCCAAAAAAAAAATTATGGGAATCATGCACTATAGTAAAACAAAAAATTTTGGAATTTTTTCATGGGAATGTTTATTCGCGATAGGGGTTTACATATGTTTATAAATAGAAATATCTTAAAATCGACTTCTTGCGAAAAAGAAGTTCTTTTAGTGTTGAAAATTAATCACTGGAGTATCAGAAATTATTATCTGGGGTATCAGAAACAAAATATATAACACTACTTTTTCTTCTCAGAATTTTTTAAAAGATACCGTCATATTTATGTTACTCACGAAAATTGCCTTTTTGATCCTTAACACAAAAAAATTTGGTTTAACAATGCTCAGCAATTTTGTCCAGGAGTGTTAGGTCTAAATTTTTTCTGAATATACCAATATCGAAAAATCCAAATAAAAGGTATTTCTTTAAATTTTTAAAAAACTGTCATTACCGCCACATTGCGGGCACTTTTTGCAACAATTGGTGAAACCGAATAATTAAATCTTTTGAAATTTCTTTACAAAATTCAATAATTTTAATTGAAAAGTCATTTTTTTTATATTTTTGGTAAAAAATTCAGCAATTCGTTCAGAAAAATTAATCAAATCAAAAGCTGCTACATCTAAATTGTTTATTAGCAAGTTCTTCTGCTGAACGCGCCCATTGTCTACCTAATACTTCTCTGATTATTAACATTTACGTACTTTAGCCTGTATAAAAATTAACAAAAAACTTTGTCTTAAATAGCACCCAATTTACACGGTGATTTTTAGTCATGACTAAATATCATGACATTTTTTTTGGTAGGCGAGCGGGGTAGAGAAGAAAGAGGGGTAGAAAAATAATCACATTTTCTGTTTTCCATGCATTTTTGCATTTTTTTGTATTTCCTTTCACTTTAGTTTCGATTTTTGTTATTATGTTTTCTTCTTTTTCTACTTTCAAAGAAGATTGAGCGATTATACGCTAAAAACTCAACACTTCAAGAGAAATTAAGCATGCTTAAAAATCATAGTATAAATGCAAGAGGATTTACAAAGATACTTTCAAAGATAAGATGAAAAAATTCTAGAATTTTTAATCACAGTGTAAATTGGGTGTAAAAAAAAATCATGACATTGGGCATTGTAGGATATAATTCGCTGGCAGCACTGTAATGTTTAATATATGATAATAATTAAAAATAAAAGTTCCCCAGCTAGTATCCATTAGTACTGTTTAAGTTAGATTTAATATATTTACTGTTTTATTTGTAATAATTTGCAATTCGTTGGGATTTGTATCACTCCGTTTTTCTTCAGCCTTGTGTGGTACTTTTTTCTGCATTGCATTACATCTCTATCTGCAAAATTGCTATCTCTATTTTAGTGCAGTATATTTCTTGTTGGTTTTCTGTCAATATTAATTAATAATATCTTGTTAATATTTCCTAAATCTCAATATAAACTTGCATTTGGAATTTTAAAAATAATAAGTAAAGTTGTGCAAATAAGGAAAATCAATATTACAAATTAGGCAACATTAATGCCTGGTTTTCGTGCTCTTTTTTGGTGACCTAGTAGTAGTGCAGAGGGCTGCGCGAAAAATAAATTATCGAATTTTCACACTAGTTAACAGTCCAGATCTCTTGGCTTCGCTGGCATGCTGGCGTATTTCTCCGGCTGAAGCTCGCCGTCTTCGGGTGGTTCTTGCCGTCAATCATGGAATTAGCAGCTACAAAAAATCATGCCAGCTTTGCTGGGTATTTCCTTAGGTGGAATGGATATAAATTTTTAAATATTTATGAGCCCGAAGTAGGTATGTTGACATAAAAAAAAATTCACATTACTTTTTGAATCGTAATTTTTTATACTTTTTTATACTCTTTTATTTCCAGGATAGTTCCTAGGGCAGACAGATGTTATATCCGCCAAAGACCCTCCCCTCAGAAACTCAAGCAGAATTCAAGTTCCTCCATGGCAACTCTCAAAACTTTATTTTGTTGCCCCTTAACTCAACGCTATTGAACCATCACTCCGCCACACGTCCCATCACCTACCTTTTAGACACTTTGCATCCTTTCAAATTAAATCAACGCTATCGATCTTCATTTTTCTCGTATATAGGTTATAAACATTTTATGTATTTTATTTCCCACTTTTCTGGGGTTACTTGTAAATATTAATTGACATAGTTTTACATAAATTGATAGAAAATTGTATAAATAAAGAATTATGCAGCCATAAAAATTTAAATGATTATCTCTTTTGACTAATTTCCATATCACTAATATATAGGTATATGTAAGTTAACACTGTAGTTAATAAAAAATTAAATAAAAATGCATAATTGCAGAATAATAAAGAATACAAAAGTTCATCGAACTAGCAAAATTTAAAAATCCAAATAAATTGTGAAATAATGTAAAATAGGCAAAATTCAAATAAATTGTGAAATAATGTAAATTAGGCAAAATTTGAAAATGCAAATAAATTGCGAAATAAGTGAACTAATTACTAATAAAAAAAATATAATTGCGAAATAGTAAAAGTAAGCACTTAATGTAAAATAGGTCAACTAATTATTAATAAAAAAATATAATTGCGAAATAATAAAAGTAAGCACTTTAATTTAAGAAAATTTTATTATAAAATGTATTGTAAATTAATTTTAAGTTGAGTTGTAATTCAAGTTCAGTTGTAATCAAAACGCAATTGCGATATAAAAATAAACGGTCATTCTGACCAATAAAACAAATTTTTTTTTGAACTTTATATTAAGAAAGTTCTTAACTGGCGCCCGAGCTTATTTAAAAATTATCGGTACGTGTGAGTGTCCTTCCTGTAAAAGCCCTTAAGTAGTGCAGCAGGAAGGTGTAAAAAGTGTCCTCACCGAAAAATAACTAAAATTAGTTCTACATAGTAGAACTTAAAAACAGTTCCACATAGTGAAACATAAAGATATTAAAAAAGAAGAAGAAAAGAAATAACATTAATAATAAAGATAAAATTCATTTATTCAATTTAATTTACAACAAACAACAAAATAAAAAACGCAATAAAAGAGAAATTACATTCAAACAAAAGTTGTAAAAAAAAAGCAGTGATACCAAAATTTGATCGACACAAATACAAGAAATACAAAAGTGATAGTGATTGGCCCCTCAGTAGCAGACAGCAAAAAGGACGGCATTACGTGCCAAGCCAGCTATCCAGAGAGCGGAAAAAAAAGGACCAGAATGCAGATAATTATATTATTCCTCCTCCTCCATTATACAAATATCCTACCACCCTCCAATGCGGAAATCCAAATCCTTAACTACACACTTTCCCACATTGTTACACTAACGGAAGGAGTAGCGAAAATTCAAGAGGGCACATTCAAAATTGTGCACGTAATAAATTTAAATAATTATCAGAGCTTTATTGATGAAATAGAATCTTTCATAAACCACACTGGCAATTCAGAGAGTATGTTTTTGCCCTCATTAGAGCATGAGCTAATACAGACCTCAGAAATGCTGAAATCATTGGAGGTTACCGAGGAAATAAGGATAAAAAGAGCGATAAACTTGATCGGCTCTGCGTGGAAATATATCGCTGGTTCTCCGGACCACGACGATTTTGAAATACTTAAAGGCAATATTAATGAATTAAATTTTAATAATAACAAACAAATGATCATAAATGAAGATTTTGCTAAAAAAATAAATAAATTGACAGAATATACTAATAAAATTAACAGAGCAATAAGAAATCAAAATGAAATTAGTAATGCTGTTATTATAAACATGCAAATCAGGTTAAGATTAGCTAAAGAAGAAATACAAAATATCAAATACGCCGTTCAATGGGCGAAAAATAATATTATAAATTCAGTAATTTTAAACAAGAAAGAAATAAAAATTGTAATCGAAACACTACACAAAGAAAAATTCCCATTTGAATCAATAGAAGAAGCATTAGAATTAGCTAATGTAAAAGTTTTATATAAAGATTCAACTTTATTGTATGTTATACAGATCCCACTTACTTCTGAAAAAATTTATGAAAAAATATTAATAAAACCAATAAAAAAAGATAACAAAATTATAAATATAGATTTTAAGGAAATTTTGAAATATAAAGAAGAAGTGTTAGCTATTAAGAAAAATTGTACTATTATCAATACTATAACAATTTGTAAAGTAAATGATTTAAAAAACATTGTTAACTCTACCTGTATCCCACATTTTCTAAATGGATCTCGTCCACATTGCGACATTTCCGATGCTTTCCACGTACCATCAGTAGAAGAATTGAAAACAGGTACAATTTTATTAAATGATTTCCATGGAACAATAAATAATCAGACAATAAATGGAACATACGTACTAAACTTCAATAACGAATCCATTACTATTAATAACAAAATTTTTCAGAATATGGAAGCCTCAGCGATATCAGCTTCACCACAAATAGTGCATCAAACCCCTTTAGAAAAACAATATATCGAAATGCTTTCCTTAGAAAAACTAAATCAACTTCATTTAAACAATACCAATAAAATTGAATTCTTACAGACAGAAACAGTTGTTAATAAATCATTATTTGTCATCATTCTAATCATATCACTATTAACAATAATCTTATCCGGCCTAGTACGTAAAACAAAGAGAAAAGTAATATTCCATAACATCGCAACAAAAAATAGCACAAACGAAAATAATATTATAAAAATCACACAAAAGTCAGATTTCGTTCCAGAAGTTATTCCCAACAAAAATCCTGATGAACAGTTTGTCATAATTTCGGGTCCACTTAAACCCCCAAGACTCTCAATTTCGAATGTTTGAGGGCAAACATTTTTAAGAGGGGAAGAGTTAACACTGTAGTTAATAAAAAATTAAATAAAAATGCATAATTGCAGAATAATAAAGAATACAAAAGTTCATCGAACTAGCAAAATTTAAAAATCCAAATAAATTGTGAAATAATGTAAAATAGGCAAAATTCAAATAAATTGTGAAATAATGTAAATTAGGCAAAATTTGAAAATGCAAATAAATTGCGAAATAAGTGAACTAATTACTAATAAAAAAAATATAATTGCGAAATAGTAAAAGTAAGCACTTAATGTAAAATAGGTCAACTAATTATTAATAAAAAAATATAATTGCGAAATAATAAAAGTAAGCACCTTAATTTAAGAAAATTTTATTATAAAATGTATTGTAAATTAATTTTAAGTTGAGTTGTAATTCAAGTTCAGTTGTAATCAAAACGCAATTGCGATATAAAAATAAACGGTCATTCTGACCAAAAAAACAAATTTTTTTTTTAACTTTATATTAAGAAAGTTCTTAACTTGTATATACATATATATATATATATATATATATATATGTATATACAAGTTAAGAACTTTCTTAATATAAAGTTAAAAAAAAAATTTGTTTTTTTGGTCAGAGTTAAAGAAGTTCGAGTTATGGAAGTTCGACTGTATGTATATATAGAAATACATACATATATGTATGTATCAAAATAGAATATAAAAAAAATAGTAGTTCATATACAAGAAAATGGATTAATACATGTAATTCAGTGTATATAGGTATATATGTATATCAAAATAAAATATATGATATAGCAATTCATATATAAAATAGTAGTTCATATACAAGTATAAATGGATAAAAAAAAATGTATTTTAGTGAAAAGTAATATTATCAGGCTCAAGTTCAGTTTTATTGAATTAATGAAAATTCAAAATGAAAAATGAAAATATTATTATTTATATCCAATCAGTTTTTAGCAGAACGTATCAGTACTGATTTCAAGGCCGCTACACCTCTCATCAGCGTTCAAATGTCCATCTTTACAATTTTCGTAAAGTGGATACTAATTGAGAAGAATATCAACTATTTAACCAGTTTTCAACAGAAATAGAATATGAGAATTAATTTTTAATTCAATTTTTATTCTACAATGAAACAGTGCTGGTTAGTACGAAATTCCCTCATTACTGTTTGGAACTAATAATCAACACAAACTCATAGTCCGTTATCATCAAAGTATTCTACTTTGTATTTTAACGTTTTTGTTGTTTTTACTCTATATTAGGGAAATTCACATATTACTGTGACCCTTATTATTAGGGGATTTATAGCTCGTGCCCAAGCGGAATTAATATTTTTATATTATTGTTATTACGAATAAACGTAATTTTTATTTGAACTTATGTTGATGTATATATGAAAAGTAATATTATCAGGCTCAAGTTCAGTTTTATTGAATTAATGAAAATTCAAAATTACTAAGAGTTTTTTATGTTGGAAAATATTATTATATATATCCAATCAGTTTTTAGCAGAACGTATCAGTACTGATTTCAAGGCCGCTACACCTCTCATCAGCGTTCAAATGTCCATCTTTACAATTTTCGTAAAGTGGATACTAATTGAGAAGAATATCAACTATTTAACCAGTTTTCAACAGAAATAGAATATGAGAATTAATTTTTAATTCAATTTTTATTCTACAATTCTATTTCTGTTGAAAACTGGTTAAATAGTTGATATTCTTCTCAATTAGTATCCACTTTACGAAAATTGTAAAGATGGACATTTGAACGCTGATGAGAGGTGTAGCGGCCTTGAAATCAGTACTGATACGTTCTGCTAAAAACTGATTGGATATAAATAATAATATTTTCCAACACAAAAAACTCTTAGTAATTTTGAATTTTCATTAATTCAATAAAACTGAACTTGAGCCTGATAATATTACTTTTCATATATACATCAACATAAGTTCAAATAATAATTACGTTTATTCGTAATAATAATATATAAAAAAAAAAGTATTTTAGTAATTTGCGTTGTGTGAGCCAAAAACGAGAGCTGTTGACTTTTGGCATCACAGTATGGGCAATCTTCCTGCTTATCGCGTACAACCTGGATCAACATTCGTACACGTCTGCATAGATTTCGCTGGACCAATACTAGTTAGATCATGGATAGGTCGTGGCCCTAAAACTTATAAGTGTTGGATTGCAGTATTTATTTGTTTAAACACTAAGGCTATACATCTGGAAGCTGTTACAGACCTATCGACTGCAGCGTTTTTAGCAGCTCTTCGTCGATTTTCATCAAGACGTGATAAATAAAGTCACATCTATACCGACAATGGTACAAATTTCGGATGCAATCAAAAACTGAAAGAATTATATGAATTCCTACACAACAAACATGACGCCATTTGTCAAGAATTATCAAATCAACAGATTCAACGACACTTTATCCCTCCTTCAGCACCTAATTTCAGAGGCATTTGGGAAGCTGGTGTCAAGTCCATGAAGTTTAATCTCACGACAGTCCTTGGTAATTCTTCCACAACATACGAAGAACTGAATACATTATTATGTCAAATTGAATGCTACCTAAATTCCCGTCTGTTATCTCAAAAGTTTGAAGGTGACCCGGATCCACTAACACCATGCCACTTTTTAATTCTTCGTCCTATGACAACATTGCCAGATGAAAATTTACAAAATATCAACACTAATCAGTTAAGCAGATGGCAGTACATGCAGCAATTAATTCAACAATTTTGGTCCAAATGGTCTCTAGAATACCTTAGCCAACTTCAGAAAAGGCCAAAATGGTTAAAGAAAGTACAAAATCTCCAACAAAATGATATGGTCCTCATAAAAGATGAAAACCTTCCCCCAGCAAAATTGTTAATTGGCAGAGTTGCAGAAACACACCCTGGCAAAGACGGCCTCGTACGTGTCGCAACAATAACAACAAAACGAGGATTATTAAAGCGTCCTATTTTAAAGTTATGCCCCCTTTATATTGATGGTTGAAAGGAGTTCTTTCAACGTCGGCCAGTATGTTGTGGAGTGTCATCATTACATTATAATTACATCACATTTTATAATACGTATCATAATAAGATCATTTTACACTAGCTGTCAATGCAACACTGGAACTAGATACTTAAATTTGCAACAATGCTTTTTTCTTTCATTATCGTTTGCTTTATATATTACACATTACCCTACCAGAACGTGAAGGGTTATTGATAAGTAAATTTGCTGTCATTGATAACCCCTCAAGTGGTCACAACCTCAAGTCACATTCTTAAGAGCAATATGAAGATTTTTACCTCTTATTTTGTGTACGTGTGATTTTGCATTTCTCTCGCACTTGTGAATTTTTCTCGAGTGAGTAACATATATCTGTACTGCTCACTCTAATACTTTTTGCTAGTCAACAAGCAATCACAGATTACCAATCATTGACTAGGGATAAAGCAGTCACATTTTACCACTCATTGACTAGGGATAAAGCAGCCACAGTTTACCACTCATTGATAATGTATAAAACGGTCACAGATGACCACTAGTTGATATTAAATAAACGAACTTCTAATTATCTTGCAAATTTATAAATTATTTTATTTAATAATATGTACATATGTATGTATATTATATGCATATGCGTATGAATTTGGGAATGTATAAAAAATACCCTTGACGATTGTGTACAATAGAGGGCACATTTTATAACACAGCCTCTGTCGTCCTTTCAATATCGAAATCTAAAATGGCAAATATTATATCCATCGTTTTCATCATATCCTTTTCATAAATGAAATAATTTATTTGAGTAAATAATTTTCTTTTTTGCATAAAAAGTTTTCTTATTTACCATTTTATATTTACATTTAAGCATTTTTTCTACCAGATTCCATTACTTGTACTGCTCTGACAGGCACCCAACCATATTCAAGAACTGTATTCCATACGGCTTTAAATTGCTCAATCAGTGGATTCCGTAATACTAAATTTTGTGTAAGTGTAAGGCCACGTGACTTTAGATTGCAAGTGGGATGGACATCGTATTGAATTTTACGTATTATTTGTAGTGATAACCCTAAACGCTCTTTGAAGTTTTCTTGAGAAGATATCTCCTCATTGCCGGGAGGTGATAGAAATTGCTAAAGCATATTTAATGGCTTTAAAAGTTCGTCCTAAGTTAGAGACAAAAATTTGCAAAAGCGCAATATTTTCAATAAGTAAAATTTACAAAACAAAATTATTTAATGGAAAACTATTAAATCCTTCCTTACCTTTTTAACAGAATGCATATAATTAAACAAAAATGAAGCGCCACAGACCGAAAACGAAAACATGCGCCTTTTAATATTGTCCAATATATTTTTTACATCAGCTGAAGATAATTTTTCATTTTCCCATATTATAAATTTATGAAAGTTATTATCCGTCAATTTGCCAATCAATTTATAAGTAAAACGAGCAGTCAAATAACCAGTAAAATTACCATAAAATTACAATTCGAATGTCTAACAGACAATTGTCAAATAAATACAACTCTTCAACGTAAAATTATTGCAAAAGTGTTAGTAAAAATGTTTGAGTGTGGTAGTACAGGTCATATATTTCTGGTAGGGTATTCATTCTAGTTACCACAAAGATGTACGAACAGTGTCATACTTGAATTAAAATTAAATAAAACAAATTTAACAAATAATAAGAGTTTTATTCAACAAAAGAAAGAATACAGTCCACTTCATCAACATTTGAACATTACTGAATCCAAAAATTATTCGCTTTAAAGAAATTGATTTTTGCTTTTCCGGTTTTGAAATAAATTAAAATATTGTTTTTATAAAGAAAATTGATTTTTGCTTTTCCGGTTTTGAAATAAATTAAAATATTTTGTCAATTGAAAAAATATTTAAGTTTGAGACATGAGGAAATGAAAAATTTTTTTTTTATTTTTTAAAAAATTTGAAATACATTAGAAAAGTTTAAAAATTTTTGAAAACATAATGCTATTTAAATATTAATCTTTACAATCTATTTTGCCCTTTAGCTTTATATACTAAATGCCTATAACTCTGAGCTACACTATCACTATATTACTGTGGTCTGCAATCTTATTCCAATTCTCTTCTATAACACTAATCGCTAATTCTACAGGTATACTCGGAAATAATGAAATCACATCAGAGAGACCAATATTTCATCATTTTCCATTCTTACATTCTTTATCTTTTCCTTAAATTGAAAAGAATCCTTCACATTATATCTTGAGTCTTTAGTTAATTATTCTGAAATTCCTGTAATGTATTTACTAAGTCCATAAGAAGGTGAATTTATAAATGAACAAATCGGTCTCAATGGGAAATTTTCTTTATGGATTATCGGAACTACATATAATTTGGGTGCTGTAGCTATATTCGTTACTAATTTATTTTTCTCTAAAGCTGTAATTAATTCTAATCTGAAAAGTTTTCCTACAATTTCATTATTCACCTTCTGTAATTTGCTTGTTGGATCTTTTTCTAAAATCTTATATGTTGAGATATCATTAACAATATTATCCATCCTCGACACATAATCAAGTCTATTCATGGCTACTGTTGCATTTCCCTTATCTGCATTTAAAATAAGTACTTCCCTGTTATTCTTCAAAAACTGTTCTGTATCATGTACCTTATTTAATACAAACTTATCTCTACCAGTCAGTTTCATTTTGTTCATATGGTCATCTATTATGGTTGTTAATTTTGTTCTAGCTATTTCCAGATTTTCTTTTCCTTCTATAGTCTGAACAAGATCTTCTCCGTCCGATATCCTTTTTAATACCGGAAAATGTTCTTTTCTAACTGGTTATGAATATTTTTGCCCTAATGAAAGAGTCCATTGAATATCTTTGGGAATGTCTACATCTGTCTTATTTACAAACCACCCCTGATTAAATTTAATTCCTAATTCCCTTCTTTGTATATTTTGCAAATTTTAAAATTTCTTTCTATGTACCTGTTTTAATCTATTTGTTAATGAATCTGCCTTTAGGTCTTCAAATTCGAAAAACATTTTCATTTCCGCATCACCCAAACATCTTCTTAATCTAATTGTAATAAAATGTATCTCCCTTTTCGCATTAACTACTAAGCAAAAATGACTTGGGTTCAAACCCTGGCCAGAGCAAGTCAATCAAAATCATTAATTTCTCGAATGAACATTAGTGAGACATTGTATTAATTATTTTCGGACTATTTAAGTGATGAAGGCATAGCACTGGTCAATAAAAAACTCTTAAGACAGCGATTGATGCTATCCAAGCTAATGTACACAACACCGCCCTCCTTCGTCGGTTAGCAGAAACATCGGCGATATGATAAAAAATCATATATGCAACAGAAGGGACTTCCTGTGGGATATCCAGCATCTCCAATAATAGCTGATATTGTTATGGAAAAATGATTAGATTTTTGTGTAGTTTGTCTGCGAAACCAAAAATTATAACAAAATATGCTGATGATATATTTTGTATAATTTCAAATTCTGAAATATAAAATGTCTAACATCATTTAATTTATTTCATAATCATATACAATTTACATTTGAAAGAGAAAAGGATAACAGAATTCCTTATTTAGCCACATTGGTAATTAGAAATGGCAATAATTTATTAGTGGATTGGTATAGGAAACCAACAGCTTCAGGTAGAATTATTAATTATTATTCAAAGCACCCAAAGAGAATAATTATTATTACAGCAAAGAATCTTATAGATAAAGTTTTGACTATTAGTGACGTACAATTCCACAGGAATAATAATATTATTATTATGGAATTATTGGTTAAAAATTATTTCCCAATCGGTTTAACATGTAATTTATTACGACAATATAGAAGACGTGGCAATACTTAAGCGGATGTAGTAACTCAACCGACAATATACAAAAATACTTTCCTATAATTTCAGAACGGTTAGAAAAATCAGATGTTTTCGATACTAACAGATTTAAAATAGCACATAAATCATGTAACACGTTAGGTAAATTGTTAAACAAAACAAAAGATGGATTATATAAATTAGAAAAATCTAATATAGTTTATAAAATTCCTTTCTACGTTCATTAATGTTCAAAGCATTGAATCGTTGGTATCTATACAAAAAATGGTTTTCATTACACACCGGGCATGAATCTTTGATTGTTGTAACCGCTACAGACTTTCCTTGCGTTCGTGTAAAATGTTTATGTTGATGTGGATCTTCCAATTCGATTAAGCGTCTCTTCATAAATTTTAATAATTGTGGAAATGTTTGAATTTCATTACCTTTTTTTTCTCTACGCAAAGTGTTATTGATTCTGAGTCTAATTTGTCTGCAATATGGTATAGTAAAACTGAATCCCAAGTCTATATTGAGTCATTGATGACTTTCATGGCATTGTAGCTTTCAACTGTATTATTGTACAATCACTTAAAATTTGCATACGTAGCATTTCTGACCGGGGAACTAGCTTCAGGACCTTATACAACTGTATCCTCTAAATTATTTTGGAATCGACCCAGCCATGTAGCTTTGTCTGTGAAAAACATTTCTTCTATCTCATCTCTATATACGTTTTCAGTTTCAATTTGTTCTTGAGTTTCACAAATTGAGTCTATTTCATCTTGAAGTTCTTTGTAAGCTTTATAAATAGTATCAAGTTCAATAGTACGTACCTTCGCTTCATCGTAAGTTGAATTTTGATTGTTCAGGAAATTATAATTTTTAGTTATAAATCGCTTTATTTGTACACGTTTTTTCTTTAAAGCTTCCATTTTTATTAATTTCAAGCAAAAATTAAATGTTAATTAATTATCAGAAAAATAGTGTTGTTATGATTTATTTGGTTTCTTAAATGTTTACTGTGTTGCTTGCAATTTTACTTATATGTTATATTAGTAAATGACACTGACCTAGTTTTTAAATTGTTATATTAACCTTGACACAGATTTTCAAATTTTTATATTACCCAAGACACAATGTACTTCTTTATCATTTAACAGATTGACATATTATCCAAGACATTTAAACTTATTTACCATTGATAAAGCAATTAGCTTTAGAAAATTCTCAGTAGGAATCTAATTAGTTCGAAACTTTTTCTCAATTGTGATTTTTGTTTGTTTTGTTATTATTGTGATTGAATCTAATTACTTTTGAATTAAACGACTTTTCACCAGTATCTTGTTACGCATCTTTAATGCATGTATGTAAGATTACTGTGACCTGTATGATGATGCTTGTGTTTCGCAACTCACTCTCACTATGTTAGTGTATGTATGTATGTACACTTTCATATGTATAACCAAGCACTTCATGTTCTTGGCTTCACAACTCACAAATTCACAAATAATAAACTTAACAATTCGGATCGTTAGGACCAAAAAATATGTTGAAATGTTGATGAAGTAGACTGTATTCTTTCTTTATTTGTTGAATAAAACTCTTAGTATTTGTTAAATTTGTTTTATTTAATTTTAATTCAAGTATGACATTGTTCGTATATCTTTGTGGTAACTACAAGGCGGATTTATTATAATTCGCCATTGCTCTGAATTCATAAATTCGCCATTTCCAAACGATTGTCAAATTTTGTAGTATTTCCTTTTCTATTAAATTCTTTGTTTACAAACAAATTGTATATATTACATAGAAAATTTTATTTGCTTCTGGGTTACATTTTGTAATTTGTATTCTGCACTTTCATTCCATTATCTCCTAAAATCTCCAAATTATGAAAACAAATTCAAATATATGAAAAATATTAACTTTGTTAGAAATTTATATTGTTTACTAAAATAATATTTTTTAGTCATTAGAAAATTCCTATTAATTAGGGTTAACTCAATACAGACAATTTACATATATCTAAGTACTTAGGACTTCGAAATCTTCAAAACAAACACATTTTAATGTAGAATTTTAGAAGATGGATGGAGTATCCGATCAAATATATTTTTTTTATATAAGAAATATGTACATATATGCCAAAGAAAGAGAATTACGCGGTTTATGTTTGTTTGTAAAGTATATATTTGTTATGCAACAGCATTCTAAATATTTTTAAATTTACTCAACGCAAATATTTCAAAGGATATAGTTATGCAACATTTAGAGGCTAGCTGAAGCATTCATTAAAAATCAATATAAATTTGATTTGTTTTACAAAAAAAAAAAAATTACTGGACATTTTTTATTAAAACTTGTACATATTTCAAAATTAATTTACTTTTTATGAACATTGCAAAAGTTGTATGTATAGAGTAGATTTTTTAATCCCAACTACAAAAATATATCCCCAGTTTTTGGATATGGCCGTTTAGATGGGAGCACTAATATATATTTCATTTCTTTATTTCATACTTTCTTTACAAAACAAATTTGACAATAGTTTGGAAATTTACACAAACAAAATGCCTGTTGCTTTTCGTGTTGTATTTGTTTTATTCTGGCTCCCACCTTATAATAAATTCGCCTTGGGTAACTAGAATGAATAATGTGTAATATATAAAGCAAACGATAATGAAAGAAAAAAGCATTCTTGCAAATTTAAGTGTCTAGTTCCAGTGTTGCATTGACAGCTAGTGTAAAATGATCTTAGTATGATACGTATTAAAACATGTGATGTAATTATAATGTAATGATGACACTCAGCAACAATTAATTTGTTTAAAAATATTGTTGTTATCCTGTTTTGTTGTTTTTTAACTTTAATCCTGAAGAATCTACACAAAGGAGTAGCGAAATATCTATAAATAAAATTTTATACCGTTTTTTATAAAAAAATTTACCTAAAGCTCATCAATCAAATATAAATAACTTCAATAAAAAGGTCGAAAAATTAGCAATAAAAATCAAAATAAGAAGAGCACGTCTATATATCAAGAATTAAGTGAAAGATTTTGGCTGAAATAGAAGAAAACAGAATTTATAATTATGAACTACAATTACTTGAAGAGAAACCAAGAGATTAGAAGGGTAATTAATCGTTTCAAAACAGTGAGAGGTAAAATAATTAGATTTTAAGCGAATATAACGTTCCTTATTCGCTGCAGAAATTCAGGTATTATTCCCAAGTTTGTCAAAAACTCAACTAAAAACATTTCCAATCTTTTTCATGTGCATGTTCAAAAAACTTTTACGAGATATTTGGAAATCATCCACGACAAAATTCTGAATTTGGCAATTAAAGATAGACATCAATTACTAAATGAGGCGAAAAGGGAGATACATTTTATTACAATTAGATTAAGAAGATGTTTGGGTGATGCGGAAATGAAAATGTTTTTCGAATTTGAAGACATAATGGCAGATTCATTAACAAATAGATTAAAAGAGGTACATAGAAAGAAATTTGAAAATTTGCAAAATTTACAAAGAAGGGAATTAGGAATAAAATTTAATCAGTTGTGGTTTGTAAATAAGACAGATGTAGACATTCCCAAAGCTATTCAATGGACTCTTTCATTAGGGCTAAAATATTCATTACCAGTTAGAAAAGAACATTTTCCGGTATTAAAAATGATATCGGACGGAGAAGATCTTGTTCAGACTATAGAAGGAAAAGAAAATCTGGAAATAGCTAGAACAGAATTAACAACCATAATAGATGACCATATGAACAAAATGAAACTGACTGGTAGAGATAAGTTTGTATTAAATAAGGTACATGATACAGAACAGTTTTTAAAGAATAACAGGGAACTACTTATTATAAATGCAGATAAGGGAAATGCAACAGTAGCCATGAATAGACTTGATTATGTTTCGAGGATGGATAATATTGTTAATGATATCTCAACATATAAGATTTTAGAAAAAGATCTAAGATTGAGGGTGGTGTTGCCTGAAGTGGTTAGCGCATTGACTACTAAGCAAACAATGACTTGGGGCCTGGGTTCAAACCCTGGCCAGAGCAAGTCAATCAACATCATTAATTTCTCGAATGTACATTAGTGGGACATTGTATTAATTATTGTCGGACTATTTAAGTAATGAAGGCATAGCACTGGTCAATAAAAAACTGTTCCGACAGCGATTGATGCTATCCAAGCTAATGTACACAACACCGACCTCCTTCGTCGGTTAGCAGAAGCATCGGCGAAGTAAAACAATTAATAAAATGCCTGCTAATACATCTTAACAAAGTTAATGCGTCTACTTAACACCGGAGACGCCTCAACAATGCCTTAAAAATTAACATAACGCGCAAAGCAGAGTTGTGAAAGAGTTAAGTCTTCAAAATTTTCAACATCTATCTTCTCTACCCTATCCCTCTCCCTGAGTTCCAGCACAGTGCACTGCATACGTAGGGGTCATCCCCTGAGTGCTGGTCCTAACTAAAAAAAAACAAGCAAATTACAGAAGGTGAATAGTGAAATTGTAGGAAAACTTTTCAGATTAGAATTAATTACACCTTTAGAGAAAAATAAATTAGTAACGAATATAGCTACAGCACCCAAATTATATGGAGTTCTGAAAATCCATAAAGAAAATTTCACATTGAGACCGATTTGTTCATTTATAAATTCACCTTCTTATGGACTTAGTAAATACATTAAAGGAATTTTAGAAAAATTAACTAAAGACTGACAGTGTTATTCATAAAAAATTCTTATTGTAGAGATAATGTACACATTAGTTAATAATCAGTTTTTGTGTTATTACCCGGTAATAATAAACATTATTCACAAACGTTTAATAAAGCCAAATTAACTATTGTGCGATTTTTTCAGTTTTGTGATTCTGTGTTAGCAACATTGTTTCATTCCAATTGTCAAGTTATAATTAGTGTTGTGTACAATAACATACTCGATAAGCAAGTAGTCTCTAATGGTTTGAAAATGTGAAAAAAATGTCATATAAATTTTATTTAAACAAGTTAGAGTAATAGATTATTGCGTATAATATTTCAAAAAATATTAAAATTTTTTAATATGTGTTGTATTGATATTGCTAGCAATGTGTTTTCATAAGTTATTACAAAAGTATTCAAATACCGAGTTCGTTGCAATTGATTACACACCACTAAGTTGTTTGCTTTATTTATTTGGAAATGTTTTTAATCTTGTTGTGGTTGAAATGTGACAAATTATGCACAAAATCATGAAAAAAAGATTTAATAATATTAATATTTCAAAGAGCAGGTAGAATTTAAGTTATGTACGCATGTGAACAAATATGCATGTACATGCATATATGTAAGTACATACAGACACATTTGTGTACATACATACATACGTAAACATACATACATATGTATGTATGTATGTACATATTCACATACATTCATATTTATGTATTTCTTCTTGAATTTTCTTATTTTACGTACATACATACATACATATGTATGTAAGTATGTATGTAAACATTGCAGAAGAACTGGAAGAATCGGGAGAGTTGAATTACATTATCTGCAAAATATTTAATTTAATAAAAAAATTATAGTTTTATGTATATATATTTTGTATAATACTAACGAATGTCGTAATTATGTTTATTACAATCATTACTTTATTCGAATCTTTTTTTTATTTTTCATACTTTTTGAAGTAAATAGTGATTTTTTACTTTAAAAAATGCAAATGTCAACTTATTAAACGGCTAAAATTTTCGAGTTTATTAGCGTGTAATAACCGCGTCATAGTGCTATTAAACGTTTGTAAATACTACTTTAGCGCATTTTGCTTATTAGCCTCTAATAAAACGTTTGTCAATAACACTGTGAGTCTTGCACTATCGCTTGATGAGTAAAGAGTTATTTTGCTTATTGCTTCTGATCAGCAGACAAAAGTGTACGGTATTTTTTAATTTTTACTTCCCCACCGAGTTTTTTGCTATTTTTTTAAAATATCAAAAGAACAAAATTAAGCGCAGTAACGTTTAGGATGTTGTTGTTGCCGCGCATGGGCACATAATGAGTAAGAGACAAGCAACTGCTAGTAGGTCTATGAGAACTACTTATAAAAATTATTATGCACCACTACAAACTCAGGATGATGACGATAACGATGAAGTTATTATCGAACCAGCTGTGAAGGTGACCATCTCACCTATAACGATTTTAAAGTTTTAAATTGAGCAATTGCATGAAATGTGTAGAATGTTAGCTATAAAAGACTACTCAATTCGAAAAATTTCAATTGGAATAAAACTGTTCTGTCCAAATAAAGAGGATTACGACAAAGTATGCGCGGCTCTTACTGATACTTTTCAGCTTGAGTATTTCACTTATGCTCAAAAGCACGAAAAACCCTATAAAGTGGTTCTTCTTGGGTTAGACAAAACTGACCCCGCTGTGATAAAGGATCGATTAATAAAGATGGGTCTTAAATGCACAGATGTTAAAATTGTTACTAGGTCCACTGAAGGTAACAGAGAACAAATTATTTTCATCGTTTACCTTGTAAGAAAAACAATCACCCTCAGAGAACTAAGGCAAAATTACTCTGTCATCAACTATATTAAAGTGAGATGGGATTATCAAGAATCTAATAAGTCAAAGCTGACATAATGCCACAACTGTCAGATGTACGGTCATGGATCCAGTAGGTGCAAGGTAAAACCCTTCTGTGCAAAGTGTGCTGGTAACCACAGAACTGATGCTTGCACCTGCACAATCATAAAATGTACAAATTGTAAAGGTGACCTATGTCTCCTGATTGCCAAAGCAGAGAAGCCTACAAGCAAATTCGTCAACGAGCTCAACCAAAGTCCTAGAGCAAGGCAACTACAGTTTAATAAAAATTCAAATTTCAACAATAATATCCCTAATGGTCTAAACAAGATTGGGAGTAATCGAACTTCGTCAAGAATGAACTATAGTCAACAATTAACTTCGTTCAACAACGATGTAAACAACAATAATAATCTGTTTTCTTTGAAGAACTAAAAAATCTAACACTCGATTTAATTACGAATCTAAAAACTTGCAAGACTCGTGAGGAACAGTTCCAAGCTGTAACCAACTTTGCCTTCAAATTTCTTTGCCAATGAATAACAACATAATATTAGTATCATGGAATGCCCGTAGTATTCGTACAAAAAAAGAAGAACTTTTTAATTTCTTAGCGAAACAGAACGTGGATATTTGTCTAATTTGTGAAACCTGGCTTAACAATAAATTATCTATTAGACATAACAATTTTTACTGTTATAGACTGGATCGCCTATCTGGCACAGGTGGAGGTGTAGCTATCCTAATTAAGAAAAATATTCCGCACCAACTTATACCACCAAAAACAACTGAAATTATTGCAAACATTGGTGTTCGAGTTAGTTGCGGAAATGAAGTTATTGATATTTACTCGTGTTATTTTCCAGGAGGGAATGTTGGAACAGATACTTTCAAAAAACATAAATTTAAGTCGGACTTGCGCAAGCTATTAGATACCAACAATAAATACATCTTAGGAGGAGACCTAAACTGCCGTCATAGATACTGGGGATGTGTAAGAAATAACACCTGGAGCAATATATTATATGACAAAATCCAACTAAATGAAACACAATTAGCATTTCCTAATGAGCATACCTATATTCCACCAGACCCGAATAAACAACCACCGACACTAGATTTATTTCTAACTAATGTTTTATCAGACATGTCAGCTGTCAAAGTCATTTACCGATAATCTAATGTACAATTCAAAAGACAACTTAGTCTACGCATTCAACAAGGCAAATTGGCCACGTTTTAGCAAACTAGTAAACAAAAATCTCCCTACATTAGTTAATCATAGCGAAATCACAAACCCCTATGAAATAGATGATATGATAAACATTTTTAACACCGTCGTAAAATCAGCGATAGATAAATCAGTTCTCAAAAAATGTACAACACCAATGATCAAAATTCTGCCAATCATATAATTATCATGATACAAATGAGAAACGTGTTCAGAAGGAATTGGAAAATATTTAGAGACTTAAGCGATTATTATGCAATTTCACGCTTGAACAACAACATTAAAAAAGAAATAATCAAATTCAGAAACCGATCTTGGAATATCACTTTGTCAAATCTTGACAAATCATCTTCATCTTTTTGGAAAATATCTAAAATTTTAAGGAAGAAAGCTAGTAATATCCCAAGTCTGAAATACAACAATAACGTATATTACACTCAGCTAGAGAAAGCTGAAGTATTGGCTCAAACTTTCAAATTGAACCACTCTTCTTCAGCACAGTTAAGTGATAGCGCAACTATTTCTGAAGTCAATAATGTCGCTGCCCTAATAAATAACACGGATGTTACCCCATCGGATTCCTATCTTACCTAACAAAGGTTTCAAGTATCTCACTACAATCTTTAATGCCTGTCTAAATTTAAGTTATTTTCCATCTATGTACTTGGAAAATTTATCCCAATACTTAAACCTAACATGTCAGCAGATTCACCTCTATCATATTGACTTATAAGTTTACTCTCTTCCGTAAATAAAATTCTAGAAAAAATTTTGAAGGAAATGATTATTACTTTCACTGAGAACAACAACATTCTTCCGCCACAACAATTTGGATTCAGAACAGAACACAACACTACACAGCCGTTATGCAAAATTAGGAATTTAGTGCAAAGCAATTTTAGTGTTGGTAAATCAACAGGTATGGTACTACTTGATATAAAAGCTGCATTCGACTCAGTATGGCACAATGGTCTAATCTTTAAATTAAATAGATTAAATTTTCCAATTGAAATTATAAAAATAGTGCAAAACTTCCTTTATAATAGATTTTTTCACGTGTATTTGGGTAAAACGCCATCATCACAGATTAACATTTCTGCAGGCTGTCCTGCAGTACTGTTTGTCTCCAATACTATATAATTTATTCGCAGCCGACATTCCAGTTACCAGTCCCCAATTGCGTTACGTCAATGTTTGCCGATGATACGGCACTCCTTTGCTCAGACATTTATGCAGCAGACATCATCTCAAACCTCCAATTTGCCCTAACTGCGCTAAAATCATATTTCGATAAATGGAGAATTATGATTAATCCAGATAAAACACAATCGATATACTTTTCAAGGAAGCAGAATGACTGTTTTATTCCCCAAAGCCCACTGTGTTTCATGAATGTCGACGTACCATGGGAAAGAAGTGTTAATTATCTGGGCGTTATCTTGGACACCAAAGTAAACTTCTGCTGTCACATACCCTATATAATAAATAAGGTCAACAAATTATTAAGGGTACTGTGCCCTCTTATAAATAGATAATCGCTTCTGAATATCGAATACAAAAAACTCTTAGTAAAAGTTATTTTTCACCCTGTCATATTCTACTGTGCCCCAGTTTGGTACTCGTCCGCTAAATTTCATATAAAAAAGATCCAAACAGTACAAAATAAAATACTGAAGATGGTTTTTAATCTTTCTCTACTTCTTCCACTACTCCACTCGGCGTCTTCGTGATCTTGCTGGCATCGAACTCGTATATGACAGATTAGTCAGACTGACCACGAACTTCAACGGAAGATGTGTAGCATCCCAATACCCCTACATTAATGAAATGATCTCATTGTAAGTTTAAACCGTAGCATAGAATATTATCTTAATAGCTTTATATAGGTTTTTGCAAAAATTTTCCTTCATATAATAAAATAATAAGACCACTGTGAATACTAATTATAATAGCCCGTTCAGCGTGACGCGAAATTAAGTAATTTCCTGATTTCGACCGAAATCAAGTTGAAATTATGTTATTTCGCATGTGTTTTGACAAATCCCAAATTAAGTAATTTTACTTAATTTCGCCGAAATCATCTTGAAATTACAATAATCAACCCTGTTTTTGTGATAAAATCCCTTTTTGTTCAACCGTGCTCTGATGTACAACCGTGTTTACCGCGAAAAAAGTGACGTTTGTTTAAAAAATATATTGAATTAAATATTTAAAACTGAAATTTTTAATTAGTTGTTTGTTTTTTAAAATTTAGTAGTGTATACATATGTATATAATACAATGGCAAAGTAAGTAAATTCATAAATACCTACGCATAATATTATCAGCTGTTCTTAAAATTAACTCATGTGTCAAATGTACCAGCATGAAAACCTTAGATTTCGTTCGTAATTTCAACTTGAAATTACTTAATTTCACGTCACGCTGAACGGGCTCTAAAAAAGAAGAAAACACTACTAAGTAGAAAAAAGACCTAGCCCCTAAACTCTTTGTACTGTATAACAAATGTAATTAAAATTGATATTATTCGAAATAAAATAAATAAAAAATAAATTAACTAAAGACTCAAGATATAACGTGAAGGATTCTTTTCAATTTAAGGAAAAGATAAAGAATGTAAGAATGGAAAATGATGAAATATTGGTCTCATTTGATGTTATTTCATTATTTCTGAGTATACCTGTAGCATTAGGGATTAGTGTTATAGAAGAGAATTGGAATAAGATTGCAGAGCACACTGATATAGAAAAAGACTTTTTATTTTTATGCATTTTAAGATTTTGCATGGTTGATAACAGATTTTTTCAATATGATAAAATATCATATATGCAACAGAAGGGACTTCCTATGGGATCTCCAGCATCTCCAATAATAGCTGATATTGTTATGGAACATTTATTAGATTGTTGCTTAGGTAGATTATCAACTCGAGTATGAGGGGAGAAAGCCTGAGGAGGTTAGTGACAAGAGGGACGCCGCAAGGGGGAGTATTAATCCCCCTTCTGTAGCTGATAGCTGTAAACGTAATTCTCAGGCGTTTTGAGAGGAACGGTCAGAAGATAGTCGCCTACGATGATGACGTCGTATTACTGGTAAAAGGGAAATTTCTTTCCACTATCAGTGAGGTCATGCAGACAGCGCTTAACGAACTGTCTTTCTGGGCTAGTAGTAAGGGACTTGGGATCAACCCGGTCAAAACGGAGCTAGTTCTCTTCACCAGGAGATACAAAATAGATAGTTTTTTGCTATCTAGGATTGGCGGGGTGGAGTCAAAACTAGCAAAGGAGGCGAAATACTTGGGTGTTTTCCTAGATAGCAAACTTTCTTGGAAAAGAAACATACAAGAAAGGGCTCAATGCCTACTATACATGCAGGAATTCTATTGCGAGGAACTGGGGTCTGCAACCGAAGGTGGTAAATTGGATTTATACATCGGTTGTCAGGCCGGTGATTTCTTATGGATGTGTCGTATGGTGGGAGGCGTTGGGGAAAGAAAGCCATAGGAAGCTGCTTGCTAAGCTCCAGAGGTGTGCTTCGCTGGGTATTACTGGGGCCCAGATGAGCACCCCTCAGGCTGCCTTGAACGTCATCTTTCTCCTGCTTCCCATTGAAGAATGTGTGTTGAAAACGGCGGCAAGGAGTTTGCTCAGGCTTATGGAAGCGGGCTTTGTAACGCCAGGATTTACAGGTCATACATCACACTTGAAAAAGATTAGTTTTAGCAGACGGGAGACTATATCCCATAGTTTTACGGATTTTAAGGTTGTTGAGACTAATTTTATTAGAATGCCTTCACCACTCATTCCAGATAGGAATCTTTGGGTCAAATCTGATAGACTGTACGAGGGCTGCGCGGTCTTTACAGATGGATCGAAAATAGAAATAGGCACGGGTGCTGGCGTCTATTTTTTAGGAACGGACATTCGTAGGTCTTTTAGGCTACCGAACGAATGTAGTGTATTTCAGGCTGAGATCCAAGCGATCCTCAGGGCCACGGAACTAGTGACAGAACATGTAACTGAAGGCATGGAGGTAACATTCTACGTTGACAGTCAGGCGGCGCTGAAAGTTTTGAAGGGGCATAGTGTAAAATCGAAGCTGGTCAGCAAGTGTAGGCTATCTCTCAATTTGCTTATGGAAAAATTTAGCGTTAGGCTATGTTGGGTACCAGGACATTGCAATATTGAGGGAAACGAAATTGCTGATGAGCTGGCAAGAATAGGGTCAGCATTAGATGTGGCAGTTAGTGACAGGTCGGTTAAACCTCCAATCGGTCACTACTATAGGGAACTCAGTAATTGGGTAATTAGCAGAACTAACCATTCCTGGAGAAATAGAGAAGATTGTAGAGTCTCGAGGTCCATATGGACAGAACTAGACTCAGGTAAATCTGATCTACTGCTGGGTATGAATAGAAATGTTTTGAGAGTCTTAGTAGGCGCCTTGACTGGCCATTTCTCGGTTAGAGCGAGCACCAGCATATAGGAAAATGACACTCCAGACTTCTGTAGGATGTGTGGGGATGAAGAGGAGCCAGAAACTATAGAGCATATCATCTGTCATTGCCCAAGGCTGCAACGCCATAGGCAAAGATGGCTGAGCAGACGTTTCCATGAGGGCATTAGTGCAAACTTGAGGATATCAAGGGCTTTATCATGGGAATTAAGTGGCTGAATGGTGGATGTTAAGGGCTCTTTGTTTCTCCATGGAAAGTAAGGAGACTAATTAGTCAATTAATTATAAATGAAGGGAATCACAATGGATCCAATTGGGTCTCCGAGTGGATGTGTGTTTCACACTACCCTTCTTAACCTAACCTAACCTGCTTAGGTAGTTTGTCTGTGAAACCAAAAATTATAACAAAATATGTTAATGATATTTTTTGTATAATTTCAAATTCATAATGATATACAATTTACATTTGAAAGAGAAAAAGATAACAGAATTCCTTATTTAGACACATTGGTAATTAGAAATAGAAATAATTTGTTAGTGGATTGGTATAGGAAACCAACAGCTTTAGGTAGAATTATTCATTATTATTCAAAGCACCCAAAGAGAATAATTATTAATACAGCAAAGAATCTTATAGATAAAGTTTTGACTATTAGTGACGTACAATTCCACAGGAATAATAATATTATTATTATGGAATTATTGGTTAAAAATGATTTCCCAATCGGTTTAACATGTAATTTATTACGACAATATAGAAGACGTGGCAATACTTAAGCGGATGTAGTAACTCAACCGACAATATACAAAAATACTTTCCTATAATTTCAGAACGGTTAGAAAAATCAGATGTTTTCGATACTAACAGATTTAAAATAGCACATAAATCATGTAACACGTTAGGTAAATTGTTAAACAAAACAAAAGATGGATTATATAAATTAGAAAAATCTAATGTAGTTTATAAAATTCCTTTCTACGTTCATTAATGTTCAAAGCATTGAATCGTTGGTATCTATACAAAAAATGGTTTTCATTACACACCGGGCATGAATCTTTGATTGTTGTAACCGCTACAGACTTTCCTTGCGTTCGTGTAAAATGTTTATGTTGATGTGGATCTTCCAATTCGATTAAGCGTCTCTTCATAAATTTTAATAATTGTGGAAATGTTTGAATTTCATTACCTTTTTTTTCTCTACGCAAAGGGTTATTGATTCTGAGTCTAATTTGTCTTCAATATGGTATAGTAAAACTGAATCCCAAGTCTATATTGAGTCATTGATGACTTTCATGGCATTGTAGCTTTCAACTGTATTATTGTATAATCACTTAAAATTTGCATACGTAGCATTTCTGACCGGGGAACTAGCTTCAGGACCTTATACAACTGTATCCTCTAAATTATTTTGGAATCGACCCAGCCATGTAGCTTTGTCTGTGAAAAACATTTCTTCTATCTCATCTCTATATACGTTTTCAGTTTCAATTTGTTCTTGAGTTTCACAAATTGAGTCTATTTCATCTTGAAGTTCTTTGTAAGCTTTATAAATAGTATCAAGTTCAATAGTACGTACCTTCGCTTCATCGTAAGTTGAATTTTCTTTGTTCAGGAAATTATAATTTTTAGTTATAGATCGCTTTATTTGTACACGTTTTTTCTTTAAAGCTTCCATTTTTATTAATTTCAAGCAAAAATTAAATGTTAATTAATTATCAGAAAAATAGTGTTGTTATGATTTATTTGGTTTCTTAAATGTTTACTGTGTTGCTTGCAATTTTACTTATATGTTATATTAGTAAATGACACTGACATAGTTTTTAAATTGTTATATTAACCTTGACACAGATTTTCAAATTTTTATATTACCCAAGACACAATGTACTTCTTTATCATTTAACAGATTGACATATTATCCAAGACATTTAAACTTATTAACCATTGATATAATGCAATTAGCAGCGTTGTCAACTTTGAAATTTCAAAAGGCACCAAAATGGAGAAAAACGCACCATTCAACAAAAAACGCACCAAGTTCAGAATTTTTTTTTTATTGAATTACTGCCTGTTCCACGATGTCGATCGACAACTTAAGCGAGCGACATCAAGTCACTCACTATCGATCGCTTAAGCGCCCCACTAAATATCGACTTGTCGGTCGTCTGGCTTTACGTGTTTAACGCAATCATTGTCAAATGACTATATTGCCACATCAAATATTCCATGTTAGTTGAGCCATAAATATGGCCATTTGAACGTGGCACAACTACCAGGTATGCACACTTCGATAACAAGTACAACAAACGAAAAACAACTAGTATATTGTTGGTATAAAATACTCGTTGTTTTATTGAAACAATCAAATAAATTTAACAATTTCTTAAAAATGCTTTACAAACTGTAACAATTATTTGTGTATGCTGTAAAACTGTATCAGTTAGTATGCAAATTTGATCTAAAGCTATCTGAGTCAGCTGTGCTAGTCAGCTCACCTCTTGAATATGCCTTGCTTCAAATGTAAACACAAAACATATGTTTTCAATAAATCAATTTTGTGAAAAATAACTTATAGCAAAATAATTTTTTGATATTGTGTATATTTTACAAATTCAACTAGAACCTGCATCTGCTTCAGATTTGCCTTTTTAAGGCTGAAAAATGTTGTTGGTAATAAATAATTATTAGCTGTACAAGAATATTTTTATCAAAATACATATTTATATACATGAATACGTACATATCAATTTTCCTTCATGAAATTTCTAAAATTATTTATAAAATAACCAATTTTTTATATATTTTGTCAAATTAATTTCTCAGTCGACAACCAAAAAGCCAGTGACTGATTTTGACAGTTGTTGTCGTACAATATTTCTTAGTGGGGCGCAAATTTGTACAAGAATGCTTACGTTATCGCTCGCTTTGATTGTCGATCGACTTGTCGTGCTGAAAACTCTTAGTGGGGCGCAAATCAGCTGTTTGTCGTCACAAAAGCAAGCGAGCGATAGCGGTCGACATAGTGGACCAGGCAGTTAATTTTGCGTCCTTACAACATTTAAATTTAGTCCAAAATTCTATTGTTGATATAATATTGACATTGCATGAAGTGAATCATTCTCCACCCTTTTTCAATACTAGATAATATTTCGACATCGGATTCAAATTGTACTGCTAATGGTATGATATCATATTTGTAAAGGGCTTAAAGCTGCAATGTGTTTCCGTGTTAAAGCATGCCGAACAAGGTTGGATATTTAGGCGTGATATGGCATTTGTATTAAAAACATCTTGCTTTTGTGTTATTATTTGGTCAAGGCCGAATCCATTGCTTAAACTCACATTGTGATTCCCAAATCTTTTTGTATTTCGCGTATCTCCTTTTTCAGACTCCATTATTGACACTAATTTTAAATATTTCTTTAGTAAATAGAAATTTTATTAATTTTAGTGTTACAACACTTTCTATAAACGCATTTTTTATACATTTTATAAAAATCGAACAATGTTCGATAGTCTCGAGAATACTTTGTTTTTGCTAAGCTCTTTAACAGACTTGACAGCAACTTTTTCTCTTATTATGGTCTGTAAAATTTAATGTAAACATTGTACACAATTGAATGAAATGGTATTGAAACAGTTGTATTTTTTGTACAAAATTCTTTTTCTCATACTGAAACAAAAAATTGTGTTTAATATGATTTGGAGCTACCCAAAAATAAAAAAAAACGCACCAAAATTTAAGAAAATTCGCAGTAGGAATCTAATTAGTTCGAAACTTTTTCTCAATTGTGATTTTTTTTTTGTTTTGTTATTATTGTGATTGAATCTAATTACTTTTGAATTAAACGACTTTTCACCAGTATCATGTTACGCATCTTTTATGCATGTATGTAAGATTACTGTGACTGACACCTGTATGATGATGCTTGTGTTTCGCAACTCACTCTCACTATGTTTGTGTATGTATGTATGTACACTTTCATATGTATAACCAAGCACCTCATGTTCTTGGCTTCACAACTCACAAATTCACAAATAATAAACTTAACAATTCGGATCGTTAGGACCAAAAAATATGTTGAAATGTTGATGAAGTAGACTGTATTCTTTCTTTATTTGTTGAATAAAACTCTTATTATTTGTTAAATTTGTTTTATTTAATTTTAATTCAAGTATGACATTGTTCGTATATCTTTGTGGTAACTACAAGGCGGATTTATTATAATTCGCCATTGCTCCGAATTCATAAATTCGCCATTTCCAAACGATTGTCAAATTTTGTAGTATTTCCTTTTCCATTGAATTCTTTGTTTACAAACAAATTGTATATATTACATAGAAAATTTTATTTGCTTCTGGGTTACATTTTGTAATTTGTATTCTGCACTTTCATTCCATTATCTCCTAAAATCTCCAAATTAGTTTATGAAAACAAATTCAGATATATGAAAAATATTAACTTTGTTAGAAATTTATATTGTTTACTAAAATAATATTTTTTAGTCATTAGAAAATTCCTATTAATTAGGGTTAACTCAATACAGACAATTTACATATATCTAAGTACTTAGGACTTCGAAATCTTCAAAACAAAAACATTTTAATGTAGAATTTTAGAAGATGGATGGAGTATCCGATCAAATATATTTTTTTTATATAAGAAATATGTACATATATGCCAAAGAAAGAGAATTACGCGGTTTATGTTTGTTTGTAAAGTATATATTTGTTATGCAACAGCATTCTAAATATTTTTAAATTTACTCAACGCAAATATTTCAAAGGATATAGTTATGCAACATTTAGAGGCTAGCTGAAGCATTCATTAAAAATCAATATAAATTTGATTTGTTTTACAAAAAAAAAAAAAATTACTGGACATTTTTTATTAAAACTTGTATATATATTTCAAAATTAATTTACTTTTTATGAACATTGCAAAAGTTGTATGTATATAGTAGATTTTTTAATCCCAACTACAAAAATATATCCCCAGTTTTTGGATATGGCCGTTTAGATGGGAGCACTAATATATATTTCATTTCTTTATTTCATACTTTCTTTACAAAACAAATTTGACAATAGTTTGGAAATTTACACAAACAAAATGCCTGTTGCTTTTCGTGTTGTATTTGTTTTATTCTGGCTCCCACCTTATAATAAATTCGCCTTGGGTAACTAGAATGAATAATGTGTAATATATAAAGCAAACGATAATGAAAGAAAAAAGCATTCTTGCAAATTTAAGTGTCTAGTTCCAGTGTTGCATTGACAGCTAGTGTAAAATGATCTTATTATGATACGTATTAAAACATGTGATGTAATTATAATGTAATGATGACACTCAGCAACAATTAATTTGTTTAAAAATATTGTTGTTATCCTGTTTTGTTGTTTTTTAACTTTAATCCTGAAGAATCTACACAAAGGAGTAGCGAAATATCTATAAATAAAATTTTATACCGTTTTTTATAAAAAAATTTACCTAAAGCTCATCAATCAAATATGAATAACTTCAATAAAAAGGTCGAAAAATTAGCAATAAAAATCAAAATAAGAAGAGCACGTCTATATATCAAGAATTAAGTGAAAGATTTTGGCTGAAATAGAAGAAAACAGAATTTATAATTATGAACTACAATTACTTGAAGAGAAACCAAGAGATTAGAAGGGTAATTAATCGTTTCAAAACAGTGAGAGGTAAAATAATTAGATTTTAAGCGAATATAACGTTCCTTATTCGCTGCAGAAATTCAGGTATTATTCCCAAGTTTGTCAAAAACTCAACTAAAAACATTTCCAATCTTTTTCATGTGCATGTTCAAAAAACTTTTACGAGATATTTGGAAATCATCCACGACAAAATTCTGAATTTGGCAATTAAAGATAGACATCAATTACTAAATGAGGCGAAAAGGGAGATACATTTTATTACAATTAGATTAAGAAGATGTTTGGGTGATGCGGAAATGAAAATGTTTTTCGAATTTGAAGACATAATGGCAGATTCATTAACAAATAGATTAAAAGAGGTACATAGAAAGAAATTTGAAAATTTGCAAAATATACAAAGAAGGGAATTACGAATAAAATTTAATCAGGGGTGGTTTGTAAATAAGACATATGTAGAAATTCCCAAAGATATTCAATGGACTCATTCATTAGGGCTAAAATATTCATTACCAGTTAGAAAAGAACATTTTCCGGTATTAAAAATGATATCGGACGGAGAAGATCTTGTTCATCCTATAGAAGGAAAAGAAAATCAGGAAAGAGATACAACAAAATTAACAACCATAATATATGACCATATGAACAAAATGAAACTGCCTGGTAGACCAAAGTTTGTATTAAATAAAGTACATGATACAGAACTTTTTTTGAAGAATAACAGGGAAGTACTTATTATAAATGCAGATAAGGAAATGCAACAGTAGCCATGAATAGACTTGATTATGTTTTGAGGATGGATAAAAATTGTTAATGATATCTCAACATATAAGATTTTAGAAAAAGATCCAACAAGCAAATTACAGAAGGTGAATAATGAAATTGTAGGAAAACTTTTCAGATTAGAATTAATTACACCTTTAGAGAAAAATAAATTAGTAACGAATATAGCTACAGCACCCAAATTATATGGAGTTCCGAAAATCCACAAAGAAAATTTTCCATTGAGACCGAATTGTTCATTTACAAATTCACCTTTTTATGGACTTAGTAAATACCATACAGGAATTTTAGAAAAATTAACTAAAGACTCAAGATATAACGTGAAGGATTCTTTTCAATTTAAGGAAAATATAAAGAATGTAAGAAATATTGGTCTCATTTGATGTTATTTCATTATTTCCGAGTATAATTAGCGATTAGTGTTATAGAAGAGAATTGGAATAAGATTGCAGAGCACACTAATATAGAAAAAGACTTATTTTTAAGAGTTTTAAGATTTTGCATTGTTGATAACAGATTTTTTCAATATTATAAAAAATCATATATGCAACAGAAGGGACTTCCTATGGGATCTTCGGCATCTCCAATAATAGTTGATAATGTTATGGAAAAATTATTAGCTGTATCTATTTTCTTAAATTTTTTTGCTCTTATTTAAGTTTTGTATTTAATTTATTTGCTTTTTTCTATCCGACTTTTTGTCTGATCTCTCCGGCTATCTGTTAATCAATACCTCTATATATTTTTAAAATTCCCGATCTAACCAATTTTTCCGAATTCGCCGTAAAAATTATTTTTGCCACAACTATATTTATCCTACTCTTTCAACCTCCGCTTTTTTTTTGACCGTTAACATTCCTCACAAATACAAACACTTAACTTCACCTAATTTCAAACGGAAAACGAACTCTTCCATTTTTGCTCTTGACTCACATATACAAATATTTAACAACACCTAACAAACACTGACATTCTATTTATTTTGGTCACTGAACACATCCATCCCTTATGTTTTGCATGTTACATTGTCAAACCTACTACATTTAAGGCCGAGACACAGAATCCGTCATACGTTACACTTCGCCTTTTTCAACTGACAGCTAAGTTAAAATACATGTTTTTTTATAAACTTGATCAAATACAGTACTTCTCCCTCAACGCAAAGTACAAATTATATGGAGTTCCATATGATGTTTTTAATTTTTAATCCTTGCTAGATTTTTGAATGTTGTGTAGCATGTGACCAACAGTGTATAGTATGCATTGCAATTAAATAGTACCGCAACATGCAATCGTTGACAAACTGCAAGCAAGATATTTTGTGTGACTGTAATTTGACACTTGTACGTTTAATCAAGTGCAGCTGCACAATGCACTTAAATGAATAACATTTATTAACTGCATTTGTTTAATTGTAAATATAAGCAACCCAAAGTATCTGTTGCTTTTAGGTATGCACTCGTTTAGACTTTAAAACTATTGAACACATGCCAAACGTAAATAGTGGGAAGCTAAATATGCTTACCCAACATTAATATATATTTGTATTCTTTTACTCTTATGTTAAGGTACCCCTAAGAATTATTCTCATAATTAGTATATAAGCCAATGTCAATTAGTTTAAGAAATCAATCATAAAACCTCAAGCTTAGGAGCTACTAGTTAGCTCTAAGCAAAATAATAAATATAAATAAATTGAGAGCTCCTAGAGAGCACCACAATAACTAAATTGTTTTAATATTATTACATGGCGATCCTGCCAGTCCTGGTGCTTTAAAATTAGCACGAAATGGGTCCTGACGGACAGCCAAGTCTCCGTCAGAAGAGTGCTTTTTGCCTAAAAACACTAAGAAGGAAGCGCCTGGCCAAAAGGCAACAAAAAAAAAAAAAAAATCAACAACTGGGCCAAACAATATAACAACACAACAAAGATGAAACTGAAGAAAGGCACAACACTACAAAAATATAGAAAAATGCAGCAACTGATCAACTCAACAAAAAAAAAACTATAATAAGCAAATAAATTCTTCCTTTTCATTTTTTTTTTTTAAAATTAAAGAAGTGCATAAATTGCTGTGCACTCTCAGGTCGGTAGGCGTTAACCGCCGTTGACAAACTTTTTTTAAATATGGATTACTAAATAGTTCGTTGCCTCATAACATTAAAATAATTAAAATGTTAAATAGGACAAAAATTAACACTTAAAGATGTTTAAATTTTTCAAAAAAAATTTATAACTTTATAATGGATAAAAATAAAATTTAACTTAATTTACGATAATAAAATTGTAAAATTAAATGATATTTTAATTAGAATAAAATAATTAAAGTAAATTAATAATTACATTTTACTTTTTAATAATTTTAAGACAAATAATATACGTAAAAATATTATTAAAATGAAAAAAGAACAGTCAAAAGTAATAGCTCAGGTTCATTTGAAATATATTAATAACTATACTTCTTACTTTAAGTTATAGAAAAAAAAAAACATTTTTTTAAACATGCCAAAAATAAGATATAAGACAAAAATATGCAGCCAAGGCATTAATCGCCTAATGCTAAAATCTTTAGAGTATCAAATAATAATATTAGAAATAAAATGTCACCATAAATAATCATACAACCCATTTTTGTGGCAGTGAAATATATGTGAATACAAATAAGCAGCATTAATAATAATAAAAAAAAAAAAAAAAAGCCCAATATGACGTCAGAAGAAAACTATTTACTAAAGGGAATCTTGACTTAGGACAAGTTTTCCCTAGGCTTGAAAAAGTGGCCGGTAAATTATATATAATGTTCATTAATGGGAATATTGACTTAGGACAATTTTTCCCAAGGCTTGAGAAAGTAACCGGTGAACAAATAGGCACCAAACGAGAAAATTTTAGAATTTATCTCAATTAAATAATTTATAAATAAAAGGGCATAAAAGTAGCGATACTACTTAATGAGGTGACCTATATAAATGATAAGAATGCTAATGCAATTCTTGATCTAATGCTGGAATACCACGATGATCCGATAGATGGAGCACATTGTGGAATATATCGAACAATAGAAAAATAAACAGGTATTACTAATGTAAAAATTGATTAGAAATATGCTAAAGCTTTTCAAATTGTTGTACACATTTAAAACTCTCAATATAACTTGGAGAAGTCTATTGAGACACATTTTACTACTGCCATAAAATTCAAAATTCTAAAAAGGGTTAAAGGTTGACAATATAAAATTATTACAACAATTTTTGGGTAATAATCATTTAAAACTGTTTTATTCTTGCCTAAAAGTCTAATGAAGACGTTCAATTTAGTCAAAGGTACAGAGTGAAAAGTTATTTGATTTTCAAACTAGTTTAATAACATAAAATCTATGAATATATACATACATATATTTTTCTAATTAAAATTTTATTATTCAAGAAAAGGACCCAAAATAAAGAAAAAGTAAAACAAAATTGTAATTAAGATAAAAATATAATAGAAGAAAATTAATCAGAAAACCCTTATATTGGTTTTCATTTTATTGGTCCGTATAAAATAAAAAAAAAAATTGATTTAAGAAATAATGTTACCATAGAAGATAAGAAAACAAATAAACAACAAATAGTTCATAAAAATAGACTTAAGATATATAATAATAACTAACATTTAATATTATTGATCGGCGCCGAACTACTATAAAATTAGAATATAAGTACATCTACATATTATAATTATTTTTTTTCCGTAATATAAAAAACAAAAAAAAAAAAAATTTTTTCCTTTTAAAAACAAAATAAATATTATACTTATACTTAGACTAATTAACAACTAATTGTAAAAGAATGTCCATAAAACTAGCGTTGTATGAACATTCTTGTAAAGGATGGAGGCGTAGCATGTGACCAACAGTGTATAGTATGCATTGCATTTAAATAGTACCGCAACATGCAATCGTTGACAAACTGCAAGCAAGATATTTTGTGTGACTGTAATTTGACACTTGTACGTTTAATCAAGTGCAGCTGCACAATGCACTTAAATGAATAACATTTATTAACTGCATTTGTTTAATTGTAAATATAAGCAACCCAAAGTATCTGTTGCTTTTAGGTATGCACTCGTTTAGACTTTAAAACTATTGAACACATGCCAAACGTAAATAGTGGGAAGCTAAATATGCTTACCCAACATTAATATATATTTGTATTCTTTTACTCTTATGTTAAGGTACCCCTAAGAATTATTCTCATAATTAGTATATAAGCCAATGTCAATTAGTTTAAGAAATCAATCATAAAACCTCAAGCTTAGGAGCTACTAGTTAGCTCTAAGCAAAATAATAAATTAAAATAAATTGAGAGCTCCTAGAGAGCACCACAATAACTAAATTGTTTTAATATTATTACAGTTGCTTCTAGCTGCAACACGTTTTAATTCTTCTAAGCACCTTTTGAGTGCTCGGGTAGAATGTTGAGAAAAACCAATTAATTCATTAAAACTAAAAAGTATTCTTTTAATTTGTTTAGTTTACACAAAGATGTGTCTGCTCCTGTGTCTATTAAGAATGTAAGTACTACATTTTTGCCTTGTTTAAGTTTATAAAATTGGTTTAATTATTCGATATCTGAAAAACATTATTTAATCTTCTTGTTGTTCCTCCGGATGGTGGGTTTGTGCAGCTCCTTGACTCACATCCGGAACCTGGTAGTTTTCCTGTACGATGTGTACATTTCTACGGTTATTTTGACCGTTGCTTCTATTATAATTATCAGCTCTATTACTGCCATTAATATTTCTCTGATTTGTTCTGTTGTTGTAATTATTATAATTGTTTCTTCCGTAATTCCTGTTTGTATTGTTATTGTAACTGTAATCATTCGTTTGTCCGTTATTGTTGTTACATGGTCTATTAATATTATTATTTTCTCTGTTATTGCTATAGCGGTTATTGTTGGGGTTAAAAGTATTTCCTCTATTATTGTTATTATTCCTATTGGTATTGTTCGTATTTCTTCTGTTGTCTTTTCTATTCCCATTATTTAAAAAATATAGAACATGCTCATTGTTGCCAGAAAATTCTTTTTCTAATTCTAAGGCTAGCTGTAGGGCTTCATTAAGACTTTTTGGTCTAGATGCAAAAATTGTTGGTTTAAGTTCTCCAATCAAACCGTTTTTAAATACATTTAAAGCATAACTTTCATTTAGTTGTTTGATAGTATTAGCCTGTGTAGTATTGCAATTTTGTATCTCTGTTAATTGGAGTTCGTTTAGTTCGGCTATTAAATTTAAAAGTTTTTTATGATATGTATTCACATTCATGTTCTTTTGTGAAAAAGTGCTAAGTGTAGCTTGTATATGTGAAACTGTTTTTGTCGTCTTATACCTGCCAGAAAGTAGCGTTTTTAATTCTTGAAATGTTGTTGGTGCAGATGTCCCTAATGATGTTCTGACTATGCTGTTCAATTTTACATTGCATACGAAATTTAGTAATATTGCCTTCTGATCTTCTGCCAAACCATTGTTGATCAATTCAATTATGGTAAGGAATGAATTAAGATCTTTGTAATTCCCTGTGAATTGTGGGATTACCTTTAAAGCAATTTCTAAGTTAAATTGTTGAGTTGTCATGTTTGTTGAGTTATTTGATTTGTCATCTGCTATTACTTTGTTTTCCAATGCTTTTTCTAAAAGTTTTTTGGCAGCGTTATAATATTTCTGAAAAATGCTTTACTTTTTGCTATTTGATCTGTATCAATTAATTTCCTTTCTATTAAATCTGAAAATTCTCTTTTCAGTAATTCTATTTCTTCTAACTTTTATAGTGGATACTAAATATCCTCTAGAGCCTGATTTTTTGTAATTACTTATAATTCTTTCTAACCTACCAACAATAGATTCCATAGAAAATATGAATTTTATGTACTCATTTATTTTTTTTTTTTTTACTTAGACTTGTATAACCGATTTCTTTTGGACGTAGTCCTTAAAGTATATGTTAATTCTATAAATTAAATAAATAATAACCAATATACAAAGTAAAATAAAAGTATCGACTCTAATAGAACTGCCTAGCTTCATGTCTTGGTTGTTGCTTATATTACCACCGTTGATGATCTCGTTAATGGTTATTGTCTCTTTTTCTTTGGACTTTGTTGTACCCATCATTCAATTTGGCGGAGTTTCTTATAGAGTTGTCGCTTCTCCTCGCCAGAAACTATGCCTATTAGGCGTCGGATGTCCCTTTTCTCGTTCTTTAAGCGCAGCTTTTTTCCACCTCTTTTATTTTTCTTTGGGATGTCTATTTCTTGTTGTGCTGGCTTTGATGACGTTCTTTTTTATATTCCTCTATGGTTATCGGCTTAGGGCCGTAATTTTTCGGTGTTGGAGTGTATTTGGGGTAGTCTTCCGTACCTCCTCCCGGTATGTACTGTTCCACATAATATTTAGAAAAAATTTCGTCTATCTCCTCTTGAGATGGAGTTGTTTCGAGCGACATCAAAAGAAATTTTAAAATATAGAAGATTTTTGTAGAATTCTAAATTATTCAAAAAATTTTGTCAGACTTCGAAATTGTAAAAAGTTTATTCAGAAAATTCTGTCAGACTTCGAAATTGGCAGGATCGCCAAGTACTTCGACAACTATTAGTTGATTTGTTCTTTGTTTTGGTTTTGTTGTTCGCTCAAAAATAAAATAATTTTAATTAAAATTTTTTTAATTTGATAAACTTTTGGTGGTGTTATAAAAAAATAAAGAAAAAGTTTATAATTAAATCAATTTTCAATTATTTTCTCTCCGTTAACAAAGTACTCATTGTGACAACCTTCTCCGTCAATACGTTTACGTCAGTTGAAAAAGGCGACGGATAACGTATGACGGATTCTATGTGTCTCGGCCTTTATAGACATTCAACACAAACATACCCTAAAATCTTGTGGTTTTCAAAGCTTGCCGCTAGAAAAATGCAAGAGAGGATAAATTTATCAACTATTTATTGCGCCCAACGTAGGCAAACGCCCACCCTTGAGACACTCATGCTACCCTGACTGTGTAGCCGGGCATTACTCATGAAAATCGCTAGAATGATATGTCTCATCTGGCATCACTACCATCTTGTCATTTGCTTTGTTTATTATGCGTCCCATACACGTTTCAATTCAATTGTCAATTGAGTCTTTCAATTGAATTGATTCTTGGCCACACACTTCATAAACTGAATTGAAAGATTTTCATGCAAATGTCAATTTGCTCTACCATTTTTATCCAGCCTTATGTGAAAAATTTCTCGATTTGTATGTACATATTTGTTGCCCTAATAATACCACCTGTATTTTTTCATCATGCTATACACATAAATTTTGACAGCTTATCACGAGACTCGAACACACACATAACAATCGAATTGAAAGACTTGCTAGCCAACTTGAAAAATAAAACTCTTTTGATTTTTCTTCAAGCAACTCGACAACTGCAAAACTAATCAATTGACCTAGCCATACATGCTTTGATTTGAACAACAACCGACTCAGTTGACAATTGGATTGAAACGTGTATGGGGTGCTTTATGGCTAGCTGCACTAGGTGCACTAGCTCGCATCTCACTTTACCCTCAAACTCAATTTCCTGCATATTGCTTTTATAATCTTTCGTATTGCTTTTATATAATTTCGTGGGAGTTTATGTAAACCCCTACATAAATAAAAATAAAAGGATGGCAAGAAAAAGAACTTCACCATAAGTAGGTACGTTTCCAAATTGTTTTTTTTTTATTTTATTTTTTTTTTCTTTGTAATAAAATTTTTTTTTCTTTTTAACTTTTTATTTTATAGTTTCTCAGCGAGATTTTGTCAATTCTACAACAAAAGAAGAAACATAAGGGATAGGACAATTCCCCGTCTATAGGTATCCAACTCTGTTTTCAAAATCTGTTAAGAACCTCCCAGGCAAACAAAGCAGCCACATACTTCATTCACGCATCCAGCTCAGGGAACATTCACGTCACTTCACGCTGCTTTCACAGTGTCCCAAAAAAAAAAAATTGCACTTCTGGTACATGTTTTTCCTCTTAATGAACCTCCTATACATACAGTCACCAACGTACATTTACATACAGTTTATATTCTGCGGGCCGAACTAAACAACAAGTGCTACAAAATAACAAGAGTTACGCACGTTCATATAGCTTATTATTCCTTCCAGAGTCACAGTAACATGCTGTGAAAATTTTAGGAAGATCGGTCTAAGGGTTTAATTTTCCTAAAAAGGGGCGTATTCCCACCCACTTTTCTACTGGTACGTATTCCAAATTATGCCTATACCATATGTACCAAATAACATCGACTGAGGTCAAAAAATGCCCAAAATATGGCGAAGTTATTTGATAATCTATTATTTTGGCGGGCCAATTGCAACGCCCTACCGCCCCCCCCCCCCCGGTCGACCCAACAAACAATTTCTTAAAACAAAAAAATATTATGGACCTTTTCCATATGCAAAAAGAATTTTGAAAATTGGCTCAAAAATGGCGAAGTTATTTGATAAGCAATTATTGTGGCGGGCCATTTGCGACACCCTGCCCCTACGCACAATTTTCAAAAACCAAAAAATTTAATGCACCTTTTCCATATGAAAGAATTTTGAAAATTGATCCACAAATGGCGAAGTTATGCTCACTTTACATTATAAAATCTGTTAAAAACTACGTGGTAGGAGTAACATAATTTAAAAAAGTGGGCGTAAAAGTGGGTGTGGTTGAAAAAAAAGTAGCCTATAATTCATCCGAGAGTTCCAGTTAAATACTGTGAAAATTTCAGGAAGATCGGTCCTATAAGGAACAAACAAACAAATAAACAGAGACACATTCGGTTTTATATATGTATGTATATATAGCATTTTCAGTTTAAATTAAACCTTTTTCAAAATAAATGAAACGTTTTTCAAAATGAACGAAACCTTTTTCGTTTAAAACTCTTTTTAAATTAAACGAACCCTTTTTCAAAATAAATGAAACTCTTTTCAGAGTAAATTAAACTTTATTCAAATTCAATTAAACATTTTTCAAATTAAATTAAACCAGTTTTAGAATTTGTAGGTTTATCATATTTTGTTGTATTTCTTTTCTTTTTTTTTCTAAGATAAAATTCCACGCCCGATCATTATTAAGTGACATTACCACAAAGCATAACATAGTAAGTGTAATTGAGGAAAGTGTCGCACAAATTAATCAAAATGATTGTGCGAACTATGTTATGGATATGATAATGATAATTCCTAAAGCGGTCAGTGGACAAATTCTTCATTAATTTTAACAAGTATTTTATAAAAATGAATATGTTTAATATGTTTTATTTTTTTCTTTTGTTTTCTATTAAATTCTAAAACTGGTTTAATTTAATTTGAAAAATGTTTAATTGAATTTGAATAAAGTTTAATTTACTCTGAAAAGAGTTTCATTGAAGTTTTAATTAAATAAACAGATTCTGTAGAATTTGTATTATATGAAATATGTCTAAAGAAAAACGTAGTAATAACAAAAAAAAAAAATAAGAAAAATTGCGGCCAATGTAATTTGGTGGTAAACGAAGAAGAAGATGATTTTATTGTTTGTGACAAGTGCAATAAAATTTATCATGTAGTTTGTACACAACTCGACAAACGCAAATATGAATTCTTCTTGCATCATGAAAATGAGGAGTTTGTTTGTCATCATGTGATAGGAATGGTGCCATTAAAACTGAGCTGAATGAGATCAAAAGGGATTTAAAGAAATTGGACAGTCTGCAAGACACTATGAATTTCATGGCAAAACAATACGATGACATTTTGAAGGGTGTTGTAGAGAACAAGAAACAATTTTAACTGTGCAGAAAGAAAACAAGTTATTAAAGCAAGAAGTAAAAACATTGAAAATTTCTATTAAATTTCTAAATGATCAACGAGTTAATCATGATTGTTTAGTAAGTGGAGTAGAGGTACCAGCAGGATCGTCATCTGTCGATACAATTTTAAAGCACAAGTAAAGTTGGTGTAGAGTTAAATGCGGAGAGTATTGATGATGCCTATTTTATTAAAAAGCGTAACAACAGAAGTGGCAAGAATGCGAAGAGAAATGAGGATAAAGCTGAGAAACAGCCTGTGGTTGTAAAATTTAATTCTAAAAAATCTAAAGAGAAATTAATGCCTGTAAAGCCAAAGCTAAAGGAAACTGAATCAAAAATTTTCGTTAACGACTTCCTTAGTAGAGAAACTCTTAGTTTGTTAAATCATGCTAAAACATTAAAAACCGATGGGTATTGTGCCGTCTATGCAGCTGTTGGTAAAATTTTTGTTAAAAGAAGTGAGCTGTCTAAGCCGAAATTCATTGCTAATGAAGAAGATGTGGATGAACTATTATTGGAGGCAACAACGAATCGTTCAAGAAATCATAGATCCCGACCAGGTACTGCTACTGTGAGTGAACCAGCAGCAGATAATGATGATGATGATTATTTATCGTCTTAGTTTGCTTTACTTATAATTTGTAAATATGTTTATATGTACATAATTATTTTTTTTTTCTTATGATTAATATTCAGTATTTTTTAAACTTAAAATCTTTTGCTAATTACATAGAAAATTATATAAGTTCCTATTTTTCAATAATTTCTATTAACGTTAGGAGTATTTCTTCAATAAATAAATTTGATGAATTTAAAGCTTTACTTACCAGGTTTCAAGGTTACAATAGTGTTCATTGTTGTAGACCAGATAGCTATGGAGGTACATCAGTTTTTATTCAAGAACACGTACAATATAAAGTTGAAATGTGTGAAAGTAACACCTTTACAGATTTGATTGTTCTAACATTAGAAAATAATAAAATAAATGGTAAATCTTTGCAATTTTCTTCGTTCTATCGATCACAGAAAAGTAACACAGATAGATTTTTATCGTTCTTGGAAAATCTACTTCATAGCCACGGGCGAAATCCATGTATTTTTGCTGGAGACCCGAATATTGATGGTTTACAAATACATTTGTCAGAAAATTTTTCAAATTTGCTTGCAATTTATGACTTCAAGAATTGTCATACATTGATTACTCGGCCGGAAAGCGGAACATCCATAGATCACATTTACAGTAACATACTAAATTATTTGTCTATTGAATCTGTGGAATATGAACTTGCAGAACATAATCTTATTTCATGCAGAACCAGAATTGAAGTTCAAAACCAAATATTAAGAGAAAATGTTTATTTATGTTGTAATTATAATCGTGTTTATGATTACATTTGTAACCATCTGTCGAATATAAACCAAACGGGTGATCCATCTATTGATACATCTCTGATAACATCTTGTGTTGATGATGCTATCAGAAACTCTACCTTTGAGAAAAGACAAAAAAGGTCCATTAGAGCAGAAATTACTCCATGGATGACTTTTAATTTGCAAAAATTAATATGTTACAAAAATAAACTATTAAACCAACGGCGAAAAAACCTGAAAGCTTAGATATTCAGGAAAGATTGAAAAGACTTAGCAATGTTATAAAGAAAGGTTGTAAAAAAGCTGCCAGATGTATAGCCTTAGTGTTTAAACATACAAATACTGCAATCCAACACTTATAAGTTTTAGGGCCACGACCTATCCATGATCTAACTAGTATTGGTCCAGCGAAATCTATGCCGACGTGTACGAATGTTGATCAAGATTGTACGCGATAAGCAGGAAGATTGCCCATACTGTGATGCCAAAAGTCAACAGCTCTCGTTTTTGGCTCACACAACGCAAATTACTAAAATACATTTATTTTTATCCATTTATACTTGTATATGAACTACTATTTTCTATATGAATTGCTATATCATATATTTTATTTTGATATATATACCTATATACACTGAATTACATGTATTAATCCATTTTCTTGTATATGAACTACTATTTTTTATATATTCTATTTTGGTACATACATATATGTATTTCTATATATACATATAAAACAAACAGGCAGTTGCTGTCTGGCCGAGCTACTGGTAAGATCATAATTTGAGTTCCGTTTCGTTGTCAAATTATTCTTATTAGTAATTAAATAGCAATCGGTGGGTAGAACAATACAAGTGGCTGATTCAGCCGACCGTATTGACCTGATCAGAGAGAAACATCAGACGATCCGGGTTTTACTCTTTCCGAAGATTCTTCTGTCCTGTCAGGTAACTTACTGATTGATACATCGGTCCCGCGGAATACATTTCAATTGTGAGCCTCGAGTGCTGTTCTCTGTCATCGAGCAGAGGGGACGAGTGGGTCGGAAGTTTCGTTTCGCTCTTCCGATCGCCCGTGTCACCAGTACGACAGCAAGAAGTGAGAGTCACAATACTAGTGGCTGATTCAGCCGACCGTATTGGGAGCACTTTCTATTGCTGTCTCGAGGTAGAGCCAGTGGCAAGACCCGCTTCCAGCTGGTGTACGTCGCAACCAACCACCACCTCGGACGCTGTCCACTAGAAGATAAGGACCGGGACTTTATACCCGTAATTTAAGGCCAATCAAGAATTTAAATAAAATTGACTTTTATTTTTATATGCAAACGTGCATTTCATTTATGCAACGACGACTCCCTGGCTTCCACTGAGCTACCCCAGCAACCAGCGGAAACGTGTCGTTACACTACGTTGTTGATATGGCAGCTGGCAATGTCTCATACAAGTTGTACATTTGTAGACTGACATGTGGAATCCAATATTGTAAGCTTATTAAGTATTGCAAATGTCGTGTACCAGCATGAAGGTATTTTTTCATGATAATGTTCAATTAATAGCTGCGTAAATATGTCGTCTTTGTGAAGAATGAATGGATGTTTTTGATTGTAATTATCTTTGCATTTTCCAAGCGCCCACCAACTCTAAGCAAATTATCGTTGTCTAAGAATGGTGACAGCATTACAAGTTTATTTGATGCTGCGAGTGGTTTCTTAAAAGATAATGTTTGTATTTCGTTGTAGAAGCATTTATGTTGTAAAAGTTTAATTAATGATTTTCTTGCCAATTCGATTTCAATAGTCGTGATGAAGCCAAATTTTCGTTTTAATTTAGATTCCTTTGATCTGCAATTGTTGACAAAACGCAATAATAGTGCTGTTATACGAAGAAGTTTTGTTAAATTTGAATATCGTTCTGTTAGTTGTACATTGCCATTGACAAATGTAGTTACCGTAGCAATTATGTTTTTCTTCTGCTCTGAACAACAATCATGAACAACACTAGGTGTAGGTTGAAATTCTAAAATAGCTTTCTGTAAAATATGTGGACCTGTCCGCCGCAAGGAATTATTGATGAGATCAGCTGCTGAAATGCCTCTGGTAGCTAAATCTGCTGGGTTTTGTTTAGAAACAATATGGTGGCAATGATTCGAAGGCAAACGTGTGATTATGTAAGAAGTGCGGTTGGCAATAAATGTTTTCCATCTTCGCGGATGATCACTAATCCAGGCTAACACAACTGTTGAGTCAGTCCAACCGTATATTGAAACGTTGTTAAATTGTAAGACATCCTTTACCTTACATATGAGTTTTGCCATGAGCTGTGCTGCACAAAGCTCTAAGCGCGGAAGTGTTATTTGCTTTAAAGGAGCTACCCTTGTTTTAACTGAGCCATTTTGTTTTACAATGTGGATGTAAATGGCAGCGGCGTAGGCAAGCTCAGATGCATCTGAGAAACCGTGAAGTTCGACCTGATCACCTACGGAAAATTGGAATTTTAAGATTTTTGATAAAAAATAACATCTTGTTTTAGTCTTTGCCAAATTTTAGATAAGTCATTGGGCAGTTCTTGATCCCAACTGACTCCTTTTAACCAGAGTTTTTGCATGAATATTTAAAATTAAATTAACCATTGGAGCTATCCAACCTATTGGATCATAAATCTTAGAAAGTTCTGATAAGACACGACGTTTAGTAATACGATCAGATATTTCTTCAAATGAAACACTGTATTGGAAACTATCAGTTGCGGTGTTCCACAATAGGCCAAGAGTTTTAATAGTTTCTGAATGATTGATTATTGTATCTGCTGCTGTTGCTTTATCTAAAGTATTGATATTATGTTGAAATTTTTGTGTATTAGATGACCACTTGCGTAAGTTAAAACCTGACTCTGATAAAATTGAGCATAATGACGAACGAAGAGAATTTGCAGTATTCAAATCAGGAAAACTGGACATATAATCATCTACATAAAAGTTATTCAATATTTCGGAAGATTCTATTGGGTATTCTGTCAAATTATCATGTAGTGTATTTGACTAACCACTACTACATGCCGTCTGCATGCAGCAAGTGAAACATAACACTCTTTTTATTGTTTAAATATTTGTCCATGCTATGACTGCATGATCAGAGTATACAGAATGTATTATGCTGATCATGCATATTCCCGCACATACCCTGTGTGTTTTTTTAGTATTAAAATATAGAAGGTTTAAGCTAGACTTAAGATACTAAATAATAATTTGTACAGTTAAGAAATGTAAAACAAAGTGAACAGTCGCACAAGCGGCTGTTCAAACAATTAATAAATAATAGAACAAACCTTTGCATAATAAAGAACATTTTATAAAAATAACAAAGAATTAACATTGAACATTTTTATTTATATAACATCCGATCCTGCCAGCTTGTGTGTAAAATGGTTTGACAGCAGCCGTTCTACAAAATGTATCAAACAGTTTTATTGAGTTTTATATTAAAGAGACTTTAAAAAGTTAATAGGTATCAATAAAAATAATATAAAATAACATTCCATAAAATGATAATAAAATAAAAAAAAAAGAAGATGAAAGTACATAAAATTAAATAGTACCTAAAATCCTCTCTGAAATCATGAGTCAAGTTTCTAGTAACAATTGTGAAAATAAACCCCCACAAACACGACCATGCCCCACATCCAAATATAGTCCACCAAATGAAGGCACAGATACTTCAAATGAATTGTGTTCACTTCAGTCTAAATCGTTTTTGATAATGCAACAGCAGCAAGAGCAACATCTCAAGTAATTGTATCCTGCTCCATATTTTGTAAACATATCGCAGCAACAAGCAAATCAATGAATGGAAGTTGATGGCTATAAAGATGAAGGCATCAATGGAGTCATAAATTCCGAGATTGCTAACAGTGATTTACATCCTTAACTAAGTATAATTTTGTGCTCTATGTTTAATCTTTTAATTTAAATATACATACATATATTTTTGAATAGTGTAATATTTCCTTTTTTTTCCTCTCAATTTAAATTTAATTTAAATATACATACATATATTTTTGAATGGTGTAATATTCCTTTTTTTTTCCTCTCAATTTAAATTTAATTTAAATATACATGCATATATTTTTAAATAATGTAATGTTTTTTTTCTCCAAAAAAATATAAAGTTGTGTTTTGTCTTTTATTCTTTTTCGCTTTAAAGAAAATATATATATAAGATTTTTCGCTGAGATACATACGAGTCCCTCCAGTCGATAATATCAAAAATAAATTAAATAAAATTATAACTAATATGTATGTCACTGAAAAACTCACGAGTCCCTCCAGTTGATATATATATATTCTACTATATAAGGGTAACCGTTTCGATCAGTAATTGGTTCTGATCGATATATGTCTGATGAGCGGTCCTCGGTATACAGAGTGCTGAAACTTAGACATATGTACCAATTTTTTTTTAAACTAATACGACCCATGACATAAAAAGGGACATACTAATACTCATACAGTTGTGTAAACTTAACTATAAGTAAAACTATTGTAAACTTGATTTTGTATATGTAAACAACTGTGTGAAGGACAAACTCAACCGGTTAAGGAGATTTACAGCCTCTTTTTGTAAAACAAAAGCCTTCTCACATGAACTTTCGTTTTGCAACGATATCGTTTTGAATTTGGTTCTTATAAAATGTTTGAAAACTTTCGTTTATTCACTTTTGACATGTATAAAGCTTTTTTTTTTCGTGATGGAACATTATTGCCAAAGCATTTATATACATAAGCTTTCGTGCATTTTGCATGTAAGCTTTGCAAAGTTACAGTAGTGTCAACCCTACAAATCAGCTGTCTTTTGTTTACGAAAAAATAAATACAAAAATATCAAAAAATATTAAAAAGTGGAGTGAAATATATAAAAAGTTATAGTTTAATAAAAAAATGTTCGGAACATTTGCTATTAATTTAAGAAATAGAAGAAGAAGTTCAGAATATCAACGGATAGACAGACGAAGTGTACGAAATTCTATCAATTTGTTTGAAATTCCTGAAGAAAGGTAAGTTGGTCACATCTTAAATCATTTTCATTTTAAAAATATTTTCATATTATGTATGTATGTACATACTGTGGTGAATTTGTAAGGGTTTATAATATTGAGGATTTGTAAGGTTTGTTAAAAAAAATGTTTAAGTATTATCTTAGCACTTCTGCCGATTCTACCGAGCATCAAAATGCCCCTTTTGAGAATGTGTAATAAAAAAAACAATTCTTAGTTGTTAATCAAAACAAATTCTGAATTTTATTTACAAAATTAGTGGCTTATATACTAAAATTAATTCTAGTCAGCATAAGTTTGCAGTTCATGAATTCCCACGAATTATGCTGACGCTTACACAATCAAAAATAAAAATATAAAATTGATTACGTCTACTTAACAATTAAAAGTTATTAATTTGTGTGTTATTGACTTCTGCACTGACAAGGTAAAGAATATTATATTTCAATACAGTGACGTGCAGAAGTGGACATACACTACACCCTTACCCTTTTTGGTTTTGGGTATTATTAAAAATAAAATGAACAAAAAATATACATAAGTATTAGAATAAAGATTCCTATTATCTAATTGTTTGTATTTATTATTGTATGTATTTACATATCTGTATGTTTACAAAAATTTTTTTTTGTATGATTTAAAATTTCTTAATCTCTAGTTATATTTATTTGAATGCTTATAAAATTCCTAAAGTATTTGAAATTTTAAAGTTATTAATATCTAATTATATTTATGTACTTATGTTTTAAATATTTTTTTTTTTTTTTTTTTTTTTTTTTTATGATATAAATCTTTTTAAATTATTTTTGTGTATACTTTTAACTTTTGATTTATCTATTTCTATGGTTACATTTAAATCATCTATGTCTAGTATTTTATATGGACCTTTGTATGGGGGTTCTAGTTTTTTCCTATTCTCGGCTTTTGTTAAACTAGGTCTCCTATATTTAGTTCTATTTTATTCTGTTTCCTTTCAGAATCTAATTTTCTTTTATTTTTTACTTCTAAAATTATGTCTCTTGCTTTCTGTAATGAGTAGCGAAGTCTCATTTTAAGTTCACTTAAATAATTTTCAAGATTGTAAATTTTTTTAGGGACATATAATTCGTCACCTGGTAGTCTAGGAAGTTTTCCATATACTAGTTCAAATGGTGTGTAATTAGTATCTACGTTAGGGGTTGTGTTATAAGCGAAAGCAAAGTATGGTGTCCATTCGTGCCAATTGTTGTCTTCTACGAAGTTTAGGAAATATTCATTTAGAACACGGTGATTGCGTTCTAAAGTTCCTAAGGTTTCGTGATGGTATGGTGTTGAAAAATTTTGTTTTATTTTTAATAATGCACAAACCTCTCTCATAAGTTCATTAGTAAATTCTGTTCCTCGGTCCGTTTTGAGAACTTTAAATATACCGTACTTTAAAATTACTTGTTCCACAAGAGTCCTAGCTATTGTTTTTGAATCTTTTGATTCAATCGGACAAGCGATAACATATTTCGTCAGTTCGCATTGCATAGTGAGTATATATCTGAAGTTGCCTGACGGTCTTAGTGGTCCAACTGTGTCCATTACTACGATGTCGAAACTAGTTGATGGTGTATCAGTTATGTTAAAGGGTTCTTTTGTGTATCTCGTTAGTTTGTTCTTTTGGCATGAGTCGCATGTTCCTATATAGTTTTTAACCATTTTGTTCATATTTTTCCAAATAAATCGCTGTTTTAATTTTATTAATGTCTTTCTGACACCGAAATGTCCACTATGTGGTGAGTTATGGAATTCTTCTATTAGTCTGTATTGTTTTATATTATCATTTACTCTTTTTGGCATTTTGTATATAATTATATCGACGTCATTATTTTTTAATTTATTGTATTCTTCTTTCAATTTCTCTACCGGTATATATTTAAAAATTTCATCATTATCATATAGTACGTACTTTTTATTCTTCAATTTCTTTATTTTCAATAAAAGTTTCTCCATAAATGTTTCTGAAAACATTGGATTTTCGCTTCTATTGCATATCACACGTGTAATTTTATCATTATATTCATTCTGCAGATTATTATTATCATTATCATTATTTTCATATATAAATTTTATTCTTTGAAGCTTCTTTATATCATTCATTGATATACATTCCCACATATGAAGGTGATCAGTCTCCTGTTGAGATATGTAATTATTTTTCTTATTCTGAATTTCAATTTCATCGTTTTTCTTTTTAGTGTTTTTATTAAGCATGCTACGTGTTATTGCCAGAGTTTTTCTTTCTTTTTCATCAATACAGGATGGAATCATTTCTTTCAATATGTTTGAATTTAATTCTGAATAATTTTCGTCATCCTGGTGAGTGGTTTTATAGATGTTATAATATTGTAAAGGTATTGCAGATAGTTTAAGTTGTGATAATCGTATGGGTGTTTCTAATGTATTTAGAATCTTAATGTGACGATTACCATTTTTTGGTATTATCGTATTTGCAACGAAAATTCCGTGTTCTATTTCTTTATTACATATGACACTATCTTCACCTATTTCAATATTGATTTTTACTATTTTTTCACTTCTTGGGGGTATAATAATACTTCTTACTTGTTTGGCATTAGTTTCTATAGGAATTGTGATAATATCTTCATTTATATAAACACTGATGGTTTGTGTGTCATAATTTATTATGCAATTGTATTTATAAAAAAAATCCATTCCCAAAATTCCGTCTGTGTTTATCGGAAAGTCGCTGTTTACCAGATAGAATTTATGTTTCAAGTATTGTTCTCCAAGTGCTACTTCTAATTCAGTCGATCCGAGAGTTTCTGTATGGTCTTTGGTTATGCCATTCAACATAAAAATATCTTGTTCAAATACATTATATCCGTGTATAACATTTTCCTTGTAAAGAGATATATCAGAGCCAGTATCTATTAAAAAAGTCAATTTATAAGTCAGGTTTTTGATAGATAAATATATAAAGTTCGACGTGTTGGGATTTATTGTGTGAATCTGTAATTTTCCCCTTCCAGAGATTCGTTCTGAATCTCCAGGGTTTCTCCGTTTCCCTGTCGGTGTATTGTGCGTACGTTTGGGTGGTTATTCCTTTGATTGGTATGGTTGTTATTGTTATAGTTATTTCTATTATTTCTGTTGTAAGCATTATTTGTGTTATATCTACTGTTGGTATTAGTTCTATTCCTATTATAATTGTTAAAATTTCTACTGTTATTGCTGTTGTTATAGTTATTGTTGTGGTTTCTATTATTTCTGTTGCGATTAGTGTTAAAATCTTGTCTTTCTTGAATGTTGTATCTATTATTGTTATCGTTGTAATTGTTATTGTTCCTACTGTATTGGCCATAAAAATTGTTTTGTCTTGAATATTTGTTGTTCCGAAATTCTATATTGTTTTTGTTATTTCTATTTATTTGTAGGGTTTTAAATGTATCTGCTATGTGTAATGATCTTTCTTGTGTGATAGCAATATCATAAGCCTGCGATAGTCTTTGGTTGGGCTGCTATAACTGCTATTCGTATATTTTCATACAGACCTTCCTGAAAGATTTCCAGTGCTAATTTTTTGTTCATTTGTTTTATTGTAGCGCGGGGTATTTCGTTTGTATTGTGTCCTAGTTCTGAAATTTGTGCTAACGTCAAGTCTGCAATTAATGAAGTTATTTTTTCTTTATAATTTAGTACGTTACCCTTCTGCCTAGTATTCTTCAGTTCAAAATAAATGCTACTTGCTGTCCTTGTAGATTTGAAATTTTTAGTCAGTGAAGTTCTTAATTCGCTCAATGTTGTCGGTGTTTGTTCTATTGTTAAAATATCTCTCACTCTATCATTCAGTTTCATTGCTATTACATATTTTATCAAATGTTTTTTCCCTTGTTCATTTAATTCATCGTAGACTAGTTCAACCATCGATAGGAATGTTTCAATGTGTTTTGCCTTTCCGTCAAATGTCGGAATTGTATCCGAAGCCTGTTTACCGTTGAAATTAGACATGGTTCTAGCTTCTACTGTTTCCTCATTAGACATGGTTCCTAATTCTAATGTTTTTTCTCTAAAGAACTCTTTACTATTTCTTATAATAGTATCAAGTGCTGTCTGCTTTAATTCTTTAAATTGATTAATTTTTTCTTCTCTCGCTATTTTTGGTAAAGTTGCAATTATTTTACCGTATTTTTTACTAAGTTGTTTAATTAATATTATTTTTTGGATAACAGTTTCTTTAGTGTATTTTCTACTACCTGATTTTTTTGCATTTGTAATTATTTTTTGCAACTCTCTGTTTATTTCTTCCATCTACAATAAGTATTTATTTTATTTTATATACATATATGTTATACCTTTTGTTTCTTTCATCTACAATAAGTTTGTAATTTATTTTTCCTTATACTATACATTTTGTACTCTATTGCTAATAATTTCTCTTTTGATATAATTTCTTGTTAATTTCCATAATCCAAATACAATTAAAATAATTAAAAGTACTATTATTACTTCCTGGCTTATTGTAATTTTGTTGTCATTTATGGCGTATGCGTTTGCATTGCCTTCTATTTTTGCATCATTTATTCCCATGGTTTGGTCTATATTTCGTAGAATTATATCGAGTCTATCTTCTTCCGTAAGTTCAAAATTGTTCATTAGTTAAAGTTTTTCCATCCTACTTTCTTTAGCTCTATTAGTTGTTTTATTAGATTCTTCTTTTGGGTACCTTGGCTGATGTCTATGACTCTTTGCAGGTCTCGGCAAGCTGCTTCAAATTTTCGTTTTTTTCCTCCTCTCTTTTTTGTTATTGTGTATTTTGTTTCGGTTACTCTGGGGTTTCTGTTCTTTTCTTGCCTTGCCTTATACTGCTCGATGGTAATCCGTTTGGGGCCTGCTTCCTTTGGTGTTGGTATGTAAACCGGTGGTTGTTGTTGAGTGTTTTCCAAGGCAACTGGGACGTATTCTTGTGACTCGTTCACCAATTCTTCGTATTTTTTAAAAAGTGCATCTATTTCTTCCTTAGTACTCATTGAAATTATAGGATCAGCTTTTAAAACTTTTTTTTTTTTTTATAATTGTCTTAAAGGTTTAAATAATATTTTATAAAAATATTTTGCATGTACAAGAATTTCCGTTTTGAACAATAATAATTTTAAAATTTTCTTTTTCTTTGCAAATGTTTTTTTTTTTGTTCTCCCCGTATAAAGGATTTGATCGTTAAAATTTAATGGCCAGTGGCGCCAAAACGCAGGATCGCCATGTGGTGAATTTGTAAGGGTTTATAATATTGAGGATTTGTAAGGTTTGTTAAAAAAAATGTTTAAGTATTATCTTAGCACTTCTGCCGATTCTACCGAGCATCAAAATGCCCCTTTTGAGAATGTGTAATAAAAAAAACAATTCTTAGTTGTTAATCAAAACAAATTCTGAATTTTATTTACAAAATTAGTGGCTTATATACTAAAATTAATTCTAGTCAGCATAAGTTTGCAGTTCATGAATTCCCACGAATTATGCTGACGCTTACACAATCAAAAATAAAAATATAAAATTGATTACGTCTACTTAACAATTAAAAGTTATTAATTTGTGTGTTATTGACTTCTGCACTGACAAGGTAAAGAATATTATATTTCAATACAGTGACGTGCAGAAGTGGACATACACTACAATACGTTATCAGATTCATAGACTATTTTCGAGTCAGTAAGGAAGTATTTTTAATGCTGCTGCAAGAAATGGAGCCGAGAATGCAAACGCATTTTCGAAACACACACATTCCTGCTGCTACTAAACTGGCAACGTTCATGGCGTTTGTTGCTACCGGAGGCTACCAAAACTCCATTGGAAATGAAATTACATCTGCTGTATCAAAACCCAAGGTGTCGTGCATCATTAATGAATGTCTTACCATAATTAATGAGTACATTTGCCCAAAATGGATAAATTTGGACAGAACGGCAAATGAAGAGGGCGAGTCTAAACAAAGGTTTTACGTCACAGGTGGCCTACCTAGTGTGGTAGGATGCGTTGATGGGACCCACGTCCGAATAAAATCGCCTGGAGATGAAGTAAAGCATCTTTACTACAACCGTAAGGGTTTTTACAGCATCAATGTTATGGCTGTAAGTATTTATGTATATATATGCTACAAATAACTGTTCAGAGTTCAAATATTTATTTTCAGATAAGCGACCATAAAATGAAGATAATATACGTAGATGCTAGACATCCAGGAGCCAACCACGACGCTTTTGTGTGGAATCACATTTCCGCAAATGAATATTTCAGATCCCAATTTTTAAATGGAAAAAGAAATACCTGGTTGCTTGGTATGTACACTTACTTATGTTCATGTTTATAAAAATTTTAATTGAAATTTTAAGCTATTGCATAGCTTTTATCGCGGGCTTTGAGGTGACCGAATCAAGAAATTTTGAAACGTTTGTTTCTTAAGTCTTTTGTTTTTGAAACGAAAAAACCTGTCTTATGTTTTTGAAACGAAAAAACCTGCCACTAAGTTTGTTTCTTAAGTCTTTTGTTTTTTTAAGTATTTAAATCGCCCAATGTATGTTAACCCCTAAATTATGGAAATATTTTGATTTCATTAACATACAGTATTGCCAGAATAACAACGGAGTTATTAAACAAAACGTAATAATATAATTGCATCAGTTGATAAAAAATGCTATGCAATAGCTTTACCGCGGCAGTCCCCGAGTACCACATGTGTTTTTTTTACTTCTATGTATATTACAGGTGACGCTGGGTTTAAATTGCTTCCATATTTAATGACCCCTTATGCAAATCCTGTCGAGCAATGGCAAAAAGAATTTAATAAGAAGCATTCTAAAATTAGGAACATTATTGAGCGATGTTTTGGAGTTTTAAAAAACCGCTTTCGCTGCATAATCAGCTCCAGGGGTCTATTTTACAGCCCTGAAAAAACAACCAAAATTGTAAATGCTGGTTGCGCCCTTCATAATATTTGTATTGAATACAGATGTGAATTTTTTTCAGCCGGAATTATCTGCGAATAATATAAATATTGATTTGGGAGTGGAAGCAACAAACGACAATTTTGAAGAGTGTTCATTGGCTTCATCGATAAGAAACCAATTAGCAATGAATTTGAATTAAAATTATAAAAAGTACATGTTTTATTTTAAAAAAAATTAAAAAACACAAAATTTATTTTATAAATTCAATAAAATTTTATAAATAAAGCAGAATGACTAGAATTCATTTTTTATAACGGGGGAAAATTAATTTAAATATTGTATAAGGTCAGACAATGTTTTAGCCACTAGTCCTGCTGATTCGGCAATATTTTTGAAAGCTTTAGCTTGTTCCTCTGCATATTTCGCTTGCGACTCCATTACTTTTAACATCGCCTCTTGTGTTACTACTTGCTTTCGTAACAGTTCAAGTTCTTCCACATTTTCCTTTGTAGCTTGGTAATGTTTCCGTTTTCTTACCAATCTTTTCGGTATTTGTTTTGGTGATAAAATGGGCTGTGGTGTTGGTGTTGAACTTGGTGATGGAGCTGATAAATTACTCTTCTGTGCCAGAGTGTGTTCATTAGAACGATTTGGTGTAACTATTGCCACTTTGTAACTGGTCGTTGGCGGAGATCCATCGCAAATACCAATATTATTTGATATGGCACTGTTTAAACCGTGTACAGGTCCTTGTGGTGCAGCTGCAGACGACAGATGGCATAGCATGTCGATTTGTAGCTCAAGCGCAGTTAATGTTTTTATGCGGAAAGGTCCGCCACCAGTTCCTGAAATGCTTCTGTTGTTTTCTGCAATGTTTTGCTTAGTCCGACTTTTCAAGTCTGCCCAAGTCTGAAATATTTGGTGCTTTAGCGTCAAGAGTAATGAAATACACAAAGTACCTTTTTCCATTCCAGCACTGTTCTTTCTGGTGGACCTATTGCGTTTAAACCTTGTGCAATAGTTTCCCAAGCAGCATCCACTTCAGATTTCGTACTTTTAAACACGGGATTGCCAGTAGCTAGATGCGGAAAGGCTTCCATTTGGTCAATCAATTTTTGGAATTGGGCATACGTAGTTCGTCTATTTCTAAAAGTGGTTATCATTAGTATGTCACTTATGAATATAGATAAATGCAGCAAATACTTACATTTTTTTGTTGAAAGTGCTATTCATATCCATATTTTATTTTATATATAAATTATCTTCTTAAAATGTTTATATTTTTTTGTAAAGCGAAAGGTTTTTTTAAGTGACTATTTTGACATTTATGTTTCATGTAAAACGAATGAATTCATTTTATGATAACCAAATACATATAGAAAAGCTGAAAGCTCTTTTCTTGTCACTCACATGAAAATGACATAGTTTATAAAAACGTAAAAGTGGTTTCGTTCGTTTTTTATGAGAACGTATACAAAAATTCATTTTCGAAAAACAGGCTGTTAAAGTATTAATTGGATTATTTTGAGTTAAATTAAAATTTTGATTTATGATTATTCTAGAATAACTTCGTGAAATATAAAACTTCCTTGATTAGAAGTTTTAAAACCAGTTTTTTTTTTCTCTTGATTTGAGTCAATTCAAATCCTCATAATCCTTTTTTAAACGGTGAAATAATTCACATAGGTGTAAAAGCAAAGAATTTCACATTTTATATCAGAATTTCAGGAGAAATTTTCTTCATTTACTTCGTTTATTTGGAGTATTTATTTGTTGAATTCAGTTGAGAAATTTTCTTCATTTACTGAGCAAACTTAATAGTTGCTTTTAAATTGATCCATAATATATTGTTCTAATATCTTTCCTTCATAATGGGAGGCAAGGAATCAAAAATAGAAAATCCCAACGCAAATGTTGTTAATGAAGTAATGGTCAAAGTTGAATATCCAGTAGTGTACCTAGCAATAATTATTGCAATTCTTTTACTGCAATTCCTAACAACTTTATACCAACTTCACAAAAGATCTTTAAAAAATAAATATGTGAAGAACTTCAGTACCATTTCCGGACTCGACAAAGTCTAGTGAGATGGATAATGAAACAAATTTTTTTTTGCGATTGGGAATAAATCATTGTGAATGATTTGAAATCCTTTAATAAATTTTATGCGAAAAAAAATATACATTATGTAAATGTATACAACTTTTATTATATTAGAGAACAACTTTTAGTTGCTACTGAACTAAAAAGGGAATAGATATCGTAATCCCCAATTCCTTACATGAACAAATTTTAATACCTGAATTGAAAAGTAACTTAATAATGCCTCAAACTATAGTAGAGTTTTTAGGGACCGCATCCAGGCTACTTCCTGATTATGATGGCACCCCTGAAAACTTACAAAGTTTTATTGACGCGCTGAATTTAGTGGACTCAATAAAAGAGAGTCATGAATCAGTCGCCGTAAATCTAGTAAAGACCAAGCTAAAGTGTACAGCCAGAAATTTATTGTCGACTGAAACAACTTTGCAAGATATAATATTAAAACTGAGATCTTCAGTTAAAGGAGAATCAGTAGACGTTATTACTGCTAAAATTATGAACAGTCTGGTAAGAATGCTAATGCTTATGCCAAACAGGTGGAAGACCTCACAAAGAAATTGGAAACGGCATATATATCAGATGGTCTATCTAATGAAACCGCAAATAAATATGCAACTCGCTCAGCAGTTACAGCTATAGTAAAGAATGCCTCAAATGATAGAGTAAAACTAATCATGGAATCAGGCACCTTTAATAATATGAATGATGTAATATCAAAATTTATAACTAGTTGTACCGATGTATATGGTCAACCAAATTCTATCCTAGCTTACGGCTCACAAAACAGTCGTAATAACTATCCTTCTAATAGTCGAAATTCTAGAAATTTTAATAATTCCAATTCTAGAAACTTTAACAATTCAAATCCTAGAAATTTTAATAACTCTAATCGTAGAGATTTTAATGATTCAAATCCTAGAAACTTTAATAGTTCAAGAAACTATAGTCCTAGAAATAATAATTCCAACTCAAGGAACTATAATAATCCCAACTACGAGAATTTTAATAGAAATCCTAACAGAGGAAGAAATAACTATACAAATAATAACAGTAACCATTACAATAATAATGGATACAATTCAAGAAATAACAATAATGTACCATGTATTACCGATGAAAATAATTCGGGAAACGTACAGCCACCCCAACATACTTCTTAGATGAAAAATACATAGCATACAATTAAACTTATATAGCTATTTGATATCCCGAACTACTTTAAATGACAATAGGTCAACCTTTTTAATAGACACTGGCGCAGACATATCAGTTATCAAACATAATCAAGTTCTGAACGAACCAATAAATGTAACAAAAAGAACTAATATAAACGGTATTGGACAAGGTCTCATAACTACATTGGGAAAAGTGAGAACTGATTTAAAAATAGATAGATTTCTTATAGCACATGAATTTCATGTTGTCGGAAATGAATTCCCTATTCAAGTTGATGGAATAATAGGAATAGACTTTATTAGAAAATACAGATGTGTATTAGATTTTCAAGACAATGAAGATATTATCACTTTGAGAACAAATGATGTTCCATATGATATATCTATCCCACTTATGAGTGCTCCTAATATTAATTCCATATCAGTTCCTGCTAGATCAGAAGTGATCAGACCAATTAGATTTGATTCTACTGAAACAGAGGTATTGATACCGCAACAAATGCTTCAAGATGGTGTATACATTGCTAACACAATTACATCAAAATCAAAGCCTTTGGTAAGAATTATCAATACAACTGAAAATGATTTGATCATTAATAATGTCCAAATATTAACAGAAAGTCTGAATGACTATAAAATCGTAAAGCAAAACCATGACCCACAGAAAAATAAAGAAAAACTTGAAAGGTTATCAAAAAACTTTCCAGAATTCGTTGATAAAGAATTAAAAACACTGTGTCATGAATTTATAGACGTATTTGCTTTAGAAAATGAAAAAATAACAGTTAATAATTTTTATAAGCAAAAGCTTAAACTCCACAATAAACAACCGGTTTATATAAAAAATTACAGAATACCTCACTCACATAAAGAGGAAGTAAACAAACATGTTGATAAATTGATAAAAGACGATATAATAGAGCCATCAGTGTCTGAATATAATAGTCCTATTCTTTTAGTACCTAAAAAACCTCTCCCAGGTACAAATCAGAAAAGATGGAGACTAGTAGTAGATTATAGGGGAGTAAATAAAAACTTAGTAGCTGATAAGTTTCCGTTACCACGTATAGATGATATACTCGACCAATTGGGCCGAGCTAAATTTTTCTCTTGCCTTGACTTAATGTCAGGTTTTCATCAAATAGAACTAGACAAAGATATCACATCCTTTTCTACAGAAAAAGAATACTTCCGTTTTAACAGATTGCCATATGGTATAAAAATAGCTCCAAACTCATTTCAACGAATGATGTCCTTGGCTTTTGCCGGATTATCACCAACACAAGCTTTCGTATATATGGACGATTTAGTTGTGATTGGTTGTTCTACAGAACACATGTTGCGTAATCTCAAAGACGTATTCAGTTTATGTAGAAAATATAATCTTAAATTGCATCCTGATAAATGTTTATTCTTTTGTCGTGAAGTGACGTTCCTTGGTCACAAATGTACTGACAAAGGTATTTTACCTGACGACAGTAAATTTTCTATAATTGATAAATATCCTACACCAAAAAATGGTGATGAAGCTAAACGCTTCGTAGCTTTTTGTAACTATTATCGACGGTTCATACCTGGTTTTGCTGAATTATCACGACACATAACTAGGTTGTCGAGAAAAAATATACAATTTGAATGGACTCAAGAATGTGAACATTCTTTCCAAACCCTCAAATCACATTTACTGAGTCCTACAATACTTCAATATCCAGATTTTTCTAAGGAATTTTGTATCATACAGACGCAAGCAAGCACGCTTGCGGAGCTGTTCTCAGTCAAGAAAAACAAGGTGTTCAGCTACCTGTTTTTTATGCATCCATATCTTTCACTAAGGGTGAAAGTAATAAATCAACAATAGAGCAGGAACTAACTGCAATACATTGGGCTGTAAAATACTATAGGCCATATATCTATGGAAGAAAGTTTGTGATCAAAAGTGACCACAAACCACTAACTTATCTATTTTCATTAAAAAATCCTTCATCAAAGCTAATGCGGATGAGATTGGATTTAGAAGAGAATGATTTTGTAATCGAGTATGTTAGGGGTGAAGACAATACAGTGGCAGATGCGCTGTCACGAATAGATTTTGAAGATATAAAAAATACAGAGATCAATAAAATACTGAAGGTAAAAACAAGACTTCAGTCTAAAAATAGTTGTAACAATAAGGTTAAAACAAACCCTAATTGTAAAACATCGGTTGGTTTGAAAGTATATGAGGTGATAAATGCCCAAGAGCACCGTAAAATACCAAGATTGTATTTTACTAAAGATAAAATAATAATAAAAAAAAGGAAAGCGAGTACTTTCCGAATTTAAGTTGAACGACACAGTTATAAATAGAAATGTAGACTTAGGTCACCTCTTTTTAAAGCATGAAAAAGTAGCTGATAATATGGGTCTGACAACATTGCGACTTTCACTAGATGATAGTACGCTTTATAACCTAGGAACAAATATAGAAACCTTCAAAGAGAAAGGTAATGAAATCTTGCAAGATTCTAATTTAACTATTGTGCTCACACCAAAATTAATTAAAGTCAGCACCGATTCAAAGAAATTAAACATCATGCGAAAATTTCACAATAATCCAATAACTGGAGGACATCCAGGAGTAACACGCATGATAAAGAAAATACAACTACAATACCATTGGAAAGGTATGACCAGAGACATCGCAAAGTATGTCAAGCAATGCAAAGAATGTCAAATAAATAAGACAACGTTTAAAGGCAAAGAATCCTTTGTTTTAACACCAATTCCTCAAAAAGCGTTTGAAACAGTCATAATAGACACCATTGGACCACTTCCAAGGTCAGATTCACAGAATGAATACGCTGTGACAATGATGTGTGACTTGACTAAATATTTAGTAGCAATTCCCATACCAAATAAATCATCCAGAGAAGTTGCAAAAGCAATTATGGAAGGTTTTATTTTAATATACGGTCCTATGAATAAAATAATTACCGATATGGGTACGGAATATATGAATCAAGTTCTGAAAGAATTATGTGAATTAATGAAGATAGAGAAATTAAACTCTACTCCCTATCATCATGAGACACTCGGTACTGTTGAGAGATCTCACAGAACATTCAACGAGTATTTAAGATCTTATGTATCATCAGATAAATCTGATTGGGATAATTGGCTAAAATTGTTCATCTTTTGTTATAATACAACTCCATCCACAGCTCACGGATATTGCCCGTTTGAGTTAGTTTTCGGAAAAATGCCACCTACTTTAGAATTCACAAACACTATAGATCCAGTCTATAATAAATTTAAATTTAGATTGCAAGTAGCTCAACACCGAGCAGCATCTATGATTGAAAATGCAAAGCTTGAAAGACAGAAAATCTCCAGTGAAAAGGCCAAATCAATTAACGCGGCCATAAATGATCTTGTTTTAGTCCGCAATGAAGCTGGACACAAATTAGAAGCTGTATATAAAGGTCCATACAAGGTAATAGGCCTTGATGAAAATAATAATGTTGAACTAATGGACGAAAACAAAAAAAAAATTTAAAGTCCACAAAAATAGAATCAAAAGATTCAATTAAAATTTTTTGCATACATCGGTTAAAATGTGATTTTGTGGTAAAGCATTTTAATACAATTCAATTTATCATTTATCTTTAACATAATCATAAAATCAAGATTATGTAATAATTTTATAATAACGTAATTTTTATATAAAACTTTTTCTTTGCATACAGTGGTTAAAGTGTGATTTTGTGGTAAAGTGTAGTGTGTTTGACTAACCACAGTCGCACAAGCGGCTGTCCAGAACTTAAATTAAGTAAAATTACATTTTTGTAAATGTTAAATAAATTAACAAACAACATTTAATAAACTTTTTCTTTTACATGGCGATCCTGCGAACATAATCTAGCCAGTTTTATTGAGTTTCATATTAAAGAGACTTTAAAAAAAAAAAGTTAATTAAAATAATATAAAGTAATTTTTTCATAAAATAATAATAAAAAAAAAAAGAAGATGAAAGTACATAAAATTAAATAGTCCCTAAAATCCTCTCTGAAATCATGAATCAAGTTTCTAGTAACAATTGTGAAAATAAAACCCCAACAAACACGACCATGCCACACATCCAAATATAGTCCACCAAATGAAGGCACAGACACTGCAAATGAATTGTGTTCACTTCAGTGAAAATCGTTTTTTGATAATGCAACAGCAGCAAGAGCAACATCTCAAGCAATTGTATCCTGCTCCATATTTTATAAACATATCGCAGCAACGAGCAAATCAATGAATGGAAGTTGATTGTAATAAAGATGAAAACATCGATGGAGTCATAAATGCCGAGATTGCTAACAGTGATTTACATCCTTAACTAAGTATAATTTTGTGCTCTATGTTTAATCTTTTAATTTAAATATACATACATACATATATTTTTGAATAGTGTAATAATTTTTTTTCTTTCAATTTAAATTTGATTTAAATATACATGCATATATTTTTTAAATAATGTAATATTTTTTCTAAAAAAAGTTGTGTTTTGTCTTTTAATTTTTTTCGCTTTAAAGAAAACTTATATATAAGATTTATCGCTGAGATACTTACGAGTCCCTCCAGTCGATAATATCAAAAATAACTTAAATAAAATTATAACTAATATGTATGTCACTGAGAAACTCACGAGTCCCTCCAGTTGATATATATATATATATTCTACTATATATGATTCTACCCTGAATTTTCCTAAAATAATATGGCGAAGTAGTTCCATAAGAATAAATCGAACAGATTAAATAATTTGAGATATTGATTGATTTTTTTTTAAATGAATTAAATTTTAATTTATGATTGTAATTTTCCTAAAATAATAGGGTGAAATAAACCCATAAAAATAACTTTAGCAGATTTAATAATTTTTATGAATTAGATACTTTGAAATATTGATTGGTTAATGATCATACTTCGAATTAAGAAATAACATAAAATAATAAATAATATGGTGAAATAATTCCATAAAAATATAGAATTTTTTTTTTAAACTTAATAACAGATTTTTCTTTTGAATACATTTTTGGTAATACCATGATATTTTTTTTTGATATAAAGTAATACTTCAATATGCTTCGAATTTTGAAAGATTTTTTCAAACATAATTATTATCGGTTGGTTTAGAAATAAATATATGAGGTGATAAATGCCCACGAGCACTGTGAAGTACCTAGACTACTTCACTAAATTAATAATGAAAATAAATGAAAATAAAAAAGGGAAAGCGAGTACTTTCCAAATTTGAGTTGAACGACAAAATTATAAATAGAAACGTAGACTTAGGTCACCACTTTCTAAAGCTTGAAAAAGTAGCTGATAATATTGCTCTGACAACATTGCGACTTTCACTAGATGATCGTACGCTTAATAACCTAGGAATGAATATTGAAAACCTTCAAAGAGAAAGGTATTGAAATCTTGCAAGATGCAGATATAACTATTGTGCTCACAAAAAAAAAATTAAATAAAATCACCACCGATCAAAAAAAAAAAAAAAAAGCAAATGAATAAGAATTTTTCATGAACAAAGTAAATGAATAGAAGTATGTAAATTTGAATTGAATTTTTTTTCCTGTTTTCAAGATAATTTTGAATTAAGAAATGAAATAAATAAAAATAGAGGTATGATACATTTAAAATCAAGGTATATTGCTTAAAATGAATTTTGTTTTTGCATTAGTGCAACAAATTTTTTGAAATACGTCCATTATAGGCCAATTTTTAATGGCTTTGGACAATTTTTTTAATTGCATAATAAGTAATTAATATGAACAAAGTGAATGAATAGTTAAAAATTTTTTTTTGTAATGAATAGTTAAGAATTTTTTTTGTAATGAATAGTTAAGAATTTTTTTTTGTAATGAATAGTTAAGAATTTTTTTTTTAAGAGAAAAATACAATCTTATAATAAAGTAATTTTTTCATGCATGCATGTAAAAAAAAATTGGCGCCAAATAAACATTAAAATATATCCAACAAAACATTTAAATATATCAAAATAATACATATATTATATTTACTTTAATTTTTTAATTTTTTTAAATATATAATTTTTACTCTATTTTCATAATTTTGTTATATGCAAAGTTCCTTATCTTTATAAATATTACATATTAATTAAAATATATAACCCTTACTTTAATTTTTTGGAGTATATTTGTTAACTGTACAAGTTGTTGATTAGTATCTTGAGTCTACAATTATTATAATAATCATATAATTTTTTTTTTACTTTAATAATAATAAAATTTTTTTAATAATATACATGAATTAACATTTTCTAAAAAAGGGAGGGAAGGCATTATCCCTAAAAATCCCTGTAATTTTTAACTTTATAATTTCTTTATTACTAGTAAGAATAATCAACTCAGTATTGATTATTCTTTCTGAAAAAGGGAGGTGTAGTGTGTTTGACTAACCACTACTGCATGCCGTCTGCATGCAGCAAGTGAAACATAACACTCTTGTTATTGTTTGAATAAATGTCCACATTCCAATTGTATGATCAGAATGTATTATGCTGATCATGCATATTCCCACACATACTTTGTGTATGTGTTAGTTTTAAGACATAGAATATTTTAGCATTATTAAGATTGAATAAGAAAATATAATTAAGTTCATAATTGTGTCGCAAACTGGACAGTCGCACAAGCAGCTGTCCAGAACTCAAACTAATCATTCAATAAAACTACTTTGTGTAAATATTAAATAAATAAACAAACAATAATATCTTTTCATTTTACACTTTGACAAATTTAATTAAATTAACAAAGAACATCAAATTCTATTTACAACAAAAGCATTTTAATACAATTCAATTTATCATTTATCTTTAATATAATCATAAAATCAAAATTATGAAATAATTTTATAATAGCGTAATTTTTTTTTAAAAAGGGAAGGGAAGAATGTCCCTATAATTTTAATATTGAATACCTCTAATTTTAATCTTAAATCTCTTTAATTTTTAATCTTACAATTTTAAACCGCCATATTTTTAATTTTTACATTTTTAATTACCAGTAAGAATAATCAACTTAGTATTGATTATTCTTTCTGAAAAAGGGAGGTGTAGTGTGTTTGACTAACCACTACTGCATGCCGTCTGCATGCAGCAAGTGAAACATAACACTCTTGTTATTGTTTGAATAAATGTCCACATTCCAATTGTATGATCAGAATGTATTATGCTGATCATGCATATTCCCACACATACTTTGTGTATGTGTTAGTTTTAAGACATAGAATATTTTAGCATTATTAAGATTGAATAAGAAAATATAATTAAGTTCATAATTGTGTCGCAAACTGGACAGTCGCACAAGCAGCTGTCCAGAACTCAAACTAATCATTCAATAAAACTACTTTGTGTAAATATTAAATAAATAAACAAACAATAATATCTTTTCATTTTACACTTTGACAATTTTAATTAAATTAACAAAGAACATCAAATTCTATTTACAACAAAAGCATTTTAATACAATTCAATTTATCATTTATCTTTAATATAATCATAAAATCAAAATTATGAAATAATTTTATAATAGCGTAATTTTTTTTTAAAAAGGGAAGGGAAGAATGTCCCTATAATTTTAATATTGAATACCTCTAATTTTAATCTTAAATCTCTTTAATTTTTAATCTTACAATTTTAAACCGCCATATTTTTAATTTTTACATTTTTAATTACCAGTAAGAATAATCAACTTAGTATTGATTATTCTTTCTGAAAAAGGGAGGTGTAGTGTGTTTGACTAACCACTACTGCATGCCGTCTGCATGCAGCAAGTGAAACATAACACTCTTGTTATTGTTTAAATATTTGTCCATGCTATGACTGCATGATCAGAGTATACAGAATGTATTATGCTGATCATGCATATTCCCACACATACCCTGTGTCAGCGTTGTCAACTTTGAAATTTCAAAAGGCACCAAAATGGAGAAAAAAACGCGCCATTCAACAAAAAAACGCACCATGTTCAGAATTTTTTTTTTTATTAAATTAATTTTGCGGCTTTACAAAATCCAAAATTCTAATGTTGATACAATATTGTGCCATTGCATGAAGTGAATTATTCTCCACCGATTTTGAATACTAGATAGATAATATTTCGACATCGGATTGAAATTGTACTGCTAATGGCATGATATCATATTTGTAATGGGATAAAACATTTTGTACAATGTTGGTTCTTGATGTCGTTTGTAGCTACTCGTAAATGGGCTTAAAGCTGCAATGTGTTTCCGTGTTCCAGCATGCCGAACAAGGTTGGATATTTAGGCGTGATATCGCATTTGCAATAACATCTTGCTTTTGTGTTATTATTTGGTCAAGGCCGAATCCATTGCTTAAACTCACATTGTGATTCTCAAATCTTTTTGTATTTCGCTTATGATCTATTGATACTAACTTTAAATATTTCTTTTAGTAAATAGAAATTTTATTAATTTTAGTGTTACTACACTTTATATAAACGCATTTTTTATGCATTTTATAAAAATCGAGAATACTTTGTTTTTGTTAAGCTCTTTAACAGACTTGACAGCAACTTTTACAACAACGAACAATTATGTACTCTGCAAATCTAAAAGGGACAACAAATTTCTTATAATGAAATGTTACAAATTATCTATAACAACAAGACGGTTTACCGGTTTTTGCGAATGTGTTTTGGTACCTGTTAAACATCATTAATGGTTGCTCTTATTATGGTCTGTAAAATTTAATGTAAAAATTGTACACAATTGAATGAAATGGTATTGAAACAGTTGTATTTTTTGTATAAAATTCTTTTGTGTTTAATATACTTTGGAGCCACCCAAAATTAAAAAAAACGCACCAAAATTTAAAAAAAAGCGCACCACGCACCAACTCAGATATTTTTCGCACAAAATATTTAGAAAAGCACCAAAAAAGTTGCGAAACGCACCAAGTTGACAACGCTGCCCTGTGTGTGTATTAGTATTAAAATATAGAATGTTTAAGCTAGACTTAAGATACTAAATAATAATTTGTACAGTTAAGAAATGTAAAACAAAGTGAACAGTCGCAAAAGCGGCTGTTCAAACAATTAATAAATAATAGAACAAATCTTTGCATAATAAAGAACATTTTATAAAAATAACAAAGAATTAACATTGAACATTTTATTTATATAACAATCAAGAGCAACTTGTTTTAATGTTCGCGTTGCTAATAATGGTGCTGCTGCTGTACCATATGTCACAGTATTAAGATAATATTCTTTCATTTTTATATCAGGTGAGTAACGCCATAAAATTGTTTGATACGGTCTGTCTGCAGGATGTATCATCACCTGCCTATACATTTTCTCAATGTCAGCAGTGACGCCTATTTCATATTTTCTGAATTTAAGTAAAATTCTATAAAGATCGTTCTCAATGGTAGGACCAGTAAGCAGGTAGTCATTTAATGAATAATTATTTGAGCTCTTGCATGAGGCATCAAATACTAGCCGCAGTTTTGTTGTGGTGCTTGATGGTTTGAGAACTGCGTGATGTGGCAAGTAATATTTTACATCTTTTGTCAAAACTGGTTGCATATAGTTAAGATCTTCATAATCTTTCATAAATTTACAGAATTCAGTTTTAAGTTCATGAATTTGCGTTCCATGGACTCTAGTCTTTTTAATGCTTGACTTCTAGACTCACCAAGGTCCACTGTATATGACTTAAAAGGAAGCCTGACCATATACCGACCATCTTTTTGACGTTGAACGTTTTCAGAATAGTGTGTTTCGGCCATTTCTTCTTCTGGATTTAAATATTTACTGACATCTTGAATATTTTCAACATCCCAAAATTTCTGCAATTGAGTATCTAGATCAGAATATAGATGGGCAACAAAGGATGATTGTTCTGTTTCGTTAACATTTCTAATAATTATCCATCGAAAAATTGTGTTTATAGCAATTGGAGATCCAGATGGATGTGAAATCTTGCCATCTACAATGCAATAAGCGAATACATCTGCGCCTATAATGATATCTATTCGATTCTTTGTGAAGTATGCGGGATCAGCAAGTTCTAAGTTAGAAAAAAAGTCTAAACCTTTGTCATTAATAGTGTGGGATGGTAGATATTGTGTTAATTTCGATAAACAATATGACTTTGTGATTAACGTCTGATTAGTTTTTGTGGAATATAATTCAAGTTCAACTATTCCTCTTGTATAATTTGGATTGTTGTTACCTACTCCATAAAGTAGAGTTTTGTCATATGTACGTGTTAAATTCAATCGCTGGACACAAGCCTCTGATACCAGAGTAGACTGTGCGCCTGAATCGACTAAAGCACGACAAGGATGTAAAGTGTTATTCTTGTCGCGGACCATAATAATAGCAGTTGGTAACAAAGTTGTTTGTTGTCTTATTTGTTACTAACTGAAGTTTTATTATTGTTATGTACATTTTGATATCCTTGTATATCTATATGTAATAACGTATTGTGTTTCAAGCTACATGTTTTACATGAACTTGACTTGCAATCTTTAGAAAAATGTTTTTCTCTTCGGCAATTAAAGCAAAGTTTATTTGGTTGTACTACCTTTCTACGTTCATTAATGTTCAAAGCATTGAATCGTTGGTATCTATACAAAAAATGGTTTTCATTACACACCGGGCATGAATCTTTGATTGTTGTAACCGCTACAGACTTTCCTTGCGTTCGTGTAAAATGTTTATGTTGATGTGGATCTTCCAATTCGATTAAGCGTCTCTTCATAAATTTTAATAATTGTGGAAATGTTTGAATTTCATTACCTTTTTTTTCTCTACGCAAAGTGTTATTGATTCTGAGTCTAATTTGTCTGCAATATGGTATAGTAAAACTGAATCCCAAGTCTATATTGAGTCATTGATGATTTTCATGGCATTGTAGCTTTCAACTGTATTATTGTATAATCACTTAAAATTTGCATACGTAGCATTTCTGACCGGGGAACTAGCTTCAGGACCTTATACAACTGTATCCTCTAAATTATTTTGGAATCGACCCAGCCATGTAGCTTTGTCTGTGAAAAACATTTCTTCTATCTCATCTCTATATACGTTTTCAGTTTCAATTTGTTCTTGAGTTTCACAAATTGAGTCTATTTCATCTTGAAGTTCTTTGTAAGCTTTATAAATAGTATCAAGTTCAATAGTACGTACCTTCGCTTCATCGTAAGTTGAATTTTGTTTGTTCAGGAAATTATAATTTTTAGTTATAGATCGCTTTATTTGTACACGTTTTTTCTTTAAAGCTTCCATTTTTATTAATTTCAAGCAAAAATTAAATGTTAATTAATTATCAGAAAAATAGTGTTGTTATGATTTATTTGGTTTCTTAAATGTTTACTGTGTTGCTTGCAATTTTACTTATATGTTATATTAGTAAATGACACTGACATAGTTTTTAAATTGTTATATTAACCTTGACACAGATTTTCAAATTTTTATATTACCCAAGACACAATGTACTTCTTTATCATTTAACAGATTGACATATTATCCAAGACATTTAAACTTATTAACCATTGATATAATGCAATTAGCAGCGTTGTCAACTTTGAAATTTCAAAAGGCACCAAAATGGAGAAAAAAACGCACCATTCAACAAAAAACGCACCAAGTTCAGAATTTTTTTTTATTGAATTACTGCCTGTTCCACGATGTCGATCGACAACTTAAGCGAGCGACATCAAGTCACTCACTATCGATCGCTTAAGCGCCCCACTAAATATCGACTTGTCGGTCGTCTGGCTTTACGTGTTTAACGTAATCATTGTCAAATGACTATGTATATTGCCACATCAAATATTCCATGTTAGTTGAGCCATAAATATGGCCATTTGAACGTGGCACAACTACCAGGTATGCACACTTCGATAACAAGTACAACAAACGAAAAACAACTAGTATATTGTTGGTATAAAATACTCGTTTTTTTATTGAAACAATCAAATAAATTTAACAATTTCTTAAAAATGCTTTACAAACTGTAACAATTATTTGTGTATGCTGTAAAACTGTATCAGTTAGTATGCAAATTTGATCTAAAGCTATCTGAGTCAGCTGTGCTAGTCAGCTCACCTCTTGAATATGCCTTGCTTCAAATGTAAACACAAAACATATGTTTTCAATAAATCAATTTTGTGAAAAATAACTTATAGCAAAATAATTTTTTGATATTGTGTATATTTTACAAATTCAACTAGAACCTGCATCTGCTTCAGATTTGCCTTTTTAAGGCTGAAAAATGTTGTTGGTAATAAATAATTATTAGCTGTACAAGAATATTTTTATCAAAATACATATTTATATACATGAATACGTACATATCAATTTTCCTTCATGAAATTTCTAAAATTATTTATAAAATAACCAATTTTTTATATATTTTGTCAAATTAATTTCTCAGTCGACAACCAAAAAGCCAGTGACTGATTTTGACAGTTGTTGTCGTACAATATTTCTTAGTGGGGCGCAAATTTGTACAAGAATGCTTACGTTATCGCTCGCTTTGATTGTCGATCGACTTGTCGTGCTGAAAACTCTTAGTGGGGCGCAAATCAGCTGTTTGTCGTCACAAAAGCAAGCGAGCGATAGCGGTCGACATAGTGGACCAGGCAGTTAATTTTGCGTCCTTACAACATTTAAATTTAGTCCAAAATTCTAATGTTGATATAATATTGACATTGCATGAAGTGAATCATTCTCCACCCTTTTTCAATACTAGATAATATTTCGACATCGGATTCAAATTGTACTGCTAATGGTATGATATCATATTTGTAAAGGGCTTAAAGCTGCAATGTGTTTCCGTGTTAAAGCATGCCGAACAAGGTTGGATATTTAGGCGTGATATGGCATTTGTATTAAAAACATCTTGCTTTTGTGTTATTATTTGGTCAAGGCCGAATCCATTGCTTAAACTCACATTGTGATCCCCAAATCTTTTTGTATTTCGCGTATCTCCTTTTTCAGACTCCATTATTGACACTAATTTTAAATATTTCTTTAGTAAATAGAAATTTTATTAATTTTAGTGTTACAACACTTTCTATAAACGCATTTTTTATACATTTTATAAAAATCGAACAGTGTTCGATAGTCTCGAGAATACTTTGTTTTTGCTAAGCTCTTTAACAGACTTGACAGCAACTTTTTCTCTTATTATGGTCTGTAAAATTTAATGTAAACATTGTACACAATTGAATGAAATGGTATTGAAACAGTTGTATTTTTTGTACAAAATTCTTTTTCTCATACTGAAACAAAAAATTGTGTTTAATATGATTTGGAGCTACCCAAAAATAAAAAAAAACGCACCAAAATTTAAGAAAAAGCGCACCACGCACCAACTCAGATTTTTTTCGCACCAAAAAAGGTGCGAAAAGCACCAAGTTGACAACGCTGGCAATTAGCTTTAGAAAATTCGCAGTAGGAATCTAATTAGTTCGAAACTTTTTCTCAATTGTGATTTTTTTTTTGTTTTGTTATTATTGTGATTGAATCTAATTACTTTTGAATTAAACGACTTTTCACCAGTATCATGTTACGCATCTTTTATGCATGTATGTAAGATTACTGTGACTGACACCTGTATGATGATGCTTGTGTTTCGCAACTCACTCTCACTATGTTTGTGTATGTATGTATGTACACTTTCATATGTATAACCAACCACCTCATGTTCTTGGCTTCACAACTCACAAATTCACAAATAATAAACTTAACAATTCGGATCGTTAGGACCAAAAAATATGTTGAAATGTTGATGAAGTAGACTGTATTCTTTCTTTATTTGTTGAATAAAACTCTTATTATTTGTTAAATTTGTTTTATTTAATTTTAATTCAAGTATGACATTGTTCGTATATCTTTGTGGTAACTACAAGGCGGATTTATTATAATTCGCCATTGCTCCGAATTCATAAATTCGCCATTTCCAAACGATTGTCAAATTTTGTAGTATTTCCTTTTCCATTAAATTCTTTGTTTACAAACAAATTGTATATATTACATAGAAAATTTTATTTGCTTCTGGGTTACATTTTGTAATTTGTATTCTGCACTTTCATTCCATTATCTCCTAAAATCTCCAAATTAGTTTATGAAAACAAATTCAAATATATGAAAAATATTAACTTTGTTAGAAATTTATATTGTTTACTAAAATAATATTTTTTAGTCATTAGAAAATTCCTATTAATTAGGGTTAACTCAATACAGACAATTTACATAAGTATATCTAAGTACTTAGGACTTCGAAATCTTCAAAACAAACACATTTTAATGTAGAATTTTAGAAGATGGATGGAGTATCCGATCAAATATATTTTTTTTATATAAGAAATATGTATATGCCAAAGAAAGAGAATTACGCGGTTTATGTTTGTTTGTAAAGTATATATTTGTTATGCAACAGCATTCTAAATATTTTTAAATTTACTCGGCGCAAATATTTCAAAGGATATAGTTATGCAACATTTAGAGGCTAGCTGAAGCATTCATTAAAAATCAATATAAATTTGATTTGTTTTACAAAAAAAAAAAAAAATTACTGGACATTTTTTATTAAAACTTGTACATATTTCAAAATTAATTTACTTTTTATGAACATTGCAAAAGTTGTATGTATAGAGTAGATTTTTTAATCCCAACTACAAAAATATATCCCCAGTTTTTGGATATGGCCGTTTAGATGGGAGCACTAATATATATTTCATTTCTTTATTTCATACTTTCTTTACAAAACAAATTTGACAATAGTTTGGAAATTTACACAAACAAAATGCATGTTGCTTTTCGTGTTGTATTTGTTTTATTCTGGCTCCCACCTTATAATAAATTCGCCTTGGGTAACAAGAATGAATAATGTGTAATATATAAAGCAAACGATAATGAAAGATAAAAGCATTCTTGCAAATTTAAGTGTCTAGTTCCAGTGTTGCATTGACAGCTAGTGTAAAATGATCTTAGTATGATACGTATTAAAAAATGTGATGTAATTATAATGTAATGATGACACTCAGCAACAATTAATTTGTTTAAAAATATTGTTGTTATCCTGTTTTGTTGTTTTTTAACTTTAATCCTGAAGAAGCTACACAAAGGAGTAAGCGAAATATCGATTAATAAAATTTTATAACGTTTTTTATAAAAAAATTGACCTCAAGCTCATCTATCAAATATAAATAAAAATAGTTAAATTTAAAAATCAAACCAAAAAAGTTTCTCTTGAGTAGAACAAAAAAATCAGGAGATTGGGCATTGTAGGATATAATTCGCTGGCAGCACTGTAATGTTTAATATATAATAACAAATTAAAACAAAAAAATAAAAAATTTCCCAGCTAGCATCCGGTAGAAATAAGTGCGTATTCTATTTGTATTTGTATAAATAGAATGTGTAATGACGTTCATCGAAGCTACCTAACAAGTAGTGAAAGCATTTGCACATGAATACTGACGAGGTTTAGTGGCTTCTACCGAAAACAATGTTTATTCTCTTCAGCCAAACTCAAAAAAAGTAGATATGCAGTAAACGAGTTTAAAGTTGCGCATTCGCTAACAACTTAATGGTAAGCGAAAATTTAATATTTGTCTCAAAACTTTAGTATGCAAGATATTTGAATGAAATTTTTACACATTCTGAAGCACAATATGAGAATTAATGCTGCATAATTAATTAAAAAGTTAAATACATACATTGATTTATGACTGTATTGCAGCAAAGGCTCGATATGAAAACAATTTCATATACACATATGTATGCAAATATGTATATATTTTATATGTACATATATATTTTATGTTATAATTCTATGATATTACTAGATGATTTTCCGGCTTTGCCCGAAAGCTTTTTCTTATGTGCAAGAACCATTCTCCCCACTCATCAACCCATTTTTCCAATATTGGCGGACGTAGCACCATCTGTCCTTCAACAACATAAATTATAAATTATTTCATTGACTAAAACTCTATTTCGAATAAAAACAGAACACCAAACAAACTGTTCATACCATGAGTGAGAACATTTTGTTTCACTTCGTTAACACAAAGAGTTTGTTCATTGAAACGATTTTTATTTCGAAGTTCCCGCTCTCATCTCACATTTTCTTATTAATACGCAATATTAATGTTGCCAATTTGGTGAAAATATGTAATCTTTTGCATGCGCTACACATGTGTAATTACTTGCATATGTAATTTCAAGTTTTAGCTTTTACACGCATGTACGTATGTATGTATATACTATTCATATTACGAGCACTAATAGTAAATCAAATTCAATATGTATTTTAGTTTGTTATTTGCATTTCTAAATAACATAAACCTTCAATAAACGTTAATAAATGAAATAAAACGTTACGTTGCGGACGTTACATTTTTGACCACTGTCCTACTCATATAAATACAAAAATATTTTTGTGTTTATTTTCAAAAAATATAAATTTTATTTTTCTTTTTAAACTTGTAGTTTATGTTTAGGAGATACTGCAGTGCGTTCCATTTCGATAAAATTTTCATTAAGTGAAGAAAAGTGATGATGAGATTTTACGCCTGTAATATTTTTTATATTTAGCCATTTCTCACCTTGATATTGAGTTGTGGTTTTTATATCGTTTTCTGTAACGTATATTAGTTTAACCCCATCGCTATTACTTTTGGCCAGTCTGTAAAAATCGTGTGCATCCTTCAAAATAAGATTTTGAGGTCTTACTAACTGCCATACTTTACGTTTCACGATAGCGCCTACTCCGTCTACTGCACCTTTGCCATGAGAAATAGCGAAGAAATTCCACTTAAAATGGTTAACACGAAATTCATTCTTAAAATGTGGAATGCTACGTAAAATAAATTTGTTTTTAAACTGACTACATGTAGCAAGTGAAAATAGTTACTTGAGCATAGCTGAAATGAGCAGACTGAATTTCATTTTGAGAAATAAGTCTGTAATTTTCGGCAAAGTCAATTTGCAGAATCAGATCATTTGGCTCCAATGCTTTCCGTTTTTCCTCAAAGTATTTTTGTTGAGATCGTTTAACAAAAGTATGTAGTTAAAACGACGGCAGTTGGGATTCCAATTCAAAAATTAAATCTGCCACTGGCGCTTCGGTAAAACTTAATACCATACGATTGTCTATAATTCTCCATTGCTTCCATTTAGTAACCACATCAAGGCCACTATTATAAAGTAAAGGGATAAGCTCATCTTTAATGTCTTTTGTACAGTTATTGCAATCATTTGACATGCAAAATTCATTTTCAACGTTACAGCAAACTTTTTCTAAAAAGTCATCAAAGTTTAAAGGGAATACAGGAATATGTTTGTTCAAACTTTCCAATAAAACCCAAAATTCGCATGGTATTGACAAACACACATGTTGTGAGGCAACTTATCAGACAATTCCACTATTGTTGGTCGATTCTCATGGAATTTCGTTCGAGAAATTTTTTGATCACTAAACTCAGCTTGAAACAGCTGAAAAGCCTGATTTACCGTCATTATCATAAATCTCTTAGCTACTGGTAATTTATGGGACCCAGCTAGTAGTGTCGACTTTCTTCCAGCAGCTTGCACGGAAATGTCATCTCGATAAAAAAAGTCGTGAATCAGTTTTGTTTTCTCATCTAATTGCTCATTAGGTTCAGCTTCTTTTCTATTACAAAGGTATTTTTCATAAAGTACACTGAGGACTTAACATTTCTTTTCCATATCAGCTGGCAAAACGAGCTCAACTTTTCTTACAGCTTTGCTTAGAGTCTGCCTGCATGTATAGCGACTGACTAGCGTTGTTGTTTTTTTTTCTATTTTGTCTTTCTCTGTAATTCGTCATTCGCTTTTTGTTCTCAGCTTTAATTTCTTTTGCAAGCGATGCATTGCCTTTCATGATATCTTTAATTTTTTTGCCGATAAGCTCGCTTTCTTTCAGCATCTTTTAATCTTTGCTTCAGCAAGCTATTTATATTAATTGATTCGAAATTTTTTTGATCTTTCTGTACTTGTACTCATTTTTACCCGACTTACTAATCGCAATTTTAATCTTTCACGCAGTTCAAATGATCAGAAACTGAAATCGACACGTGTACGTCTGTAAATTAACTCGTTTGTTAATTTGTTCTAGATTTTAATCACAGCACATAAACTGGATTAAACTTAAAATTGCTAAAACAACAAGCGGCACTTGAAACCGAGTTGTTTTCCAAAATGTAGATTAACTCTTTTGTTAATTTGTTCTAGATTTTAAACACAGCACATAAACTGGATTAAGATTAAAACTATTAAAACAACAAGCGGCACTTGAAACCGAGTTGTTTTCCAAAAGAAATGATTGAGGCACACTCTTCAATGTTCAAACATAAAAAAGGCGATCTTTATTTAAATTTTACTTCTTTTATACAATATTCATTCTTATTAATTTTACATACTTGGCATATTTAAATTTAAGTTCATTGGCTGTGTGGCCATGAACATGAGACAACCAAAAAATACCTAGAATGCAATTTTGTGGATATAGGTGAACGCACTACATAAACAGTACAAAAAAATAAAAACTGCATAATAAACAATCGTCAATTACAAACAAATATATAATAAACGAAACTAATAAAATTGCATTTTAAGTATTGTATTACAATTTTATGAACAAGACAAATAAAAAATAAAAAAATGCATGATCTAAAAAAAGAATTGCTCAACTTTATGGAAAAGAATGAAAACTAAAAATTAATAAATTTACAAAATTGTACAACAAACAAAAATAATACAATTATGAACATCCTCCCCCGTTGAGCGCAGCTCAAAAGCCTGTGTTTAAGATGCTGGTGGTGGCAGTTTATGATATTCTGAGTTGAAGTGCCGGGTAAAAAAAAATCTTCTTGTTTAAATATGTACTGTGAAATCCGATGTTGTTTGCAGGTTGCGAGGAGCTGGAGTTGGTGTTGGTTTGAAGTTACATTTCCCTTTGATGATTAAATAGACCACGATGCATCCGGTAATGATTAATGTGGAATAGCCGATCGTTATGTGGTGGTAGTTGTGTGCATCAATTTGGTTTGGAAGCTGGAATATCTTTTGTTCTGCTAATGAAGTTTGTAATGCTGTTAAGTTCTGTATTTGTGAGATGTACTCGCTTTTATGCATTTCATGTAAAAGCGGTTTGACAAGTTTCCAAGTTGTTCCAATTCCCTCATAGTAAATGCCAGGCTGTGTTCCAAATTCTTTATTGTAGATATTTGTTCCTAGTACCAGTGGTATCAGCATAAGAGTCATTATCATCGTAGCAAGGTTGAATTGATGATTGGACGTGCGTCTCCTTTTCGTGGGAATTTCAGATTAATTATTGTTTTGTTTGGTGTTTGATTCAATTACTTGATCTTGTGCAGATATGTCGTTAACGTTTTTACTATATATTGGAAACGGGGCTAAACGTGTAATTGGCCTTCTGTAGCAGCCGGTTGTGGTTTTAACGTCGGCTACTCGGACGAGATTGTCATCTCCTTGATGTACCTTTATGACTCTGCCCAAGGGCCACTGTAGCGGAGCTGTCTTCTTTGATTATTACCATGTCCCCGGGTTTAATATTGATTGCTTGAGTTTTGCATTTGTGTCGATATTGTAGTTCATTTAAATATTCCCGTGACCATCGCCTCCAAAACTCGTTTTTTAGATGAGTTACTAATTTCCACCTGGTCACAAGAACGAGGTAATCTTGTGTGCAATTTGCGTCAACTTGAGCATTTAGGGGTTCCCCAATCAGGAAATGTCCCGGAGTTAACGCTGCTAAATCATTCGGGTTTTCTGACAACGGGCTGATTGGCCTTGAATTGAGAATTCCTTCAATTTCAATTACTACTGTGTCCAGCTCTTCATAAGTGAGCGATGCTGTTGTGGCACTTCGGACAAGAAGATGTTTTGCTGACTTTACAGCGGCTTCCCATAAGCCACCGAAATGTGGTGCTCTTGGGGGTATAAAATGAAATGTTATTCTTCTCGATGTACATTCTCTGTTAATTATGTCTTGAGCTGAGCCAGAATAGATAGTTTCTGATAGTTCTGTTAACTGATTTTTTGCCCCTACAAAATTGGTAGCATTGTCACAATACTTATAAATCTTTTTAATGATCCTATAAAGGCTTCGGTGGTAAGAGCACTAACTAGCTCCAAGTGTACTGCCTTAATAGCAAAGCAGCAAAACACTGCGATGTACACCTTTTGAGGCTTCTTCCCTCTCACCTTCTAATGAACCCAAAACGGTCCACAAAAGTCAACCCCAGAGTGGATGAATGGTCGAGCTGGTGTGACACGCGCAGCTGGTAAATTGCCCATGATCTGATTGAGTAATCTTGGCTTGGCCTTGGCGCATCGAACACAATGTGGTACAATAGATCTGACTGCTGCCTTTCCCTTGATTGGCCAATATCTCTGTCTTATATGTGAAAGGAGTGCATGGGGACCGCAGTGTCTATTTTGATCATGCACCATTTGCATGAGTAATTTTGAAATTGGGTCATTGTAGGGAAGCAGCATTGGATGTTTGGCATCATATGAAAGCAAAGATGTGCCTAATCGTCCTCCTACTCTAATTATACCGTTTGAATCCAAGAATGGGCTAAGGTTGTTGAATGGACTTGACTTATTTACTTCATTATTTCTTTTTAGATGTTTTATGTCGTCTTCAAAATCTGACTGCATTGCTCGTACGATAACTACCAGAGCTTGTTCTAGTTCCATTACTGTTAAAGAGATTTCCGCACGTTTATCATTTATTTTTCTTGTGTTGTTGATAAATCGTAGCATGTATGCTACAATTCTTTGTAATGTTCGAAAAGATCCTTTGTGGTTGATGTTGTAGATAATTGTTGTTGCATTTTCAATTGCAAGAACGGCAGCTGTTTTCTTTCTCTCCATGTTGTTTTCAAGTACTTCTGTGGCCCTTGAGTATTTTTGTGGCCAAGCTGCTTCATGCCCATGTAGGAAGATTGGCCCATAAAACCATAGATTTCATGCTGGTAATGCTTTCGGAGATAGTCCTCGGGATATGATCACAGATACCCAGAGATGACAAAAAAAAAATTGGACTTCGATCATATTTTATTTATCATAACCCGGCATCGTGAAAAAGAGACAACATTAGTGTGTTTGTTATAAAAATAAACAAAACAAAAAGCAAAAAAAAAGTTGAGTTTTTAGTGGAAAATGCTACATGAAAGCACGCTTAAATTTAATAAAATGTAATAATATTAAGTATTTACGGCATATAATTCGAAAATAAAGTGATAAAACAATTTAATGTGTTCTTATATACTCAGTATATTATATTTATATACATACGTACATATATGCTGGAAATTTGCCAAATGGTGGTGGTTTTTAACTTACATACACACATGCATACATACATACTTGATACTTGCAGATATTATAGTGATAAAATACAAATGATCAGTAAAAACCAACTTAAATTAATTAATTAATAATATTTTTAATGTAAATTAGAGAAATATATGGATATTTAATTAGTTTTGCGCTTTATAATTTTAATTTGGATAGAAAGACAGCACAAAGAAAAAACCAAAACCCGCGATTGTATGAGTGTATACAAAGAAGTATGCAAAATCTTCCGTCTCGTGTCATCTCTGGTTATCTGTGATATGATGTCCACAGGATTTTCCTTTGAACTTACATGTCGCCATTGTTCGGTTATTGTCAACTCCTGAATTGCGGATATTCGATTGGCTACAAACGTTTGATATGATGATGACTGTGAATTGATCCAGGCCAAAACAATCATTGAGTCTGTCCAAAGGAAAGTAGGAGTATCCTCAAGTTTTAAATCTCTTTTAACCCTGACAGTTAGTTGAGCACCCAAGTGTGCTGCGCAGAGCTCCAGACGGGGAAGACTTTGTTTTTTTAAAGGTGCTACTCGTGATTTTGCGCATAGTAGTCTTACTATTTTTTGACCATTTTTTATAACTGACCTTATGTATATTGCTGCCCCATATGCCCTCTCCGAGGCATCAACAAATGCATGAGTTTGTATTCCTGATGCAACCTGGCCTTGAAAAATATGTCTCGAAAACTTCAGGTTGTCTATGTGTTTTAAGTCGTTCCGAAAATTCATCCATCTAGTATGTAGCTCTGCTGGCTTCATCCCATACAAGTTTCAACTGCCACAATTCCTGAATGAACATCTTTGCTGTCACTACGATTGGAGACACAATTCCCAGCGGGTCGAATAGTCGAGCCAAATCTGAGACTACTGTTCGTTTAGTATCCCCCAAACGTACCTTTACACAGAACTCATCAACCTTTGGTATCCATGTCAATCCCAGAGTTTTGACTGTTTGATGGTTTTCGTTGTTAAAATCAATGTTTACTTCTTCTCTTGTTGAGACGTTTTGAAGTAGTTGGTGATGATTTTCACTCCACTTTTGTAAATTTAGACCATGCTGGTTCAATATGTGCTTTAATTCTTGCTGAATTGCGATTGTTGTGCTCAAACTATCATCTCCTCCCATTCCGTCATCGACGTAAAAATTATTGAGTAGAAACTTGGCTCCAAGAGGGTACCGTCCTATATTCTTATTTGCAGTAGACATTTAGTTGCGAGGTACGGTGCAGCTCGTGTACCGTAGGTTATTGTGTTCAATTGATAATACTTGATTGCTGCAGTTGGATTCTCTCTCCAAATAACAGTTTGAAATTTCCTGTCTTCCGGGTGTATAAGCATTTGTCGATACATTTTTTCGACGTCCGTGGTGAAAACAAAGCGTGGTAGTCGAAAACGGAGTATGATGGAAAACAGTTCACTTTGAATTGTTGGACTAGTATACATTAAGTCGTTCAATGATATCCCAGTAGAGGTCTTAGCCGATGCATCAAATACTACTCTTAATTTTGTTGTCGAACTTTCAGGCTCGAGTATGCAGTGGTGAGGAATGAAGTAGTTAGGTTTAACTAAGGAATTGACATCTATTTTGGTCATATGACCTAGTGACTCATACTCTTCCACGAATCGTATGTATTGCTTTTTAGTTTCTGGTGCTTTTGCAAGTCGGCGCTCTAATGCAAGAAATCTGTTGAAGGCTATACCCTGAGACTCCCCTAGTTCCTCAGGATTACTGCAAAATGGTAGTCTAACAACAAATCTTCCATTTTGATCAATTGTATAATTATTTGCGAAATGATTTTCACAAAGCTTTTCTGAAGGAGAAAGCGTCTTGTCTGCTGCTTCCACCTTTTCTAGTTCCCATAGTTGAGTAATGCTTTCTTCTAGATTGATTTCTTCTTCAGTACAGATCCCACAGGTTGCCGATGATAGCTGACTTTCACCAACCCTTCCTGAAATGACCCATCCTAATACCGTATTTTGCAAAGTCGGCAACTCATTACCCAATTTTATTTGTCCGATTGACAATAATTGATGATAGAATTCTGCACCTAGAAGCACATCTATTTTATCAGGGCGATTGAACTCCGGGTCTGCAAGTTTGATATTTTTGGGAATTGGCCAATTATGAATGTAAATTATTTGTGAAGGCTGTGAGGAGATTATTTGAGGAAGAACAGCTGTTTCAATTTGCGTAGTGAAGTTGTTGAGCCTCGAATGTAATGCGATATTGACTCTGTGCCGAACATTAGTGTTGCTTGCTCCAATGCCGGTTATACAGATCGAAGCTGGCTTTGTTGAAAGGCCTAAGCGCTTAACTAATCGTTCGCTGACAAAATTTAGTTGAGATCCTGAGTCGAGAATTGCTCGGCATTGTATTTCTTTTCCGCCCGCTTTAACGATGATCAATGCTGTGCTGAGAAGAATGTAATTGCTTGAACTGGAACTTTTTGCTGTGGTTAATGATGCAGCTTCTTGTGCTGCAAGAGTTAGGCTTCCTTCAGATGCCCGAATTGTTTTTGAAGCCAAGTTGCTTCTGTTTTTTTCTGAGGTTTCTAGGTGAAGAAGTGTGTTGTGCCTTTTGTTGCACTACATGCAGCTTCTAGAAATGCAATTCTTTACGTTATGGCCCGTTTTTAAGCAATTAAAGCAATATTTTTTCTTTTGAACCAATTGAATGCGAGCTGCCGGTGAGAATTGAAGTTCCTTCAATTTCCTTGCAAGAAAATAATGGGTGTTTATCGTTTTTGCACATGACACAAGCTTGGTCTTGAGTTACCACGGAAGTGAAAACTTTCGGTTGTAAAATTGGGCGTTTCTTTTTGGCTCCCATTGCTTCCATCGACTGAAAGTGTCTTTCCAAAAACTTCAAAAATTCCTTAATTGTTGGAACTTCTCGTGGTTGTGATAGCGATTGTTCAAAGCGCAATCTTGTGACTTGGTCTAATCGTTTCAGTAATAAGTGCAGCAGAAGCGAGTGTAGTGCCATCTCTGGCACTTTGCATATAATCGATGTTATCGAGACTCGACGAGACTCGATGGCATCAATGTGTTGTAGGTAGAGAAAGAACAATAAAGAAACGAATAGAACATTCGTATCATAATCTTTAAAGTAACAACAAGTGCATTTTTATTTTACGGTGTACAACATGGCGACCGAGACAGGTTGTTGGAAAAAATACCAACATAAATTTATTCTGCTGTACGAACAAATTATAACACGTCACTTAAAAGAAAAAGTTTAATTAAAACAATTAAAATTAAATAAAGTTGTGTAAAGCAAAAATAAACAGTTAAAAAAAAAGAGCATAAAAACAATAATGTATGTCTATACATACATAAAAAGAAGAAAAAAAAAAAACTAACAAAAAAAAAAGTACAGTAAAGCAAAAAAAAAAAAACCAAATACCTATAAAAGTTCAAAAAATTAAAAGAAATTTTAACAAGAATGAACAAAATTAAACTATTTAACAAAAAAGTTTAATAATTTAATAAAGACATTTAGAAAACTTAATACTTGAAAAGTGTGTAAAATAAATTTATACCTACATATACATACATATGTATGTATATACAAAGAGAAAAAATCCGTTATTCAAAATAACTGGAAACAAGGAAAAATTTTAAAGTACAGCTACGTCAAAATTTGTGGGAAGAAATAATAACAGTTTCATAAATTATACCTACCTAGCAACCAGAAGAAAAAAAAACAGAATAAAAAGAACTTAAAACTAATTATTTTCTAAAACTAAATTCTACTACATATGTACATATGTTTGTACATGCACAACAAATTTTAACAACGCTTACTAAACTAAATAACAATACTAAATATTTATCAAATAAATTACTAAAAATTAAAAATACATAAAAACAGTTTGGCAAACAGCTATGAAAAAAAAGATGACTACTAGTAAGAAGAAAAATAACAAAAAAAAAGAGAAGAAACGTTTTGGTTACAACTGTACCAATTTGAACAAAGGAGACAAACTTAAAACAGCAAAAATACCTACTTATATGAAAAGAATATGACAAAAACCGTAATTCCGAAAAAAAAACTTAATGGAAAAATTCTCACTCAACAAAAAAAAAACAGACTAACAAAATAAAGATTAAAATGAAAAAAAACTGGGAATAATAGAAACGTCGGAAAGAAACTGGAAAAAAAAAGAAACAGAAATGAGAAGTGAAAAAGAAACGAAATGAAAATAAAACACTGACTGAAACAAAATGAAAACGAAACAACATGAAAGAAATAAAATAATAAAGAACGCATATAACAAACATTGAAAATATAAAGACTTGGAAAAATAAAATGAAAATTTAAAAATATCACAGAAAAAGGACACTAAATGGAAAAGATAAAACATATAAAGAAACCTGAAATTAACCATCAACATACAAAATACAAATGTATAGAACAACTAAAATAACAAATAAAACACATCATCACTTCCACTGTAACTACGCTATTATACAACAAATATAATCAACAACCAACAATTTAAAACGAAAACAACATAACCAAAAACAACAGACACAACAACAAAAACAATAGAATCCAGCGAGATCATTTCTTTAACACGAAACTCAACATTGAAATATCAATACATCAACAGCAGCACATATCCAACAACTCAAAACATAGAAACAGAGAAGACAACGACAACAAAAGCATACAACGTCATAACAACAAAAAAATAACAACAAAGAGAGATGACAACAAGAGCCTTCACCAACAAAGAAAAACGGGTATCATAAATATATACATAAACCAATATATTTATACATATACATATGTATTCATTTTTATTAAATTATATATACATACATACACTTATACAAATATACAAACATACAAACACCATCCAACACAATCAAATACATGCATAGTTAAACACAAAACACACAAAAATATACACACATAAACAACACAAATAAGTGGATAAATAAAAATTTGAAATGAAAAATAAAAACCTCTCTCTCAATAATGTTCGGTTTTGGCTATGGAAAGGAAAAAGGTAGTAAATAAGACATCCCAGCGAACATAATAACATCATCATTCTTTGTACATTAATAACAATTTAAATTTGAAAATTTATGATAAATTCTCGCATGATTGCAGTAAGAAAATAGCAAAATTTAAGACAGTAATCCATAGATATAATGACAATATTATAAAATTTAGCATATATGCATATAAAAGATTTAAAAAACTGTTGTGTGGGGACTTCGAATTTGTTAACGAAACACCAAGCTTAGGCTTCATACTTTCGAGGTTAGAAAACCAACAAACTCGGAATTTACCATGCAGAGTTATATATATAAAAAAAAAAAATCGATTTATTTTTCAAAATTTTTACCATACAGGATCTAAAGGATCAGGGTAATAAAACATTAAAAATCTTAGAGATATTTCTTACTGAACTGATTGATAAACATAAAGAGAGAAGTAAAGTGTACTTTGATAAATTTTCAAAACCCATATTGTTGGAATTGAATGATGTTGTATATTTGCAAAAAGAACATTATGATAACAAAATAAAATACATGTTAAAAAAAAACCAATAATAAAACAAAATTTGTATGAATTTACTAAATTTTTTTATTTTTTCATTGAAGATAAAAGTTATGAAATTAAGAAAAATACTGAAAATTATAACCAAATTATATGTAAAATACAAATTTATTATAATTACTTACAACAACATGAAAAGAAAATTTTAAGTAAATTCAGAAATATATTTACTTAAATAAAATTTTAAAAAAAAATCCTAATTGGACATACAATTAAAAACAAAACAAAAAATTTCTCTACATACAAAAAAGTAATTTTCAAGTGTATAGAAAATAAATTACTTTTTTTTTGCAATTAATTAAATTAATATTTATCTATTTTTTAAGGATTTAGGTCACTATTTTTTTTATATAAAAAACTTTAATAATGTTTATTATATTTCCAATATTTCGCCACTTCCTTGTGTGGCTTCTTCAGGGATATACAAATTTTGGTGTAAAATTATTATAATAACATTTAACAAATCGAAAAAACAAACAATATTTGTCAAAATTAAAATTTTTAAAAAATTAACAACTTTAAAAACAACTTATGTACACAATCATAAAAAATATTATTCTTATAAGTAATATAAATTCAATTCCGGTTTCCGTTTTTATATAATAAATACCTATAAGCATGAGCAACAGAATCTGTATCTGCCTTAAAATTAATTCTCTTATGTGTTGGAACATTAATAATTTGTAACATCTCTAACATAAATCTACGTTTATAGTTATTTTCTACGTTCAAAACTTTTACATTATTGAAATCAGGGTTATGATTACAATTAAAACAATGTGAAACTAATGCTGTTTTTTGTGAAGAAATATTTCTATACTTTTGATCTGATCTATGACCAGCCATTCTAGTTTTTAATTTATTCTTAGTTGTACCTACATATATCTTATTACAATTTTCTATAACATTACCATTACAAGGTATCTGGTAAACTAAATTAGATTTATCTAGAGTCTGTATTTTATCTTTAGTCTTACTAAATAATTTTCCTACTGTATCATTCATTCTATGTGCTATACTATATTTATTGTTATCATAAATTTTAGATCTTTGTAATCTTTCCGACATTCCAGGTACATATATTAAAGATTTATAAATTTTTGGTTCAAAAGAAACATTTGAACTTCTTTTTATATATCTGTATTGCCTTATTAATTTACAAGATAGGTGATTAGGAAAACTATTCTCATTTAAAATATTCATAATTATCCTTTCGTTTTTCTTATGAAAAACACTATCACTTACTGATAATATTTTATCAATAAGATTTTTAGCTGTATTAATAATCATTTTCTTTGGATGCTTAGAAAAAAAGTTAATTATTCTTCCTGAGGATGTTGGCTTCTGATACCAATCTGTAAATAAATTATTATTTTGTCTTATTACTACTGTATCTAGATATGGAAGTCTGAAATCATATTCCTTCTCAATTGTAAATTGAATGTCAGGATGAAATGAATTAAATGTTGATAATAATGTTTTAATTTCACTTTCTGAAATAATGCAAAATAAGTCATCAACATATTTAGTTAAAACTTTAGGTTTAATAATCAATTTTTCAATACATTCATCAAGTAGTTTTTCCATTACAATATCAGCCACAACTGGCGAAGCTGGAGAACCCATCGGAAGTCCCTTCTGTTGTAAATATGTTTTGTTATTGTATTGAAAATATCTATTTTCAATTATACAAAACCTAATTATGCGCAAAAATAATGCCCTTTCAATATTTGTGTGTTGTTTGATTAATTCCCATTTTTCATCTATTATTTCAATAGCAAGATCTACTGGAATACTGGGAAATAGTGAAACAACATCAAGAGAAAACAATTTTTCATTAGTATCTAATGTTAAATTCTTTATCCTTTTCTTAAATTCCAATGAATTAATAACATTGTATTTAGAATTAATAGTTAATTTTTTCAAAATATTAGTGACATATTTAGATAGCTCGTACGATGGTGAATTAATTGAAGAACAAATTGGTCTTAATGGAAAATTATCCTTATGTATCTTAGGTAATCCATATAATCTTGGAGCTATCGCTATACTAGTCTTAAGTCTATTTTTATCTAAATTATTAATTATTTTTTCGTTAAATAGTTTATCTACCAACTCATTATTTAATCTCTGCAATCTAGTGGTAGGATCCTTATTTATTCCTTTATATGTAGTAACATCTCCCACTATATCACTAATTCTACAATCATAATCATTCCTATTCATAGCAACTGTAGTATTACCTTTATCTGCGTTTACAATAATTAAGTTCCTATTACGTTTCAAAAATCTCTCACTAAGATCTACTTTATCTATCAAATATTTATCTCTAATTGTCAAAGTATTTTTGTTAATGTGACTATCAATAATTGTTGTTAATCTTGATCTGGCAATGTCTTGTTCTTCTCTATCCTGTAGAGTTTGAACAAGATTTTCTCCATCTGAAATTATTTTCATGATGGGATATTGTTTGTTTTTTCAATTTGTTAAATGTTATTATAATAATTTTACACCAAAATTTGTATATCCCTGAAGAAGCCACACAAGGAAGTGGCGAAATATTGGAAATATAATAAACATTATTAAAGTTTTTTATATAAAAAAAAATGTTGACCTAAATCCTTAAAAAATAGATAAATATAAAATTAAATAAGGTCAAAAAAAAAAAAAAAATAGAAGATTAATTAAATTAATAAAAAAAAAAAAAAAGAAAAACTTTTATACAAAATCTTTAAATTTGTTTATTTAAAATAAAACTTGATAAATATATATAGATACTTACTTTTTGTCAAATTAATTTAATCAAATCATATTACTTTTAATTTCATTACTTTCAATCAAATTACTCTAAGCATATTACTTTTAATCAAATTAATTTAATCAAATCATATTACTTTTAATTTCATTACTTTCAATCAAATTACTCTAAGCATATTACTTTTAATCAAATTAATTTAATCAAATCATATTACTTTTAATTACATTACCTTCAATCAAATTATCTTAAGCATATTACTCTTAACCAAATTAATTTAACCAAATACCCATAATTCATATTGCTTTAAAATTTTTTCTACTTTTAAAATAAAAAAAAAATTATATATAAATTTTGTTTACATATTTTTGAAAAATGTAATATTCTGTAATCTATAAAAACACACTAAAGAAAATATTGAAGCAAACAAGATTGATCACCTTGTTTGTTTCAACATTTTTTTTATAAAAAGGGAGGTGCATAGGTAGGTGGACAATGCCTATGTTTCCAAACTTTCAGATATATACAGAATTTAAACATTTACAAATATAAACTTTAAAACTAGTTAAATAAGATAATAACTCCTATACAATTATGATAATTTCTGAATAATTATAATTTCCATATAATAACATAATTGTAAAACTTTTTAAATAATATTTAATAATTAAGCTATAAAATAAAATTATATTAAAAACATTTTTTTTATAAAAAGGGAGGTGTAGTGCCATCTCTGGCACTTTGCATATAATCGATGTTATCGAGACTCGACGAGACTCGATGGCATCAATGTGTTGTAGGTAGAGAAAGAACAATAAAGAAACGAATAGAACATTCGTATCATAATCTTTAAAGTAACAACAAGTGCATTTTTATTTTACGGTGTACAACACGAGTCCTAAGAAGTTGTATCAATTTGAAGGTTGTGTAGTGCTAAAAGGCACTCTTGAGTCTTGTCATGAAGCTCTTTAAAGTTGTCATTCAGTCTATCATCTGAATCATCGACCAATTCATGAACTAGTCTGCTGACTAGCAGCCGCTTGTTGTTGTAGCGGTCTACGACCATCTTCCATGCGGCTTCAAAATTTTCTTCCGTTGCTGCAAAATGTTTAATTAAGTTTGCTGCCTCTCCTACCAAGTGCGTTTTTAAGTACCAAATTTTTTGTACTCTTGTGATCGGCTGGTTGACGACCAGTGATGAAAACAAATCATGAAACTCCTGCCATTTTAAATGATTTCCATCAAATTTGGGTATAGTGATTTTTGGCATTGGAATAGTTTCTGCCTGATGATGAACGAACTCTGATGGTTGTGTTGTGGACCTGCTGGTTACCTTTCTCACCTGACATCTCGAAGCTGTTTCAGAATTAGTGGATATAATTTTTACGACACCAAGGATCCCCGTGGCAGAGCTTGTGGTGGTTCGGGAATCCTAATAAAAACGCGAATAAAACACCACCTGTTGAATGATTTTTGTGAAGATTATCTTCAAGCAACGAACATCTGCATCGAAACTTACTATCAAAAACTTGTAATATCATCTGTCTATTCGCCCCCCAGATTCTCAATTACCGAGAGTCAATATACTAGTGATGTTACGAATACTCGTATTCGTATTCGACTATTCGCCTGTTTTAAGATATTCGTATTCGTATTCGCCAAATTCAAGCGAATATTTTTCGAATAATTTTTCCATACATTTTCCAAAAAAAAATCATACAAAAGTTTAAAAAAAGTACATTAAATGTAAAAAAATATATTAATTTTTATTAAAAAAACCCATTGTATTTCACGCAAAGTAATAGCCTTCTTAAAAAACAAACAAAAATATATATAAATTATAATTTAAGTTGTCTCAAATGTATTAATAAAATTAAAAATGCTTTCGCAGCAGTGAATTGAACAAAGTACATCATCTATCGGCAATAAATTGGAATATACTCGTATAACTTAAATGCATGATATTTAAAGAAACTCGGTGAGATGTTTTGATTCTGTTTATATGTAAATGTATAAGGGTGGGAAGGTACAGGAATCAAACTAAAACTTTTTATATATGAAATTCCACTGACACAGGTGGATGCGCCTTCTGCAAAAATATGTTCGCTAAACATTATTAGTTAAAAACCCAAACAGAGTAAGAAAAACGAAATCTGAAAGTATGTAAGTAAAATAATTAAAAAATGTTCTGTAGAGGTTTTCAAATTCAGCATCTTAATGCAATAATAATGTTAAATCACTATTTTTTTTTTCATTTATTTTTTCCAATTAAATTTGAAATATAAACCTCAAAAGAAATATTCGTATTCGTATTCGGCAAATACTGTTTTAAATATTCGTATTCGTATTCGTATTCGTATTCGTGAATACTAAAAATTGATATTCGTAACATCACTACAATATACGGCTTTTTATAAATCACTAGGCCTCCGTTTTCTAGCAGCTGGCGACTACAATGCTAAACACACATTTTGGGGTTCACGTTTAATCACACCTAAGGGACGAATTTTATTCGACACAATATCTAAAATGGGTTTGAATGTAGTTTCAAGTGGACAGCCAACATATTGGCCAACAGATCGACAAAAAATTCCTGATGTTATCGACTTTGGAATTGTGAAAGGCGTGCCCAGCGAGATGGTTGAAGTTGAAGCATCTTTGGACTTATCTTCAGACCACTCGCCTACTATTGTCACTATTTACTCACACACAACATGTGATTTAGCGACGACATCTGCACGTATTAACTGGCTGAAATACAGAAAATATCTGAGTGCTCATTGCTAGGACAAAATGCCGCTGAGAACACCTTCAGTCATAGACGATTCTCTCAGGTTGTTTGAAGCGCATGTTAAACAAGCTGCTTTTAATGCTACTTCAAATGAAATAAACCAACCAGTGAGATTTAACAATATTTTTTCTGTAGATATAGAAAGGCTATTGACTGAAAAACGGCGAGCTCGACGAGAATGGCAGCGCTACAGATCGCCCCAGCTAAAATTAAGGCTTAAGGAGTGTACCAAGCAGCTTAGGAAAGTTTTGCAAACTCAAAAAACAGCTTCCCTTCATAAATTCCTTCAAGAGCTAGATGCAACACCACAAACAGATTATTCACTGTGGCGTGCAGCCAGAGGACTAAAAAGGCCGGTGATATGCAAACCCCCATTACGAGCCCCAAATGGTGACTGGGCAAAAACTGATGCTGAAAAAGGTGCACTCTTTGTTAAACACTTAGAAAAAGTTTTCACTCCGAATATTTCTGCTGATATTGTTGAACTGCCACCAGTCGTCCCTTTACCAGAAATACCGATGAGATTTAACATGACGGAGATTGAAAATAGTCTTAACACCTGAAAAGCCCCAGGTGTCGACAAAATAGGCAACAAAATGCTTGAAGACGTGCCTTACACTGCAAAAAGAATAATACTATTAATTTTTAACAGTATTCTACGCCTAGAACACTATCCTAAAGAATGGAAGGTTTCGCTAATTACTATGATACCAAAGCCCGGCAAGGATCATACAAAGGTTGAATCCTATCGGCCTATTAGTTTACTGTCTAACATTTCAAAACTATTTGAAAAGCTGTATATGAGCAAGCTGATGCCTATAGTGACTAGTAATGGATGTATTCCAGATCATCAATTCGGTTTTCGCAGACAACATAACACAATTGAATAAACTCACAGACTTGTGAATGTCGTTAGAGACACTTTTGAAAAAAAAAGAAATACTGCTCTGCGCTCGTTATTGATGTCTCACAAGCTTTCGATAAAGGATGGCACGAAGGTCTTTTCAATAAATTAACACAAAATCTACCAGCAAACATCGTAAAGCTTTTAAAAAGCTATTTAATGGAACGTAAATTTGTAGTTAGGGAAGGCAATTTTTTAAGCCCTCCGCAGTCGATTGAAGCCGGAGTCCCTCAAGGCAGTATCTTCGGACCCCTACTTTATTTAATATATGCCTCTGACTTACCGTTAAGCAGTAACATTCATACATCAACATTTGCGGATGATACAGCCTTTCTAAGTGTTCACGAAAATCCTGTAGAAGCTTCCCGCAACTTACAAGAATATATATCCAAACTGGAAAAATGGCTCAAACAATGGCGTATAAAAGTTAACGAGCAGAAATGTGCACACGTCACTTTTACTTTGCGCAGGGAAACATGCCCGCCTATAAAAATTAACACCGAGACTATACCACAACACACTGTAGTCAAATGTCTAGGCGTTCATCTTGATCGTCGTTTAACATGGAAATCGCATATAGACGCAAAGTTGACACAAACGAAATTAAAAGCAGCTCAAATGAATTGGCTTATTGGAAGAAATTTTATATTAAGTCTTGACTGTAAACTTTTGTTATACAACGCGATCCTGAAACCAATATGGTCCTATGAAATCCAGTTATGGGGCACTGCCTCAGCATCGAATGTCGAAAGAATTCAAAGGCGACAGAATAAAATCCTACGTACAATAACAGCAGCCCCCTGGTATGTCAGAAACCATCGAATTCATAAAGACCTAGACGTTCCGTTGGTGAAGACAGTATTTTCAAAACACGCAAAAAAATATATAAAAAAAACTTATAGAGGCCACACCCGGCTGAAAAGAAGGGATACTCTTTTTCCCAGCCGTTCACGAGACATGTAAAACAACAAAAATTAACCGTTGAAATTAAAAATTTTGTTTAGCATTGGCTCAACTTATATTTAATATTTTTTAGATTTAAGATTTGAAAAACTTATTGATAATTCAATTTAAACAATTAAAGATTCAATAAATAATAAAATTATCAAAAAAAAAAAAAAAAAAAAAACCTTTCTCACCGCTTTCCTTAGATTGGTTTCCAGTTCTATGAATCGTTCCATATTATATGCATGGTCTGTTGGATCATCGCACAATTCGACAATCTGTAAATGTACGTCTTCAATATTTTGCCACAATGTAGTGGCAGTGGAGACATCTTTTTCTGTAAACTCATCCGTCAATAAGCGCTCGAGAGCTCCCATAATCGCACCCTGTCTACGAATTAGTTTTGTTATTCCACTAGAAACCTTTTCTTGGATCCCACTAGCTTCTGTTGATGCCGGGCTGAAGAATTTGCAAAAAGTTGATTTGGCTCTAGGACTGTTGATGTCCTGTTGTAAGGACTGATGATGTCCTTGTATGCGAATTTGAAAGAGGATCCTGTGCCTTGTCACAGAATCACGTCAGGGTCACCAAAATGTAAATTAACTCGTTTGTTAATTTGTGCTAGATTTTAATCACAGCACATAAACTGGATTAAGGTTAAAACTATTAAAACAACAAGCGGCACTTGAAACCGAGTTGTTTTCCAAAAGAAATGATTGAGGCACACTCTTCAATGTTCAAACATAAAAAAGGCGATCTTTATTCAAATTTTACTTCTTTTATACAATATTCATTCTTATTAATTTTACATACTTGGCATATTTAAATTTAAGTTCATTGGCTGTGTGGCCATGAACATGAGACAACCAAAAAATACCTAGAATGCAATTTTGTGGATATAGGTGAACGCACTACATAAACAGTACAAAAAAATAAAAACTGCATAATAAACAATCGTCAATTACAAACAAATATATAATAAACGAAACTAATAAAATTGCATTCTAAGTATTGTATTACAATTTTATGAACAAGACAAATAAAAAATAAAAAAATGCATGATCTAAAAAAAGAATTGCTCAACTTTATGGAAAAGAATGAAAACTAAAAATTAATAAATTTACAAAATTGTACAACAAACAAAAATAATACAATTATGAACAACGTCTGTCCACGTAGGATAGCAATAACGCTTTTGAAGATCCGAAGAGAAAAATGCACCGTTTGACGTTCACCATTAGTGCCAGCAGATGTTAAAGAAAGATGTAAAAAAAGCGAAGCTCTCTTTGCCAAATTTCATTGAAATAATGATAAGAGAAATAGAAAAGATTACAATTTTGTAACTGTGTTCTCAAATATTTTTTTTTTTAATTTTCTTTAACCCTTCAATTCTTATGCGTTTATAATTATTGATTAATGTGGTTTCAATTATAGATTTTTGAAAACAAAACAACTTTTAGCAGAACTTAAATTTAGGACAGATCGATACCGTTGCGGACGTTACAAAATTTGATATTAAAAAATGAAACATACTTTTGTATATTTTAGAATTTTTTTTCTTACTTTAAAGAACAGTTTTAGTTTTGTTTGGAATGTTAATGTGGTGTCAAAAAAATTTTTAGTTTCTTCGTTATATATAAAAACCCTTATTTTCCGTTGCGGACTTTACAAAGCGTGGACGTAACTTTACTCAGTTTTATTTAGTATGTTTCAATAGAGCATTTAAAGCGCTTCTTTCATAAAGTTGCAGAAAATTAATAAAAATAAAAAATTTTTTGAAGATGGAGCAGCCGTGTTTTGGATAAAGCTTGTTTAACAGCAGCCAAAAAACATGCATATTTTGGCCAAATATTAAAGATGTAAGGTTGCTGAACCTTAAGTCCTGATTTTCGTAATATGGACTGCCAGAAAAATATTTTATGATGATATTTGTAAGAGTACAAATATAGTCTATTACTCTAAATAATCAAGAATAATTTTTGATCAACTTTAAAATTTTTTTGTTGGTTGGCATTTTTTCGGATATGCCCATATTTGAAAAATCAATTAAGAGATCCAAAATCAATGAAAATGAAATATTTATATCATTTGATGTAGTTTCGCTCTTCACATTGTATATTAGTGCCATCAGAACGATAATGGGTAAATGGGACATCATTAAGAATTTCACAAAAATACCTAAAACAATGTTTCTCAAGATATTAAGATTCTGTCTTTTTGACAACAATTACTTTGTATTTGATAAAACTTTTTTCAACCAAATTTTTGGCATGCCAATGGGTAGTCCCCTTTCGCCCACCATAGCTGATATTGTATTAGACGACCTTCTTGACGTATCACTTGCTGAATTACAACAAAAAAATATTAACATAAAATACATAGTCAAATATGTAGATGATATCTTGGCAATTATAAACCTTAATGACAAGAATACAATTCTCAACGTTTTCAACAAATATCACCCAAAAATTCAATTTACCACTGAAGTAGAAAATAATAGATGTATAAAATATCTAGACACAACCTTACATAGGGAAAGAGGCAATATCTTACTAGATTGGTATTCAAAAGAAATTTCATCGGCAAATAATTAATTTCAATGCAACACAGCCTAAAAGTCAAAATATAAATACAGCAAAAAGTCTTATTTACAGAGTTCTCAACATAAGTGATACACAATTCCACATAAAAAACATACAAAAAATTATAACAATACTTAAAAACAATAGTTTTCCTACCAAATTAGTAAATTCCCTAATAAATGAAGTAAAAATAAAATTTAAAAATAACACTAACATAAATACACATATCGAAGGAAGTAATAGCAGAACAAAATTTTACAGTGTATCATACATTCCTGGTTTGACGGACAAAAAAGAAATAAAAACTGCTGTTGAAACAAATAACATAAAATTTGCATACAAGTCAAACACAACAGTAAACAAACTTTTTACAAGAGTAAAAGCTCAAACTAACAAACAACAACAATGTAACGTAGTTTACGAACTGCAATGTAAGGGAAATAACGAAGAACAATGCAACCTTATATATACTGGCACAACCAAAAGAAATTTAGAGAACAGAATGGCAGAACACAGAAGTGATATTGAAAAACAAAAAAAAAAATTTAACAGCTTTGTCAACACATATCATCAACAACAAACATACTGTTGATTTTGATAATGTGATAATTTTAGACAGGGAAAATATAGAGAGGGAAAGATACACAATCGAAAGTTTGCGCATACAAAAGAACATTGAGAGAACAATGAACATTAAAGAGGACACCAACAATATCAGCGCTAGTTTTACCAAATATATTTTTATTTATTAATTTTTGAACAAATTTTCGGCATTAAAAATGTCCAAAATATATTATCGCATTTCTTTTTAACTGTCACATTCTGACAAGTCGCTAATCATCAGCCAACTAGCTCGCGGATGTCAGGGGAGGTAAGACCCGCGACTTGCAGAACAGGGATGGACAATAAAAATTTATATTAAACAGGAAAACAAAAATCGAAAAAAAAACAGAAATTGGACAAAGAAATGAAAATAGAAATACACTACAAACTGAACTATGACGATAACCAGAAGGTGTAAATTTGTCTCGAATAGTTTGGTCACTTCACTACATACTTACGATACACATCACACACTGGAATTTAACCAGACATCGGGAGTTTACTCACCGACAAGAAAACATAATATTTTAAGTTTTTACGTTATAATAAATAATTTAAAAGTTTTATTAAATAAAAAAAATCTTGATTAATATGTATTTTAATGTTTATAAGAATATTATATGTATTAAAAGAAATGGCTGAGTATTAAAATTCACAAAAATGATTAAAACAAATTTATACTAATGACAATAAATTCTTAACTTGACTGTCCCAAAAATACTCTATGTTTCCTGGATTTTGATCTCAAAGAGGATCGTGAACAACAAGAAAATTCTAACTATTAATTCCCTATTTGAGAGAGCTCTCTAAAATAGTTTCCTTTCTAAAAAAATGCTTTTATGTATTTAAATTTATTATATATATATCTACTTTAATTACGACCTGGCAGTTTTGGGCTAACACTATTTATTCTACTAACACTAAACTAATCATTAACACTAACCAAATAATTATTATTCACTATTTTCTTTAAATATTTTCTTAAACTATTTTCTTTTATTACTTTGTTTTATTTGAGTAACGGAAGCTTCTAAATATCTTCCGCTGGATTTAGAAATTCCTTTTTTTTTCAACGGTATTTAGATTCACTAAATTTCTTCACACTTATTTTAACGTTATTTTATTTTTTTACTTTTTTTAAAGAATGTTATGGTATGTAAACTTGAATATTTTAATCTATATTGATTTTTTTTATTCCAAATTTTAATTTATTATATATTTTAATTTTCTTTTCTTTCAAATTAGAATTTCTTCACACTTTTTCTATTTTAATTTTCCCGTTGGGATATCTCGTAAAATAAATCTTTGTACTTTTTTTTATTAAAATTGGCCAATATAAACGCCGAGACAAAATTAAATATATAAAAATGTGTGGACTCACCACTTTACTGGCGTCTTAGCTAACCAGGATATAAATACTTAGATGTTTATATTGTTGCAGACATTCACCACTGGCTGATAAAATTCGGATTGTAGAATGTTCCTCCACTAGCTAGGCTATCCTTAAGAAATTTTCGGACTTCCCTCTGTTACAGCTTCAAACCTGTACTCCGGAGTGTCTATCCTCTTCGCTCAGATAACAAAAAATCATTTCCGGCTTTCTTTTCTATATATATATACCTGTAGGTATTTTATTTCTTGGCCAAACCCAACTTCTTTTTTCGGCTGTTTTCAAATGAAACTCCTTTTTATTTTATTTTTAACTTCAGACTACCTACATTTCCTCAATTCGCCCTAAGATTTGTAGTTCTGCCGTAACTATCTTTTACCTTCTTTCGCCAATTACACGGACATTTTCTGTACTACTTATACAAGGTATCTGATGGTTGCAACAATTTTACACATATATATACTAATTTTTCCAACATTAAGCTAATGAACTCCGCAATTATGACCCTGAACTTAAGCACGTACTTTATACATAGAATTAAAAATTTTATTTTTATACATATATATTGAAAAACAACATTAACATGAGACAAAAATACTAAGCTAAATAACAACCTAAAACAACTATTTTGGCCAAACAGACTGGGTTATACACAACATAGATTTGGCCTAATTACTAGGTCATCATAAAAAACAGAAAGCGATCTTCGTTACAAAAATCTTATTGTTTATCTTTGTTTTTGTCTCTAATTTTATTCTATATTTCCCTTTGCCTACTTCTTTGTTATATATTTTTCTCTTGCATTTTAATTTACACACTAAGCACAGCTACTAATTCAGTACAGCATAGACATAAACATTCAACAAAGGTAACAGCACACATACCCTACAAGCAACGAACATCTGGAAATCGCACATGGACGCAAAGTTGATCCAAATGAAGTTAAAAGCAGCCCAAATGAATTGGCTTATTGGAAGAAATTCTATACTAAGCCTAGACTGTAAACTTCTATTATATAATGCGATCCTAAAACCAATATGGGCCAATGGAATCAAGTTATGGGGCACTGTCGTGGTTCAAAAACGTATCGTCGTTTGTTGAAGAGAAAACAACTTGTTTCTTTTGAGTATACATAACGAATGTTCTATTCGTTTCTTTATTTTTCTTATCTATCTCTACTATAACACATTGATGCCATCGAGTCTCGTCGAGTCTCGATAACATCGATTATATGGCAAGTGCCAGAGATGGCACTACACCTCCCTTTTTATAAAAAAAATGTTTTTAATATAATTTTATTTTTTAGCTTAATTATTAAATATTATTTAAAAAGTTTTACAATTATGTTATTATATGGAAATTATAATTATTCAGAAATTATCATAATTGTATAGGAGTTATTATCTTATTTAACTAGTTTTAAAGTTTATATTTGTAAATGTTTGAAAGTTTGTATTTGTAAATCTTTATATTTGTAAATGTTTAAATTCGGTATATATCTGAAAGTTTGGAAACATAGGCATTGTCCACCTACCTATGCACCTCCCTTTTTATAAAAAAATGTTGAAACAAATAAGGTGATCAATCTTGTTTGCTTCAATATTTTCTTTAGTGTGTTTTTATAGATTACAGAATATTACATTTTTCAAAATTATGTAAACAAAATTTATATATAATTTTTTTTTTTTTGTTATTTTAAAAGTAGAAAAAAAATTTTAAAGCAATATGAATTATGGGTATTTGGTTAAATTAATTTGGTTAAGAGTAATATGCTTAAGATAATTTGATTGAAGGTAATGTAATTAAAAGTAATATTATTTGATTAAATTAATTTGATTAAAAGTAATATGCTTAGAGTAATTTGATTGAAAGTAATGTAATTAAAAGTAATATGATTTGATTAAATTAAATTGATTAAAAGTAATATGCTTAGAGTAATTTGATTGAAAGTAATGTAATTAAAAGTAATATGATTTGATTAAATTAAATTGATTAAAAGTAATATGCTTAGAGTAATTTGATTGAAAGTAATGTAATTAAAAGTAATATGATTTGATTAAATTAAATTGATTAAAAGTACTATTCTTAGAGTAATTTGATTGAAAGTAATGTAATTAAAAGTAATATGATTTAATTAAATTGTTTTGTTTTTAATTGTATGTCCAATTGGGTTTTTTTTTTTTTTTTTTTTTTTTTTTTTTTAATTTTATTTAAGTAAATAGATTTCTGAATTTACTTAAAATTTTTTGTTCATATTGTTGTAAGTAATTATAATAAATTTATTATAATAAAAAAAATTGTATTTTTCATATTATTTGTTTATAATTTTCAATATTTTTCCTTAAATTTCATAACTTTTATATTCCTTGAAAAAATAAAAAAGAATTTTGTAAATTCATACAAATTTTAATTTTATGCAATTCAATTAATTTTGTTTGTTACTAATTTTTCATGTTTTATTTCCTTATACGATTTTTATGGACGGTTTTATTTTTTTTGTTACATTATTTTGAATTTTAACATTAGTGCCTTCGATTTCTTTTACAGTATAAGGCCCGTCATATATGCTATTGTGTTTATCATAAGGTTCTTTTTGCAAATATACAACATCATTCAATTCCAACAATATGGGTTTTGAAAATTTATCAAAGTACACTTTACTTCTCTCTTTATGTTTATCAATCAGTTGTTTTGCAAGAATGTTCGTTTTTTGTAACCTATATTTAATTTCCTTACTGTAATTATCCAGGTTGTATAACGGATCTAAGGCCTTACTTTCTTCGTTAGGTAATACTGCTTTTCTTCCAAAAACCAATTCGAACGGAGTAAATTTGTTATCAAACACAGTGTTCGACGAAGTATTATGATAAAATGTGAAATATCTTAAGTAGGTATCCCAATCGGAAATATTTTCTTTAAGATATGCCCGAATATATTCGTTAAAAACGCGATGGTTACGTTCTACTGTGCCTAGAGTCTGATGATGGTAACTAGTGGAAAACTTTATGTCTATTTTTAAAAACTTACACAATTCAGAAAATAATTCATTTTTGAGTTCCGTGCCAAGGTCTGATTTAATTGTGTTCATTTTGCCGTAAATTAATATAAAGCTTTCAAAAATAGCACGAGCCACTGTTTGTGCTGATTTGTCCGGTATAGCTATAGTGACTAAATACTTTGAAAAATCGCACATTAATGTGAGAGCGTATTTGTTGCCGTAATTAGACTGTGGTAATGGTCCTATTGTATCTATAACTATTATGTCAAACGCTTTAGTTGGTGTAGGGGTTAAAACAAGTTGTTCCGTATTTGATGGTCTGACCTTATTAACGTTGCATTCTGCACAATTCCTTACAAATTTCGCTATATCTATTGTCATTTTCTTCCAGTAATATTTTGTTCTTAGCTTGGCATACAGTTTCTTTTGTCCACAGTGTCCTCCTAAAATGGGATCTTTATGATATATTTCCATAAGTTTAATTTTCTCTTTCTCGTCAGTTATTATGTCTATGGGTTCAGTAAGTATTATCTCTAAGATTTTTAATGTTTTATTACCCTGATCCTTTAGATCCTGTATGGTAAAAATTTTGAAAAATAAATCGCTTTTTTGTAACTCTGCATGGTAAATTCCGAGTTTGTTGGTTTCGTTTTCTAACCTCGAAAGCAGGAAGCCTAAGCTTGGTGTTTCATTAACAAATTCGAAATCCACACACAGCAGTTTTTTAAATCTTTTATATGCATATATGCTAAATTTTATAATATTGTCATCATATCTATGGATTACTGTCTTAAATTTTGCTATTTTCTTACTGAAATCATGCGAAAATTTATCATAAATTTTCAAATTTAAATTTTTATTAACTTTTAAAGGATTTTCAATGCTATTATTGTTGTCACATTGTCGTCTAGCCATTGCGCGAGTCTTTACTGCAAGAACTGTCTTATTATTCTTTAACTCTTCCATTGAAATCCTAGATAAAGCGTCAGCGCCAACGTTGTATTTTCCTTTAATATATTCTACGGTAAAATTGTATTCTGAAAGCTCTAAACGAATTCGGGTTAATTTAGACGAGGGGTCTTTTAGATTAAAAAGATAGACTAAGGGTCTATGGTCTGAACGTACGGTAAAATGAGTACCATATATATATGGTCGGAATTGACATATTGCAAAATGGATCGCTAAAAGCTCGAGTTCTATTACAGGTTTCTTCTGTTCTGAATGCGAGAATGATTTTGAAGCAAAGTATATAGGCAAATCGTTGCCTTCAAAATTCTGACTGAGAATTGCGCCACAGCCAAATTTTGATGCATCAACCGTGATGAGAAAAGGCTTTGCAAAATCTGAGTATTGTAGTATTTGCGGTGATATTAAACAGGATTTTAAGATTTCAAAGGCCTTTTGACAATTGTCATTCCAACAAAATTGAATATTTTTTCTTGTTAATTGGTTTAAAGGAGCTGCCAAGGTAGCAAAGTTCGAAATGAACCGTCTATAGTAATTGGCAAATGCCACGAAACGTCGAACAGAGTCCTTATCGCTTGGTGTTGGATAATTTTCTATGGCTTTAATCTTATTATTGTCTGGCAAAAGTCCTTTAGCAGTACACCGGTGACCAAGAAATGTTACTTCTGGTCGAAAAAAATTGCATTTATAAGGATTTATCCTTAGATTATGACTCCGTAGTGTTTCGAAAACATCTTTTAAATTGTCTAAATGATGTTTTGTTCCGCAACCAATGATAATTATGTCGTCTATATATAAGAACGCTTGGTTGGGCGCAAGCCCAGAAAACGCAATTGCCATCATTCTAGAGAATGAATTTGGTGCTACATTAAGACCAAATGGTAACACTTTCCAACGAAAGGAGCCCTTGTCAGTGCTAAATGCGGTGACATCTCGCGAATCCGGGTGCAGAGGAACCTGATGGAATCCTGAAAATAAATCTATTATAGAAAAATGTTTTGCTCTACCTAGATTATCCAATATGTCATCTATCCGTGGTAAAGGGAATTTATCCGCAACCAATTTTTTGTTAACGGCGCGATAATCCCCGCACATTCGGTATGATTTTGTATCGTCTGAGCTTTTCTTCGGAACGAGAATTAGAGGGCTATTAAAATTTGATGTGCAAGGTTCAATTAATTAGTTCGTTCTTGAGTAGATGGTCTACTTGTCTGCTTATTTCTTGTTTTTGACTGTGTGGCAGTCTGTAATTCCGAGTATACACTGGTGAAGAATCATTCAATCTAAGTTTCTGTTCATAAAAATTGTTTGTTGTCATTTTGTCGTCATCTAATGAGAAAATGTCTGCGTATTGTTCACAAATTGGCATTAATTTATTTTCAATATCTTTTGGCATTTGATTTTTTAAAATGGTTCTCAATTTTTCTATACGTTCATCAATAACTTTGTTATCATTTATCGAGTAAACGTAAAAATTACTAAGTGTTTCTCGTTTTATATTGTCATTTCTGATACATTTGTATTCATCGGTGGTATTAACTAAACGCAAAATAGGATTATTTGAATCGATAATAGTTTTACTAATAAAAACGCCATCACAAATTTCATAAGAATCAATAAACATTGGTTCTGTTACATTCCGCAAGTTAAATATCCGAAAAACTTCACACCGTGGTGGAATAAAACAGGTAGAGTTTCCTATACCTTGTAAAATAGGTAACTTTGCTGTATTATTCCTAACGCTTAATCAATGGTACATCCATTTTCTTTGAGGAAATCCTTTCCTAAAATTCCATTTACTGGAATATTGAAATTATCGTCAACAACGTGTAAAATTTGTGGAATTTGTTGATTTGAAATTATCAGATTTGTGCAAATTGTACCCAGTGTTAATATTGGGTCATTGGTTATACCAGTGATGCTAATTATTTCATTTTTATTTACAAATGTATCGAAAGTTACGCACGAATTCTTAATTAAGGATATGTCGGCTTGAGTATCAACAAGGAATGTACAGACTTGGTTTGTGTTACTACAGTTTAATCTGATAAAATCGGCATAATTTAGATTTAGACTATATATTGACTTTGGCTTTGTTTCTATTGTTCTTCTTCTATTTCCCTCAACGCCGCTTGTTGAGGGACTTCCGCGTTTAAAGACCTGACGGAAACCCTTGGATGTACAGTCCGGTTGAAATTATTTTGGTTATTGCCACGATAATTATAATTGTTTTGGTTATTGTCACGATAATTATAATTGTTTTGGTTTTGCCTTGTGTTAAAGTTTTGATTGTTTCTTTGATACCCTCTATTAAGAAATCGACCTCTACTGTTACCTCGAAAAGAATTATTATTAGGAAAGCGTCGGAAACTATTGCTTTGCTGAAAACTGTTATTTCTGCTTCTACTATTGTTCTGAACTGCGAACACTTGCTTCTCTTTGGTTTCGTTCGTTTGTTCAATTACTAATTTGGCCACTATTTCTTTCGGGTCTGAAAAAACCGAGGATGCCAAAATAGACTTCACTAGATCCGATCTTGCATTGAGGCGACAGGTAGCAACGGTTTGCTCTATTGCCATTTCTTGTGCTTTATTTTTAGTTGTACCTTCGAATACTAGTGAGCGACGTAGTGCATCAGCTAGTTCCTCTACCTCTTTAGAGAATTCCGTGTAATTACCGTTTCTGACACTGAGCGCAGCTATTTTGCCAGCTATTACTTTTGAATTGTCCGGCTTGATTTTACTTTTTAGAGCAGTTTTGATATCTTCCACAGTATCAATATTATCTGGCAATACCTCTCGGGCCTTCGCTTCTAGTTTCGACTTGATAAAATTAATAAAAGTCGTTTCTAAATTTGGTTCTGTTAGATCTTTAATTAAATCGATCTTATCCAAAAATGACTGTAATGTTAACGGACTACCATTATAATTTTCTCTAATTATCGACGCACACATCGTAATGTAATTTCTTTTTTGTTCTATTGTAGCCATTTTGCTTGTATTTGATTGAAAATTTTCAAAAATAATATCCGACTTAGATTCTAGCAGAACGCCCTTTCCAACACGTGTAAAAAAATTTTCGTTTGGGTTGTCTAAATTAAACTTAGGGATTTTTGTTTCGTAATTTAGTCTTGCGAAACACTTTTCTAGTAGCTTTCTACAACAATCAGCTTGAACTAAAGTTTTAATTTTATCCGACTCTGATAAATAAATAAAACTTGTCTCGGTATACTCTAATATTGAATTATAACTTGAAGTTAAAAGATGAATATATTCATTAATTTTCGAAATGTTTGTAGAAATAGGTCTATTTTGCAATATACGTTTTTGAACGCGTTTAAATTCTGCAATTAGTGTCTTATATGTCTTATTGTGCAATTTGGACATCTATTAGATGTTATTATGTTCGCTGGGATGCTCACTTACTACCTTTATCCTTTTCAGAGCCGAAACCGAACATTCTTGCAATAATAAAATTGTAAAAAAAAACAATTTGAATATACTGTCATACATGTACATATGTATGTTTATTTGATTTTATGTATGTATGTATGTTTTTATTGTAATGTTTTTTTTTTGTTTATTTTTTTGTTTCTTGTTTGTTTTTTCTTTTGACAAATTATTATTATACATACATACTTATGTACTATGTTTACTATGGTAAAACAACCCTTAAATTTGCTCGTTATTTTTCATAGCACACACTTGTGTACATCTAGTTTGTATAAATATACACAGTTTCCAACATAAAACAACGCAAAAGAGGTTTTTATTTTTCATTTCAAATTTTTATTTATCCACTTATTTGTGTTGTTTATGTGTGTATATTTTTGTGTGTTTTGTGTTTAACTATGTATTTATTTGATTGTGTTGGATGGTGTTTGTATGTTTGTATATTTGTATTTATTAAAAATGAATATATATGTATATGTATAAATATATTGTATAAGTATGTTTTTTTTTATATATATGTATATGATACCCGTTTTTCGTTGTTGGTTAAGCCTCTTGTTGTCATCTCTCTTGTTGCTTGTCTGTTGTCACTGCGTTGTAGACTTTTGTTGTCGTTGTCTTCTCTGTTTTCCGTTTCTTCGTTGAATTCTAATGTTGTTATTGTTGTTGTGTCTGTTGTTTTTGGTTATGTTGTGCGCATACATTTTCTGTTGAGTTTTTTTTTCTTCGTACTTTCGTTGTTTGTTATGGCTTTTTTTTTTTTATGTTATATTCTTGCTTTGTTTAAGTTTGTTTATGTAGATAGGTACATATGTATGTACATATACGTATAATATTTATACTTTATTTTCAATATTTTGTTGTTCCAATATTTTGTTTTTGTTTAATTATCTTACAATATTTATTATTCTTTTTATTGTGTTCTGTTATAACATTTGGTTATTTGTATACATATATATATTGTATGTTGATGGTTAATTTCATGTTTCACATATAGTTTTATCGTTTCATTTAGTGTTCTTCTTTCTGTGATGTTCTTAAATTTAAATTTTTTTCAAGTCTTTATATTTTCTTTGTTTATTATGTGGGTTCTTCTTTATTATTTTATTTCTTTCATATTGTTTCGTTTTCATTTAGTTGTCTTGTTTTTTTTTTTTTTTTTAATGTATATAATTTTAAATTTCAGTTTGTTTCTCTTTTTTTTTCTTCGTTTTATTTTCTATTTCATTTTGTTACGTTTCATTGTCATTTTATATTGCTTCGTATTTATTTATTTTTGATGTTGTCGTATAGATATACATACATATGTATGTATGTAAGTATGTACACATTAATACTATGAAACAACTGCACTAACACTTTTAGTTGATATTTTTACACTTGTAAAATGTTTCTGGTTGTTGGTGATGATTGTTGTTGGTATTGTTTTATTTATGTTTGTAATCGATATGTAATGTACGTGTGTATGTCTTATTATTAGTAAAGACTTAATATCGTAGTACACTTATTTTTATATAAACAATGAAAATTGCAATGATGCCTATAGTTTTCATGGTTAGTTAAATTATTTAAACCTTTAATGCTTTGTCTTGGATTATATGTATTTTTTATGTAAATTACTTGATGTTTATTTTATAACACTGTTTTTCTTTGTTTTTTTTTTTTTTAGCAATTATTGAAAAACTAATTTCATTTCTACGGTTTCAATGTGCAGTTTAAGAGTGAAACGTTGTGATATAAGTACATACTCGTATGTACATATTAATACCAGTTGGTTATGTACATACATATTTTGTTATGTATTTTTTTTGTATGTTTCTTTTCTTCGAATTCAGTTTTCTTGTTTTAGTTTATGTATGTACCTATGTATGTATTTTTTCCATCACTGTTTCTTTTTTTTTTTGTAGTTTTGTGGTTTTCGTTGCTTTTAATTTCGTTTTAATTTTGTTATTCATTTTTTCAATATTTTGTTTTTGTTAGTTAAATTACAATATTTATTTCTTTTTGTTGTATTATTTTAATTTTGTTTCAGTTCCATTTAGTTTCTTTTCATTTTCGTATACTTGTTACTAAGTGTTATTTAATTTATTTGTACCTGTTTTTAGATTTGTTCTCTGTTTTAAAGTTCTTTTTATGACCTTTTTTTTCTACAGTTATTTTTAACTGGTATTTCTCTTATGAGTTTTTAGTTTTTCAAATTTTATTTTTTCGTGACTGTACTTACTTTTTTTTTTGGTTTTTAGTTGATTGTACTTTTTGTTCTTTAAACATTTTACATATCTTGTCTTTTCGTTTTTGTACAGGAATGTTTAAATTTGTTTGATTATTAATAATGATTATTTTTGTTTTTTTTTTTTTTTATAACATAGTAGGTAGTTTAGTTAGTAGTTTTTGTAGTATAATTAAATATGTTTAAATATGTATAACTTTTTTTTTTTATGATTAAACTATGTTATTTTCCTTTATTTTTTCTTCAAAAACAAAACTTAAACATTGTGTCGTCTATTAAATAGTATTATTTGTTTGTGTTATTTTAATGTTTTGTGTATTTTAATTTTATGTATTTTAAACATTCGCAAAATATCTGGCATTTTTTTTAATTAAAGAAAACCTGTCTCGGTCGCCATGTCGTGGTTCAAAAACGTATCGTCGTTTGTTGAAGAGAAAACAACTTGTTTCTTTTGAGTATACATAACGAATGTTCTATTCGTTTCTTTATTTTTCTTATCTATCTCTACTATAACACATTGATGCCATCGAGTCTCGTCGAGTCTCGATAACATCGATTATATGGCAAGTGCCAGAGATGGCACTACAGCACTGCCTCAGCATCGAATGGCAGTTCAACAAAATCAGCAGAAATATTCGGGGTAAATACTTTTTCTAAGTGCTTAACAAACAGAGCACCCTTTTCAGCATCAGTTCTTGCCCAGTCACCATTTGAATCTCGTAACGGAGGTTTGCAAATCACTAGCCTTTTAAGTCCTCTAGCTGCACGTCACAGCGAATAGTCTGTTTGTGGTGTTGCATCGAGTTCTTGAAGAAATTTTTGCAGCGAAGCTGTTTTTTGTGTTTGTAAAACTTTTCTGAGCTGTTTGGTACATTCCTTCAGCCTTAACTTTAACTGAGGGGATCTGTAACGTTGCCATTCTCGTCGAGCTCTCCGTTTTTCAGTTAATAGCCTTTCTATATCTACAGAAAAAACTTGTTGATTTGTTTTATTTGAAGTAGCATTAAAAGCAGCTTGTTTAGCATGTGCGTCAAACAACCTAATAGAATTTTCTATGCCAGTAGGTGTTCTTAATGGCATATTTTCCGTGCAATGAGCACTCAAATATTTTTTGTATTTCAGCCAGTTAATACGTGCAGATGTCAGCGGTAAATCACATGTTGGTGTTGCAGTTGCGAGTGAGTAAATAGTGATAATAGTAAGCGAGTGATCTGAAGACAAATCCAAAGATGCTTCTACTTTAATCATTTCGCTGGGCACACCTTTTATAATTCCAAAGTCGATAACATCAGGAATTTTTTGTCGATCTGCTGGCCAATATGTTGGCTGACCACTTGAAACTACATTCAAACCCATTTTTTAAATTGTGTCAAACAAAACACGACCCTTTGGACTGATTAAACGTGAACCCCAAAATGTGTGTTTAGAATTGTAGTCGCCAGCTGCTAGAAAACGGGACCCCAGTGTTGAATAAAATGCGTTATATTGACTCTCTGAAATTGAAAACCTGGGAGGTGAATAAACAGATGATAGCGCAAGCTTTTGATAAAAATTTTCAATACAGATATTTGTTGCTTGAAGATATTCTTCACGAAGGTCATTTAGTAGGTAGTGTTTTATTCGAGTTTTTATTACGATTCCAGAGCCACCACAAGCTCTACCTTGAGGATCCTTGGTGTCGTAGAAATTATATCCACTAATTCGAAAATAGCTTCGGGACGTCAAATGAGTTTCTGAGATAAGCATAACATCGATTTGTTTATCCAGAAGAAAATATTCTATTTCATTTTTATGTTGGCAGATGCCGTTTGCGTTCCAGATTCTTAAGTTCATGGTTTTTTCAATACAGCCTGCATTTTCAACATTTCCTGCATCATACAGGACATGTTGAGAGTAAAAATATTACTGTTTGTATAAGGCTCTCTATCGAGGCTTCAATACGACTAAAATTAGGCCCTGATTCTTCATTTGCTGGTACAGTTCTTTGCGCCGTAGTCTGGTTACTTTTTAAAATATTAGCGTATGAAAATTGACTATTAGGTTTTTGTTGAGTAAGAGTCGTGTTAGACTTTAAAACATTTGAGTATTGATTATGGCTAGACGACGGTTGAGGTAACTGTGCGTAGCTTAAAGGGGGGTTGGTCTGAGCGGGAGAAGCATTTGTTTTTCTGTTCGACGAATTTTTAAAAAAAGAGTAAAGACGGCAGCCTCTATAGTTAGCAGTGTGGTTTCCACCGCAATTGGCACATTTTTTTTGCCTTGGTATTACCTTTTATTTTGTTACAGTTAGTGGTACTATGTAACTCACCATATACAACACAAACGGTAGGCAACTTGCAATAAGTTTTGGTATGGCCAAATTCTAGGCAGTTCATGCATTGGATAGATCTAGTTTTTTTATGAGACATCTCAACTGTAACTCTTCTGTGCAACAAGTACTTTAAATTATAGATTTGGTGCGATTAATTTTGTTTTTAATTTTCAAGTTGTCTGGCTGTAGCTCGACTCTCCAAAATAGGTTGGGGGATTTTTTCCCTATTTTTAATGTTTGAAACATTTTTCATTTTGAAGCCACTATTTTCAAGGCAAGATTTAACTTAACCTCTTCTGGATCCACGTTTGAAACCATGCCTTTTATAGCTACTGTTAGGCCTTTAGCACTCTTCAGTTGATATTTATAAAAGTTTTTGTTTTTAGTCTCAAAATCGGAGACTATTTTTCGGTAATTATTTTCTTGTGTTACCTGAATTTTTGTTTCGTTGATTTTGCCGCGCTTAATTGGAGTTACATAGAACTCATTTCCTCCAACTAATGAGATAAGGCTTTTAACCAAAAAACTGAAATTCTGTTCTATTAAAAATATGGGTGGTGGTATATCCGACCTTGTTGTATTTCGAGTCTTCCTCGCCTTGTTCATTCAAAATAATATTTTAATATTATTTTTCCCATCTTTAGGCATTTTCGCCGTTGACGCTATTTGAGCAGATTTGGGACTTCTTCCCCTTTTTAGCACGGTTATGTATCTGTCCATACCTGTTTGAATTTTATTATCACTATTTTCACTCACTGCATTTACAATTTTGTGCACGTTGGTCACCTTGTTATTTATTGCTTGTTTTTTTGTTTGTACAGCTAATACTATGTTCACACGGACAGAAATTATAGAGGTTCGCGCTCTCATTCTTGGTTCGCGGGCCAACCTTGAACTTACGTGTTTCATTTTGAACCTTGTTGCGAACCCGTATAATTAACTATCATCTCTAATTTTGATAACAAATTATCGCTAGTTTATCTGAACTAGTTGTGCAAAATTATTTTAACAAAGAAAAACAATTGATAAGTGCTAAAATTTAATAAAAACATTGAACAAATATAAAGCATATATTTATATTTATGTAAATAATTAAATAAAATGAAAAAGCAATAAATAGTCAATTATATTTTAAACAATAAAAGAATGTCGAAGTACGAACCAACATAGAATATGTCGTGAGAACACATGGGTTCGCCATCGAGGTTCACGGAGCGAACCTAGTGTTTCAGCAAAGACTATAAATATATAAAGATATTGCACGTAGAACATTGTACGGGAAATGCTTAATTTGCTGGTGGTTTTAGTAGTAAAACCACTTTTTTCAAGAGAGTCATTTATTTTCTCAGAGAATTTATTATTCTCATGTCTCTACTATTCATTTAGATATGTATACATGTGTTCATACGTTTGTGTCTTTGCATTCACAAGTATGTGTGCATGTGTGTACATTTAATACACAAACGAAAGATTCCATATAAACAAACAAAAAAACTTTTCGAGCCTTTGCTGCAATAGAGTCATAATTCAAAAAATCTTGTTTGGCAGGAAACGAATTTAAAGTCTAGAATTTACCTATAAATCAATGGTAAAATATTCTTCTCCCAAGAGAATAATAAAATACAAATATCTTTCATGTTTGTATGAAAATTTTGCACAATATTAAAATTGATATCGCGATTAGTTATATACATATTAGCTCAAAAATGACATATTTTGAATTATGACGCTTTTGAAGCAAAGGCTCGTTTTGTGTTCGCACAATATATGTGGACATAAGATACGTAAAGCTAATGTCGCTGATTCTTATTTGAATGGCAAATATATGTATTTTATTGTTGTACTATTGCAAGAACATCGATTCGCACCGAATTTAATATTATTTAAAATTGGAAATTTATATAACTATGTATGTATGTATACGTACATACATATATAAAAATAAAGTGTCACGACGTTTGTTCTCGCTAATCTCCGAAACTACTGGACCGATTTAAATGAAATTTCGCGCAGATATGTTAACAGTGTATAACTTGAAATATAGGCTATATATGTATTATTTTGAATTTGAAAAAATTGCTTTTTGAATAACCTGGTCATTTATGAACAGATTTTCAAAATTATTGTTTTGTTTGATAGGTGTTGCCTGCAGTTGGGTCTCATAAATTTATTTTTGGAAATCTGTTAATAACTCTGCTAGCTCAACGGATATCTTGTGCTCGCTGCCGTATGGATATAATAAAACCCGCGCAAATTTTGTCATATCCATCAGAAATGTTTGTACATGCAAAAAATTATGATAAAAATTCAGATTTTGGAAGTTTATGTGCTCCATCAGACTTATTTTTTGCAGTATGTAAGATTCATATAAAAGTTTTCGAAAAAATTTTTTATGAATCCAAAGAAATAAAAAACATAAAAAAAACTATTGTTGAGCAATGTGTAAATTGCACCAAAAATACAATATATTCCTTTTGGTTTCAAGAAAACAACGTATGCTATAAGCACAGAATGGAGATGCTAAATTTATTAATTCTTACACTTTTACGAAAGCATTCCTCGTGGAAAACATACAAATACAAATTAACGAGCGCAGAAAAACTTAAAATTTTGAAACAATAAAACATATGCTCAATCCAGAAAATTATTAAATATGTACCAATCACCAAAAATAATTACATTTCTTGTGCTAGTTATCACTTAGTAAAAAGATTTTAATAAATTTTATAATAGTTTTGTAAACAAAATAATAAATTTTATGGTTTTCGAACTCAGGTAAGCGCACGTTTTATTTGATTTATGCATATACATATGTACATACATAGATATTCTAACTACATATACAATTGAAAATTCTAAAATAAAATATTTAATAAAACAAATGTGTATACATAGTTCGGTGCGAATCAACATAAATGCAATAGTACAATAACAAAAAACGTAATTTTACCCTACAGCCATAGAAATCGGTCGCATGTCTTTGCACTGTTTATTTGCACATGATTTATATGAAAACAAGAAACTGCTTTTAGTTGTTAATATTGTTATTGAATGTGCTTTGCACAAGAAATATGACACACACACAAACACATTTCTCAATGAGCATCATTTATATGTGTAAACAACAAAAAAAAACCATAATTTCTCTGGAAAATAATTTCTAGTAGAGTTAAAAGAAACAAAAATGTTTCAAAAACAACAACAAAATAAACTTGACAAAATTATTACTACATACATACTTATGTACGTACATATGTATGTATGCCTAAAATTTTTGTGGTCTTTTCTCTTGCTACTTCCCCCCACAGCATCAACAAACGCAAACAATTTTTGTTTTTATTCAATGTTCTACGTGCAATATCTTTATATATTTATAGTCTTTGGTTTCAGTTTGTCGTGTGAACATAAGCTCTGTACAGACGGTTGTCAGATCTAACAATATTGTCAGTAAAATGTGTTCAAAATTTCTTACAACCGTCTGAACTAACAATTTTTGTCTGACAACATTGCCAGAAAAACCATTGTCATTAAATTGTTATACTACAATATATCAAAAAATTGTCAGACATCTGAGAATCGTGAGAATACAATTCGCTTTCATTGCCAGGTAATTGTCAGACAATTTTTCATTGTCAGATGTTTGAGTTTTGTGAATCTGACAATTTTTTCATTGTCAGTAAATAAACAAGCAAAAGCTTTTATTACAGTCGAATTCGGATAAGATTGCTTAACTGAAAATAAAAATTTGTATTTAGTTTTTTCTATCAATTTCAAAGCATTTACTATGGCTTAAAAAAATCCGCTTAAAAGTAACCCCGTTTAATTGAAACATATTTCGGTTAGAAATAAGATAATTTATATAAAACAAACACCACTTTAAAGAAAACATTATTAATTTACTGGCAACGAAATACTTTTTAGCGACTGCTCATTTCAATTAAATATAATTAACTATTTATTATTTTCAAATATAGTTACAAGCTTATATTTCAGTTTTTAAAATGAATCTGAAATGAAAAACATAAATTTTCGCTTAGCCGAATCCGACTGTATTCTCTTTCTCTTAAAAGTATTCTATACATTTCATGGTGTTTATGCTCTCTGAGAGAATCTGGCAATTATTGTTAGATCTAACAACTGTGTAAACAGACAATTTATTGGCTTACAACGTTGCTAGATAAATTTATTGTCTGACAATAAATTAAAAGCTTTTCTGACAGTTTTCTTACAACCGTGTGAACTGACAATAAAGCTTGTGCTGGCAATTAGTTATTGTCAGTACATTGCCAGCAAATTGTTAGATCTGACAACCGTCTGTACAGAGCTATAGTATAAGCTGACAAGTTTGCTAATGGGTGTAATTGTTGCTGCTTCTTGGCCATTATTTAACATGTACGGGAGCATGATCGCGCACGAGTATTTGTGTTTTCTGTTAAATTCAGGTTTGTGTTTAATTCATTTTTTTGTTGTCGTCATCAGCAACCAAGGTTAAATATACATTCCTACTGCTTGTAGGTTTATTGTTGTTTTTGCCAGAAGATGAACTCATTTAGAGTTCTCATGTTTTTATTTTCACTTATATTAGTTTGTGTATGCAAATATTTATGTGTATTGCACACAAGCAAAAAATAAAATAAAACCAGTAAAATAACTGTTTAATAAATGTTTTGTTTTTGTATATTTTTTGTGACTTGAAACATTTTTTTTTTTATATTCAGTTGCGACGATTATAAAAACGCGTCTGTAAACTACGAGAGTTGAAACTGAATGACAAAAAGTAGCACTATTGAACAAACTCACAGAGTTGTGAATGTTGTTAGAGACACTTTTGAAAAAAAGAAATATTGCTCTGCGCTCTCTTGATGTCTCAAGAGGTTTCGATAAAGTATGGCACGAAGGTCTTATACACATCAACGCTAAACCTAGAAAGGCAAAAAAATTTTGCCAAGCTTACAGGTTGCCTAGAAATTAGATGGAATTGTACCTATCAAGAACTTAGTCCTTATTTTGATCTCAGTACTTTTAACAGCCATAATATTTTGGATAGGAACTTGGCCTTATTTTCACATAGTGTTGTTGTTTTTGTATAAATATTTATATGTATTGCTTATGTGGGCCTACTTGTGTACGAAATTTCAGCTTTCTAGCTATACTGGAAGTGCCCTATACAAAGAAGGGGCACCCTAGTCCCCCGGGTGGAAAGTGCCCGTTTTCAGATTTTTCTGGTTAGTTTCTCACTGGAAGTGTCCAATAATATTGATGAGTCAGTGAGTGAATATGTACTAAAATATGGACTTTTCACACCTTAATATCTGCTGGGAGCTTTTACGGTAGAACTTTCAAATTTAACCTGTAAGGTCACCTCTGTGGGGAGATCTTACGTTTTATGTTTCATTATATTATGATCAAGAGGAGCAAAGCTATGAGGGGGGTAAAAACAGCTCGAATGGTTTCGTGTAAATATACACACTGTGTGGCCGAACTTGGCCTGGCGCACTACCGTACGCCTAGATATGTTGCAATATGTCGAAGTTCGTTGAACGATTTATTTCTTACCTTCATGTACATATGTAAATGATGATTCATAAATAATCACTATAAAAGGGGTACGCTTTATTTTAAATATCAATTATTTTATTCAATCCAAAATGTAATTTTCTCCATAAAGTTTAAATTTTTATATGAATGTTCGCTTTAATGTACGTTTGCATATTTATCTACTTAATCCTCACATCGTTTTCAGAGCCACCGCGATGTAAATTTTATTATTCCAATGTTAAATAAACTTCTAACACCCATTTTAGAAAATTCTTTGATGGTTTTTAGCTTCCTTATAAAAAAATTGTGTTTGTAGTGGTTCATCTAAATTTCCTATAGTTGATTTTTTTTTTTGGCTTCAACGTCGCATCTGGGCCATTTAATTGTTAATACTCGTATATAATGTAACCTGCAATGGAAATATGAAAATTGTTAATATTAGGCTTATAGAAAAACTAGCGGACACCCGGCGGGTGGTACTTCGTTAGAAAATAAATATATTTTCTATATTTGATGGAAAAGTAAAGTACGCCCATGTTCTGACACTCGGATGAATATGAAATCGCATGCGATTTGAAAATCGCCAAACTTATTTCTGCATGTTCTGTCGCTCACGCGTTTTGCTTGCGTTTTGCTATTTATTTTATATCAAGTAAAACAGCTGTTTAAATCAAATCGCCAGTACTGAAGAAAACAATTGGCACAGAAAATTGTGAAAACATTTTGAAGTTGATATTTTTAACTTAAATAGTTTGGAATTTTTATTAAGCAAGTACGCGAGTCGAAGTCGCAAAACTTCTTGCGATTGTGAACTCCAGAACACCTATCATGCGATTTCATCTCACATCGCAAATGTTCGGCGAAATGCGATTGACAGAACATGCCTGGTAAATTTTGTTTATTTATTATCTTTTTTCTCTTAATGTTTATCCGTTAGAAACAATAGGTTGTGCTTAAATTAGATTTAATATACACATTAGATTAGATTAAATATATATTGGGAGTTTCTACACAAACCAATAATGAGTTTCTAACGAATAAATATCTAACGGTCATAATCATTGCTATTGTATCTTGTTAAGCCCAATTTTATATTGTATTCGCTACTTCGCCACACAAAATTGTATTCGCTACACACACACAAAATTTTCATCAAAGCCTTACCAGAACGTGACTGGTTATTGACTAGTAAAATTACTGTCATTGATAACCCCTCAAGTGGTCACAACCTCAAGTCACATTCTTAAGAGCAATATGAAGAATTTTACCATTTATTTTGCATTTCTCTCGCACTTGTGAAATTTTCTTGAGTGCGTAACATACACTGCTCACTCTACTACTTTTTACTAGTCAACGAGCGGTCACACATTACCATCCATTTACTTTGTATAAAGCGGTCACATATGACCACTCATTTACTTTGGATAAAGCGTTCACAGATGACCACACATTGACTTCGATAAAGCAGTCACTTGTGACTGGATAAAACATATGTACATATAAACACACTCTAAATTAATTTAGTAATTATTTTATTTAATTAAATACATATACTACATAGAATTTACTATATTTATATTACATCACAGATTTCCTTAGGACTATCCACATCCATATCTTCTTTATATTGAGGTTTCTCACCGGCATCTCATCATCAGCCGCGACATAATTTTCTGTGTCTAACCACAATCTACATATAAAAAATAATTATTAAAGATGTAAATTAATAATAACCGTTTTGTTTCTTACCTTTTGTATTTGCTGTGCTATTAGGAGTTTCCATACACATATTTCAATGGATTTATTTAAATGTTTATTATTATTTTTACATTAATTTTACAAAAATATAATCTTATTCTTTCTTGTCCGTTTAGGATTTCTATTAATAAAAGTGATTGATAGATAATCGTCATTTTGCCGATCAAATGGGAAGTTGTATTACCAGTAAAATGACCATTCCAAAGACTAACATGACAATTGTCAACTAAACACAACTCTGCAACGTAAAATTATTGCAAGTGTTGGTAAAAAGGTTTGAGTGTTTTAGTGCAAAAAAAAACCTTTGTTTTATTTTCATTCTTTTGCACGCAAGTATATTTTGTCCAATCTTGCTGGATTCTTGGCATTAAATAATTATAGTGCAGCCTTTAAAGCTTAAGCTTTCTTACATTTCAAAAGGATAACCATCTTTATGTAACCAAGTGATTATCACCACCAACACTGCTTTTGGAAAAATTACTTTAACAATAAAAAAGTGCATAATTGAATTTAAAAATCAAGCGTGTGTACATAAAAATTTTGAAGGAAATAAAACAATTGTGTTTTAAATAATATTGGCTTTGACTTTAATATAAAATAAAAAAGTGCATACACTGTTGTGATTCACAATTGAACTACCCTCCTACATTGCACTTAGTTGTTAATGCAACAACAGTTCATTCACTTAAGTATTAATTGCGTTGACAAATTGTGCAATGTTGCTCTTTCGCAATAGCGAAAATATTTGGGTCAGAATCAAATATTAAGAATTGCATATTCCCTTTGTGTAACTAGTTTTTAAGATAGTATAAATAGCTAGTGCTAAGTCATTTTAAGGGAGAGAACGTTTGAACATGTAAAGAAGAAATAGTGTTAAAAATAAAACGAAGATAACAACAACATAACATTGGCGCAGCCGGTAACTTCAACAAAATTTCAACGGATTAAGTGTTAGTTTTCAACAGTACAGAATAGACAGCCTGATAAAAGACTAAATTCTAGCTACCTTCGGTCTGTCAAATCCTGCATTGATGAAAATATAGGACTTAATGCGCAACAGTACAGAATAGACAGCCTGATAAGAGACTAAATTCTAGCTACCTTCGGTCTGTCTAATACTGCATTGTTGAGGGTATAGGATTTAACAAGCTTCCATATCCTAACTATAAAAACATACATAATTTAAATAAACGGTTTTTTTTCAAATAAGTAAAACGAGAAAGTTTCCGAATAATACTAATAATAAAAACGGTTCACTGCTACGTGTTTTTAAAAACGAGAGAAGAGATGACAAATTTAAGCCTGAAACTGGTAAGTACATTGTTATAGTTCTCTTTATTATATGAATGGACAGGCCACAGAGGAGCACAGACGATTTAGTTGCAAAGTTAGAGACATACAATTTTGAGGTAGACAGCTTACGAGTTCTAGCATGGGCAGAACTTGCTAATTTGAAGTCAGACAAGAGCTCTACAAGCGTGCATAGGGAGATCGTGAGGAAAAGGAGATTGACAAAGTTAGAGGAAGTAGGATACATATTACAAGTGTTGTTGGAGATTAATGAAGAACAATCAGAAGAATTTTCAACAAGGGTAACCGAATTAGAGGAAACAAAAGAATTACTTGAAAATCATAGCAGAAAAATACGTGAGCAACTAAGCTACACAGAAAGTTTACTCGAAGAAGTAGTCAAAGAAAATACGGAACTAGTTAGTCAATTAAAACAAAAAGAGTTAAGTGAAAGGGAGTTTAAGAAGCAACTGAAAAAACAACAGCTGATAGAAACACAGGACGACACGGTTCAAAGACTGCAAATAGCGCTGGAAAACGCCCGGCACGAGCTAAATACAATACATAGGTTTAGGTCACCAACACCATCGTTACACGAGGAGTTATCAGAAGCAGTAGATACGAAAATTCCTTCAATAATTATAACTCAGGACCAAGAAGGAGTAGTAGACGGAGTAGGAACTTATAGGGAGGCAGTTGCTCTAGAGTTATTAGATAAAACTAAAGTAATTTTGACTAACGCAAAAAAGGCAGGCAGTAGGGGCTACACGGCCGAAACTAGAGCAACAAAATTAGAAGATCTTGAAAGAAACAAAGCGGAATTTAATAGATTAGACAAAACAAAAATATCCGACGTTGGAATTATTGGGGAATTTTATAAATTAATATCACAAACAAAAAATTATTTGCAAAAGCAAACATCTTCACCAAGACAAGTATTAAATAGAGAAAATATAGGACAGCAAACAATCAGGATGCCAACTTTATCGGAAATTACTAAAATAGTTAATAACATAGTACCGACATTCTTTGGCACTGATGGACCCGATTTATCGTCTGAGGTCTTTAGATATATCCAAGGATGTAAAATGGTAGAAAGAGAAATTTTGTCGGGAGAGATGTAAATGAAGATTCGGGGTATAATTTTAGTCGTATTGAAGCCTCAATTGAGAGCTTAATACAAACTGTAAACACATTTACTCTCAACATGTCCTGTATGATGCAGGAAATGTTGAAAATGCAGTCTACCTTGTTGCAGGCTGTACTAAGCAAACCATGAACTTAAAAATCTGTTTTTGGAACGCAAACGGAATCTGCCAACATAAAAACGAAATAGAATATTTTCTTCAGGATAAACAAATCGATGTTATGCTTATCTCAGAAACTCATTTGACATCTCGAAGCTGTTTCAGAATTAGTGGATATAATTTTTACGACACCAAGGATCCCCGTGGCAGAGCTTGTGGTGGTTCGGGAATCCTAATAAAAACGCGAATAAAACACCACCTGTTGAATGATTTTTGTGAAGATTATCTTCAAGCAACGAACATCTGCATCGAAACTTACTATCAAAAACTTGTAATATCATCTGTCTATTCGCCCCCCAGATTCTCAATTACCGAGAGTCAATATACGGCTTTTTATAAATCACTGGGCCTCCGTTTTCTAGCAGCTGGCGACTACAATGCTAAACACACATTTTGGGGTTCACGTTTAATTACACCTAAGGGACGAATTTTATTCGACACAATATCTAAAATGGGTTTGAATGTAGTTTCAAGTGGACAGCCAACATATTGGCCAACAGATCGACAAAAAATTCCTGATGTTATCGACTTTGGAATTGTGAAAGGCGTGCCCAGCGAGATGGTTGAAGTTGAAGCATCTTTGGACTTATCTTCAGACCACTCGCCTACTATTGTCACTATTTACTCACACACAACATGTGATTTAGCGACGACATCTGCACGCATCAACTGGCTGAAATACAGAAAATATCTGAGTGCTCATTGCTCGGAAAAAATGCCGCTGAGAACACCTTCAGATATAGACGATTCTCTCAGGTTGTTTGAAGCGCATGTTAAACAAGCTGCTTTTAATGCTACTTCAAATGAAATAAACCAACCAGTGAGATTTAACAATATTTTTTCTGTAGATATAGAAAGGCTATTGACTGAAAAACGGCGAGCTCGACGAGAATGGCAGCGCTACAGATCGCCCCAGCTAAAATTAAGGCTTAAGGAGTGTACCAAGCAGCTTAGGAAAGTTTTGCAAACTCAAAAAACAGCTTCCCTTCAAAAATTCCTTCAAGAGCTAGATGCAACACCACAAACAGATTATTCACTGTGGCGTGCAGCCAGAGGACTAAAAAGGCCGGTGATATGCAAACCCCCATTACGAGCCCCAAATGGTGACTGGGCAAAAACTGATGCTGAAAAAGGTGCACTCTTTGTTAAACACTTAGAAAAAGTTTTCACTCCGAATATTTCTGCTGATATTGTTGAACTGCCACCAGTCGTCCCTTTACCAGAAATACCGATGAGATTTAACATGACGGAGATTGAAAATACTATTACTAATCTTCACACCAGAAAAGCCCCAGGTGTCGACAAAATAAGCAACAAAATGCTTCAAGAATTGCCTTACACTGCAAAAAAAATAATACTATTCATTTTTAACAGTATTCTACGCCTAGAACACTATCCTAAAGAATGGAAGGTTTCGCTAATTACTATGATACCAAAGCCCGGCAAGGATCATACAAAGGTTGAATCCTATCGGCCTATTAGTTTACTGTCTAACATTTCAAAACTATTTGAAAAGCTGTGTATGAGCAAGCTGATGCCTATAGTGACTAGTAATGGATGTATTCCAGATCATCAATTCGGTTTTCGCAGTCAACATAGCACAATTGAACAAACTCACAGACTAGTGAATGTCGTTAGAGACACTTTTGAAAAAAAGAAATACTGCTCTGCGCTCTTTATTGATGTCTCACAAGCTTTCGATAAAGTATGGCACGAAGGTCTTTTCAATAAATTAACACAAAATCTACCAGCAAACATCGTAAAGCTTTTAAAAAGCTATTTGATGGAACGTAAATTTGTAGTTAGGGAAGGCAATTTTTTAAGCCCTCCGCAGTCGATTGAAGCCGGAGTCCCTCAAGGCAGTATCTTCGGACCCTTACTTTATTTAATATATGCCTCTGACTTACCGTTAAGCAGTAACATTCATACATCAACATTTGCGGATGATACAGCCTTTCTAAGCGTTCACGAAAATCCTGTAGAAGCTTCCCGCAACTTACAAGAATATATATCCAAACTGGAAAAATGGCTCAAACAATGGCGTATAAAAGTTAACGAGCAGAAATGTGCACACGTCACTTTTACGTTGCGCAGGCAAACATGCCCGCCTATAAAAATTAACACCGAGACTATACCACAACACACTGTAGTCAAATATCTAGGCGTTCATCTTGATCGTCGTTTAACATGGAAATCGCATATAGACGCAAAGTTGACTCAAATGAAATTAAAAGCAGCTCAAATGAATTGGCTTATTGGAAGAAATTCTATACTATGCCTAGACTGTAAACTACTATTATACAACGCGATCCTGAAACCAATATGGTTCTATGGAATCCAGTTATGGGGCACTGCCTCAGCATCAAATGTCGAAAAAATTAAAAGGCGACAAAATAAAATTCTACGTACAATTACAGCAGCTCCCTGGTATGTCAGAAACCATCGAATTCATAAAGACCTAGACGTTCCGTTGGTGAAGACAGTATTTTCAAAACACGCGAAAAAATATATAAAAAAACTTGAGTTGCACCCAAATCCACTTGCGCGCAATATTCTTCATTATAGAGGCCACACCCGGCTGAAAAGAAGGGATACTCTTTTTCTCAGCCGTTCACGAGAAATGTAAAACAACAAAAATTAACCGTTGAAATTAAAAATTTTGTTTAGCATTGGCTAAACTTATATTTAATATTTTTTTAGATTTAAGATTTGAAAAACTTATTGATAATTCAATTTAAATAATTAAAGATTCAATAAATAATAAAATTATCACAAAAAAAAAAAAAAAAAAAAAAAAAAAAAAAAAGGGAGAGGATAGTAGCGCACGGGATAATGTCATCGAATGCCTAAAATTACGGCTTATGGGTATGGCATATTCTAGAATATCGCAACAGAAGTTCGAATCTGTGGATGCATTGTGTAATGCCATCAAAAAAGCATATTTGAAGAAGAAAAGCCTGGACCAGATCAGGGAGCTGATATTAGGATGTAGGCAGAGCATCAGAGAACCAGCCAGTGGATTCGGAGACCGTATTGAGGTCATGCTCAATGACGCGATCAGCACAATAAAGGAAGAATGGTCAGCAGACAGTGTTGAGGTTATGATAAAAGACTTCAAACGAATAGCTGTGAAAAGCTTTATTAAAGGGCTTAGAGATCAAACTCTCAGAGCAAGGTTTATTGGACACGAAAGACAGGAACTGAGAACTCTTATAGCCATAGTAGAAGAAGCGGAAGAGTTGTTTGGAGAAAACCCAGGCACGATCAACACAGTGTTGGAGTCAACCCCATGTAGTTTTTGCAACAAAAAGGGACATGAGAGGTTAAATTGTAGGGAGCGATTAAATGCACCTTATTGCATTAACTGTGGGAAATATGGCCATGAAGTAGGTCCTCAGTGCGGCGATAGGGAAAAGTTTTACAACACTTGCACTTACTGCAGAAATAAAGGGCACACCTTTGACAACTGTAGTAGGAGGTTGTCATCGCTCTACTGTAGAACTTGTGGGACAAACGGCCACATCGAAAATCAGTTTTGTAGTTCACGGCAGCCCGAAAGGGTGAACCAGAGGCAAAGAGATAAGTCCAATGATACGGGCCAAGCACAGCAAAGATATAGAAACGGAAATATACCACAACACTCTAAGGGACCTCCACAGATGAGATGCTACAAATGCAATCAACCAGGGCATTTTGCACGTGCCTGTCGGAGTGGATTTAGCGCAAGTAATGAACCAAATGACAGGAATTTTACAAATGATAAGAAGGTAAGAAATAAGGAAAATAATACTGGTAACATTTCGGGAAACTTTATTCGGCCCAGCTACAGCCAATAGCCGGGAAACCGAAAAAGGAGAACGAACTTAATTGGCAACAAGATAACAAGAGCAGAATATGTGAGGGCAATGAGAATGAGTGTGAGGAATTAATAGAGACGGTGAAATATAAAAGGGATGTGAAGGGGTTAACGGATAATATTGGTAAAGAGGCGCAAAAGGTGAAAGTGGAAACAGAGGAAGTCAGGAAGTCAGGTAGTGACTCTGAAGAAGACGTACCTGTGCGAATAACGCATAAAGCAGTAGTACATAGGGAAAGTGAGGAGGATACCCCTAATAATCCTGGGCATGCATTTCATAGGAAAAATGCATCGGTAGAAGAGTGCACAGGAATTGTTCTGGGGAAAATTTCACAACATATAAATATTAGCAACAATGATGTAGCATCAGCGGATACAATTTTCATTACTATTCCTTGCATAGAAGCCAAGGAAGGGAAACTCGTATTGCTTGTAGATACTGGAGAGGATTCCAGTATAATAAACGAAGAAGCAATGAAGGCTTACCCTAACAAGAATTTCAGGGAAACAAAAACACTGAAGGGTGCATTTGGAGGAAACGCCACGACATTATTTTCTATGACGTTGGACATACACGCTAGAGAAAATATACAGTGGGATTTCGGTGTAGTATCCCATCACAGCAAATTCCCAGGGGATGGCATTCTCGGAAGGGACAACATTTGGAATAAGAGTATAATAAACTCAGTTAATGGGACGTTGAAGCTGTTCAATGAAAACAACCAATGCATAAAAACCTTCAAACTTCACAATGGAATGACCGATTTTACAACTTTAAATCAGAGAAAGTTGAGTGTCGGCGGAAGAACGGTGACCATAGTACCAGTCAGAATAAAAACAAAGGACAGGACAGTCGTTGTCCACAAACAAGAAATATTTCCAGGAGTTTATATGGGAAATACGCTGGTCAACGTAATGGATGGGAAAGCTGCAGTACCCATACTTAACTCAACAGATCACAACGTTCCTCTAGAGAAAGAAATTGAAGTAGAGTTCTCAAACTTTAACCATTATACCGAAAATAAGGGAATTAAATCGCCAGAAAAGCCGTGTTTAGAGAGAATACAGGAGTTAAAGAGTATGTTAGTCAAGGAAGAAAATTGGAACAGGGACGAAAAAGAATCAATGGACAGAATATGTGAACGGTACCACGATGTATTCATGCTGGATGGAGATAAACTGCCATTCACGTCGCGAATGAAACACAAGATTCCGACTAGAGAGAATCAGCCGCCCATTAACCAAAGGCAATATCGTCTCCCACAAATCCAAAAGGATGAAATCAACCGTCAAGTTTCAGACTTACTGGAAAATGGAATAATAAGCCCTAGTGTATCTCCATGGAATTCACCCCTTCTCTTGGTTCCCAAAAAATCACAGGATGGACAGAAAAAATATAGGATGGTCGTTGATTTCAGAAAACTAAATGAAGTTACAATAAAGCAGGTTTTTCCAATTCCAAGGATTGACGAAATTCTGGATCAGCTGGGGAATAGCAGATATTTCACAACACTGGATTTAGCCAGTGGATACCATCAAGTGCTATTGGACGGAAATGATAAAGAGAAAACAGCATTTAGCACTGACAAGGGACATTTTGAGTTTAACAGAATGCCTTTCGGTCTCACAAGTGCACCCGCGACGTTTCAAATGATTATGAATACAATACTAACAGGCCTACAGGGTATGGAATGTTTCGTATATCTGGACGATATTGTGGTATACGGAAGAACTATAGCAGACCATGAGAGTAAAATATGCAACGTTTTATCCAGGTTACGCGGAAGTGGACTTAGAGAAATTGTCTACCTGGGGCACAAGTGCTCAGAAAAAGGGGCCCTTCCAGATCCAGCTAAGGTGGAGAGCGTAAGAAATTTGAAGCCCCCCAGAAATGTAAAAGAAGTACAAGCCTTGTTGGGTTTAGTTAATTATTACCGAAAGTTTGTCAACGGCATGGCGAAATTAGCCTCGCCCATAACGAGGTTGCTAAGAAAGGACAGCAAATTCGTTTGGACACCAGAATGCCAGGAAGCTTTAAATAAGGTGAAAGAAAGTATTTCAAACCCTCCCATTCTGATCTACCCAGATTTTTCAGAGCCTTTCAGGGTAACCACGGACGCAAGCAATGTTGCATTAGGGGCCGTATTATCGCAGATAAGAGTTGGCAAAGACCACCCTATTGCATTTGCAAGCAGAACGCTGAATGACGCAGAAAAGAGATACTCAACGATAGAGAAGGAAATGTTGGGTGTGGTATGGGCAACGCATACGTTTCGGCCATACCTTTTGGGTCGGCATTTCACCGTTTTTACCGACCATCAACCTCTGAGAGGAATAGCGAATCTCAAAGACCAGACGTCGAGGCTTGCACGGTTTAGACATAAACTTTCGGAATATGAATTTGATATCGTCTACAAGCCAGGGAAAGACAATTTGAATGCAGATGCTTTAAGTCGTCTGCCACTGGAAGGACATCAAATACAGGTATTGACTAGGGCACAGCGGAAACTATCAGAAAATGCAAGTAGTCAAAAGGGGGATCCAAGGGAGGAAAGGATATTAGAGGAGGATATCGGAGAACCCGTTTTAAATCAGGACGCTACGGACACAGCTGTATCCTTAACTGACAAGAAGGACATTCGGGAGGTTCTGAGGAGTTTCCATGACTCGCCACTTGGTGGGCACCAGGGGTCAATAAGACTTTTAAACGGATAGGGAAACAATACAAATGGAAGGGTATGCTGAAGGAAATTAGAAGGTACATAAGACGATGTCCAAAATGCCAGAAAAACAAAAGTGGGCACTGCAACAAAGAGCAGATGGTCCTTACAGACACCCCAGGAAGACCATTTGAAAAAGTTTATATGGACATGGTCGGACCACTACCAACAACTACTGCGGGTAACAAGTATATCCTCACTTTTCAGGACGATTTGTCAAAATTTTTTATATGTGCCCCGATGCAAGACGCGGAGGCAGAAACAGCGGCAAAAGTCTTTTATAACGAGATCATAGCGAAATATGGTCTCCCAACAAAATTGGTTACAGACAACGGTACAAATTTTACCTCCAAACTTTTTGGGAGTGTGTGTAAACTGCTGGGAATTAAAAAGCAACATATCACTCCCTATCATCCCCAGGCTAACGGATCCTTAGAAAGGAGTCATCGGCCCTTGGCCGAGTACTTGCGATCGTTCGCAAAAGAGGATGGCTCAAATTGGGACCAATGGTTGGCACCAGCAAAGCATGTACATAATCATACAATTCATACATCCACCAATCAGACGCCGTTTAAGGTAATGTACGGGTTCGACACACCCTTACCAGCAAACCTCAAGAACAGTACACCACTCTACAATCCATATGACTACCAAAAGGTATTGAAACATCAAATCCAAAAAACATATGAGATAGCCAGAACATGTCAAAACAAGGCTAAATTAGCCGCAAAGGAAAGATATGATAGAAACAGTAGGCCAGTAACACTTATGATAGGGGGAAAAGTACTTATAAAAAATCAACTTCGGAAAAACAAATTGTCGCCTTTGTGGGAAGGCCCCTATGAAGTTAAAAATTTTCCCACACCAGTAAATGTCCAAATGTTTGTAAAAGGAAGGCTAAAAACCTTACATCGTAACCTGGTGAAGCCCTATAAAGAGTAAAAAAAAAATTATTAAATGCCATTTTCTTATTTACAGGTAATCATGGGTTGGATGATGATGGAAGTCTTCGCAGGGAAAAGCCTATATATAGAGAAACTAGAAACGGACAACGGCTTCGTTGAAATTAGCATGCCAGATTGGTTTGTAAATATAATTTCATTGTCCACACAATAAACATAGGAGAACTGGAAATTTTTTGTGTTTTTGACACAAATACAGCATTTTATGCTGAAATTATCTAAAAAGTAGAAAAGGTTTACCGTAACTGTTGGAAGTAGGGATCATTAAACTTTAAATGTTTTTAAACTTTAATGCATTTTTTTTCCTGTAAGAAATTGTAATAATTATTTAATTGTAATTATTATTTAAATTTTTAAATGCTTTAAAATCACGAATTTGATTTGAATTTCAGTAATTTTTTCCATTTAGTGAAAAACTTTAATTTTGAAAGTTCAAATAATATCATAACAAGTAAGAGTGCTATATTCGGCTGTGCCGAATCTTATATACCCTTCACCAATGCATATATATGTGATTCGCAGAATATAATAAGCCTGTATATCCTTTGTTAATATCCTTTGATAATACTGTAAGCAGTATGTGTGCATGTTTTATCATTACTTTTTTTCTCACTGAGTTTAAAAGGAATCTAAAATGAAAAACAAATCACATATTTTTTTCTTCTAAATACAAATGCATTTTTAACATACACACATATATGTACATACATATATATAAATTAATATGTTTTTGTACATTTTATGTACTACTTTTTTATGACTTTTTTTTTTTTTTTGGAAAATGTACCTACTGTGTGCAAATTATTCGAGAAATATTTTTAAATGAAATATGTAGAAATATGTAGCTATTATACATATTAGGTACATATGTATGTATGTACTTATATAATCCAATCAGCCTAACCGAACGTATCAGTTTATCGATTTCGAGAAGGCTAAAACAATATTCATTGTTCTAACGTAGGGCTAGTTCAAATAGTAATTATGTAAGTTATTTATTCTTCGTTATTGACCTATTACATAGGTACTTATGTATGTATGTACATATCAAAAAACACCTCATAAAAGGGAAAGTTATTTTACTGGTGACAAAATACTTTTTAGCGACGGCTCATTTCAATTATGTATACAGTATTTTTCGGTTAATTGACCCTACGGTTAATTGGTTTCCACGCTTAATTGAACCACATGATCGGGCAAAAAAATATTGCATACGAAAACACATGTAAATTTCCTCGGATAATTGAACCCGGTTAATTGATTTTCCCGCTTAATTGGTTCAAAATTCATGTCATCAAAAATAAATTTCCTCTTACTTTTACCCGGTTAATTGCAAATGAATTGTTTTTTAGTTTATAAATTTAATTTTTTTGTAAAACTCATGTGCACACAAATAGTGCATTTAATAGTACATAGTATGTACCTACAATAATAAATACCTGCGTATACACATATATGTACATTTTTTTCTGTTATTTGCATTTTTTTCGTTTAAGGTAAAAAAAAAATTATTTTGAAAAACTTAAAGTGCACATATGCGATTTCTTTTAATTCATTAGTAGTTCCAATTATGCGGATTCTTGTAATTGAACGATTTGTTCAATTAAGCGGGTATCGGCTAATTGGTTCCCCGGTTAATTGAACAAAAAGTTGTGCAAATTTTGATGTGCAATTAACCGAAAAATACATATATACCTATGTATATATATATACACAAATATATATTTAGCGTGTAGTACCTACACCTGTATCATACCATAGCGTTTTAATTTACTTTAGCAAAAATAAAATTTCGGTTCTGATTTTTGATTACATACATATATAAAATTTTATAACCCTTTCAGAAATAAATTTAAAATAAATAAATACTCCAGTATTGAACTGAAGAATCGCTCACAATAATCCAACACACGACCCATCGTGCTACTGAGGCTAGATAGTTCTTTGTGTATATTAATTTAAAAAAAAAAATATATATATATATATATATGTATAAAATAACCTGTTTATTATTTTCAAAAATAGTTACAAGCCTATGTACATATATTTCAATTTTTAAAATGAAAAAGCAAATTGACAAATATACAACATTTTAAAAGATAAATACAGAAGCATTTTTAACATACATATAAATACATCAGAGTATATATGTAATCATCAGTGTGCGACATTTTTTTCCACAGAGTTTACTTGTCTGGTACGTATGTATAGTGTTCTAAAAACGATTTGTGTGCATACATACATATTTATGTTTATAATGTGCTTTGGTGAAAAAAAATTGAAATTTTTTATGTGTGTAGAATAGTGCTTGGTATCAGAGCTGCCGTTTTTTGTTATTTCTAACAAAAATTGGTAATGTTATTTTTTAATGTGAGATGCGAATATTTTTTCATTTTGGTTAGTTTTTTTCGTTTGAATATTTTTTAACTATATATATAACTTGTTAAGCTTTGAAAACAATTTTTGAAAATTTTTAATTACCTGTTCATAGTACGATTGGGTCCCAACACTGTCAACACCTCTCCGTACTACTAAATGATCTGCTCTGTGTTATTAAAAAATATTCAATGATTCACATCTAGCTAGACCTGACAACTTTCAAAACAAAAATGGGATGAACGAAAAAACTTTTGAACAACTTTTTTATTTCGTACAAAATTTATTATCATTGCCACATAGTTCTGCTGCAGCCGAAAGAATGTTTTCACAGCTTAATTTAAACAAAACCAAATTTCGTAATAGTCTTGATTTTAAAACTATTAACAATATTATCCAATCGAAATATTTGTGCAAAAATCAAAATGTTGCCCATTATTTACGGTCTGCCAAAGATATGAATTGAAAATTCGTATATAATTTCTAATCTCAATACTGTGAATTGTAAATCTATTAATTTTTTGATTTAAAAGAAAAATTTTGTAAAACAATTACATTTTTTTCCTGAAGTACAAATATTGTTTATTTTAAATAAATAAACACTTTAAAAAGTTTGTTTAAATTTAAGTTTCTTGTTATGTTTTTCACTTATTAATAAGAAATTTATTAATATGTAAAAACAATTTCTTTTTTTCCTTTCTTATTATTTATAAATGTGCAGTACAAATTTTGTTTATTGTAATGATCCTATTCAAAAAAAAATTTTAATTTATAAACTTTCAATCAAATGAATTTTGTATAAACATTTGGCGGGTTTAACTCCTATAAAAAAACTATTTTTACGAATAAGGGCTCAAATAAACAAAAACTGATTTCAATTTAAGTTTCTCCTTTTCATTTACTATTAGTATGATTTTTTTTTTTTGTTTTCTTGTTTTGCAATTATTATTTTACTATGTATAAAATGCAAATAAACTGTATGTAATGCTACTTTAAATAAATTTAAATATTTTTTGTTAATAAAATATGCATTTTAAATTTGGTTATTTTTTCACATTTGGTAACTTTTTCAAAATATTTGGGTGTAATATTTTTTTGGTCGTGGCAGCACTGCTTGGTATGTTAAAAGCAAATAACGATTTGAATGTGTTGATCTTTCAAAAGCAAATGCTTTGTATTTTTATACACACATGCTTAGATGTGTGACAAAAAGGGGTTTGTACGAAAAAATGCGTAAAGCTAATTAAGTTAATATACATTCAACACTAACAAGCCTCTGTAGCACAATGGTTAGTGGGTAGAATTATAGTGAGCGACTCCTTAGTTCAATACTGGAGCACAAAGTATTTATTTTAAATTTATTTTTGAAAGGTTTATAAAATTGTATATATGTAATCAAAACTCAGAACCGAAATTTTATTTTTGCTAAAGTAAATTAAAACGCTATGGTATGGTGTAGGTACTACACGGTAAATATATGTGTATAAAGTCGAATTCGGATAAGAACGCACTGTTTATATGTAAAAAACGCTTAATTGAAAATAAAAATTGTTATTTATATTTATTATTTTTGATCAATCTCAAAGCACTTGCTTGCATTTGCTTAAAAGAAAACCTGCTGATTGAAACATATTTTGTTTAGAAATAATCTAATTTATATGAAACAAACATCCCATAAAAGGAAAAATGTTTAATTTCTGGTAACAAAATACTTACTTGTCGAATACGAATAAAAATATATTAAAATAAGCAAATAGTCGAAAAATCGAATACGAGTATTCGTAACATTACTAGTACGTAGGTACATACATAAAATAAAGATAATGGAAATTTTTTCAACATCCATCGACAGCTTCTATTATTTATTCATGGATAGCTCAAATATATTTATTAGATCAACATCAAGCTTAGTTAGAACTTTAAAATTCAACAAACATTAACATTTTCAACACAAATACTTACATATATATGTAATGCTGCTTCTGTGTGTATAAATATTATTGTTTGCAAGTATTTTAAATACCCTGCAGTCGGCGTAGCTAGCGAATGTCTAGCTATTTCGCGAGCTACCAGTCATTTCCTCTAACTACCAGCCTAACAACTAGCAATGCACTCGACTGACGATTTGAACATACGGATGACATTGACGGTAATCACTTGACACGATCAGACCGATGAGATCACTGGTGAGCAACTCCCAACTATTTCTCTAGTCAAAATGTACCAGTTAGATCAACAATGATATTTCCTAAATGAAAATACTACAGAAATTTAATTTTTTTTTGATACATATTTGTTTATTTATCAAATTTCTTTTTCAATAGTTATAAAATATTCAATTAATTGTTCTTTTTCTTTGTTTATGCAACGTTTTAGTTGACTTCTGCTCATTTTACCTTTAAAAACACTTTTTTTACATGTATATGTGTGAGAGAGTCAAAGGCGAACTCTTGCATTACTTGTGGCCACTGTAGTATTTAGTCGGATTTTCGTTAGGGAAATACTTAACGATTTCGATTAAAATTCTACTTTTAAAAATGCAGGGTATGCCCTTTTTATGAAAACATTCAGGCATACATACATATATATATACATACATATAATTATATAATATATATTTGTACGTATGGTTGGGCGCATGGGCAATAATACAAAATATTTATTTTGTTTTTCTACCGTAAGACATTTCTGTATTATGTCTGAAGTTATACCTATTTGATGTTTACAAGTTTTAAATTGAGTTTGTGAAGAGAAACATTTTTTTAAAAAATTTAATTATTAAGTAAGTATTGCAAAATCAGGTAAACTTCGTTAATACAGTCTTTTTCGGTTAATTGCACATCAAAATTTGCACAACTTTTTGTTCAATTAACCGGGGAACCAATTAGCCGATACCCGCTTAATTGAACAATTCGTTCAATTACAAGAATCCCGTTTAATTGAACAATTTGTTCAATTACAGAAATCACGCATAATTGGAACTACATACTAATGAATTAAAAGAAATCGCATATGTGCACTTTAAGTTTTTCAAAATAATTTTTTTTTACCTTAAACAAAAAAAAGGCAAGTAACAGAAAAAAATGTACATATATGTGTATCGCAGGTATTTATTATTGTAGGTACATACTATGTACTATTAAATGCACTATTTGTGTGCACATGAGTTTTACAAAAAAATTAAATTTATAAACTAAATAAAAAACAATTCATATATTGGTATTACAAAAAAAACATAAACTTGAACACAAATTTTTTCACAAATGATGTCAATAATGTATGTGCAAAAATGCCAGATTATTTTTCAATAATAATGCAATTAACCGGGTAAAAGTAAGAGGAAATTTATTTTTGATTACATGAATTTTGAACCAATTAAGCGGGAAAATCAATTAACCGAGTTCAATTATCCGAGGAAATTTACATGTGTTTTCGTATGCAATATTTTTTTGCCCGATCATGTGGTTCAATTAAGCGTGGAAACCAATTAACCGTAGGGTCAAATAACCGAAAAATACTGTATTATTTTTAGTTCAATAGATAAATATAATTAACATGAAAAATTTAATAAAATTTACAAGATAAATAGTGTTTTATCACGTGCAGATCTTTAGTCAATTAAAAATGATTACGAAAACATTAAGAATAGTCTAAACGACATTGTTAAGACATATTTTTACAAATCGAAACTTTCAAATTCGTTACAAAATCGAAGTTTTTGGTTTGATGGGTAACTTTGTTTTATATTTATACGCACATTTTTACATACATATGTACATACATATGTTTGCCTTATGTTGGCTTGTTACTTTCATTTCAGCACGGATTTAAAGTTGATATTGTTATATGTACATATTGATATAATTGCTATGTAGGTACCTACATATGTATGTATGTATATTGTTATTTGTTACACACATAATTACCTATTATTTTAACTGTAGGTAATAATTTGATATTTGAAAAGTCAACACTATTTTGAGTTAGCTTAAAGCTTAGTACATATGTACATACCTACTTGCTTAGATGAAAATTCAAATTACTAGGGGGTTTTTAAAAACACATACATATGTACATACATATGTATGTAGCTTTTATACATATTAGTTACATACATATGTACTTACTTAGATTATCCAATCAGCCTAACAGAACGTATCAGTTTATCGATTTCGAGAAGGCTAAAACAATATTCATTGTTCTAACGTAGGGCAATTTCAAATAGTAATTATGTAAGTTATTTATTCTTCGTTATTGACCTATTACATAGGTACTTATGTATGTATGTACATACATTTCAAAAAACACCTCATAAATGAAAAGTTATTTTACTGGTGACAAAATACTTTTTAGCGACGGCTCATTTCAATTATGTATATGTATATATATATATATATATATATATGTATAAAATAACCTGTTTATTATTTTCAAATATAGTTACAAGCCTATGTACATATATTTAAATTTTTAAAATGAAAAACAAATTGACAAATATATAACATTTTAAAAGATAAATACAAAAGCATTTTTAACATACATATAAATACATCAGAGTATATTTTTGTAATCATCAGTGTGCGACATTTTTTTCCACAGAGTTTACTTGTCTGGTACGTATGTATAGTGTTTGTGTGCATACATACATGTTTATGTTTATAATGTGCTTTGGTGAAAAAAAAATTGAAATTTTTATGTGTGTAGAATATTGCTTGGTATGTAAAAGCAAATAACGATTTGAATGTGTGTGATCTTTCAAAAGCAAATGCCTTGTATTTTTATACACACATGCTTAGATGTGTGACAAAAAGGGGGTTGTACGAAAAAATACGTTGAGTTATTATTAAGGTAATATACACAAAGAACTAACAAGCCTCAGTAGCACGATGGGTCGTGTGTTGAATTATTGTCTCTGACACATATTCAATGCGCGTGACCCCGTATTCAATACTACTGAGGCACCTAGTGTATTTATAAATTTATTTCTGCAATGAATATATATATATCTTCATTTATTTGTATATATATCCATTTCAGAATCGATACTTTTATTTTTGCTGATTTTCAATACGAAGCATCCTTAGAAAAATTCCTACATTTGACTTTAAGAAACAATTCTCTAGCTCTTCTTGTGTCTTCAGAAAATGGATTTCACGTACAGACAGACGGATAGACGGACAGACGGACAGACGGTCAGGGCTCAGTTAAATTTTTTAATTATAAGGATCCAGTATATATATACTATATGGACCTCATATAAATATTGTGGAAATTACACACGTAATGACAAACCTATAAATACCCTTACCATTTTTGGTGAAGGGTATAAAAACAGGCAGACACAAAGATGAAATAAAACCCACACAGTAACTTAGTTTTCCATTGCAAATAAAAGTCAATTACAGGGAAATTTTTTTTCGAAAGTTTAAAATCAACAGAATTTAAAGAACCGAAAATAAACCAAATTCGAAGCAGCATTTATATTTTAAAATCAATTTTCTTAAACATTTCTTTTTAGTTCTTTTATTTTGTCAATTTTTACTAATATGTATAAATATTTAAAACAAAAAAATTCATTGTATTAAACTTGTATTGTATCATTAAACTTTAATTGTTTGTAATAATGTAATAATTTGCGTCCAAATTTAAAAAAAAAAAAAAAAAAAAAAAAAAAAAAGAAGAAATATATATATATTACAAAGCAATAATGGTATTTTTGATAAAATGCATAATCAGGGATATTAAAATAAGAAAGTAAACAATTAGTCACAGCTATATTCAAATAAATTAATAAATAATATTAAAAACTAATTCCAAGAAATGAGAAAAATCATTCTTAAATTTAATTCCAAATAATTTGTAAAAGGGTTTATGAACTAGAAAATATACACATACATACTATGTATATGTAAATAAAAAAAAAAAAAAAAACCCTTCAAATTATAGTTCAAAAAAAAAAAAAAAAAAAACTATTAAATTAAAAGAAAATGAAAATGAAAAATTTTATTAAAGTTTCATTTTTTACCATCAATTGAAACTTGATTTTTCACTAAAGTAATACATATAAAGAAAGAGTTTGTTTTAATTTTTACAAACTTAACTAGTTTTTTTTAATTGTAATTTAATCCTTTATTAAAATTAGTGTAACGTAGGAATAAGGAAATAAAAAGTTTTTGAAAAAATTATATAATCACCTAATATTAAAACACTTGTATAAGCAAATATTAAAAGACATGTAAACAACAAATAAACTAAGTTAAATCTATATTGAAAAGGAGAAAAAAAAAATTTTTTAATATTAATAATATAAATAAACAAAGAAATAAAATAAAGGAAGACACACACCAAAAGGACGACATCAAAGATTGCGTAGCCAGCCTAAGAGGATGGATAAGGTTGTTAAGGAGGAGAGGGAAGTTGCGGAAACAAAGAGCAAAGTGGAAGATATGGATATGCAGAAAAGAGAAGTGGGGTCGATGAAAGTATTACGGCCGCGGAGTATCTAGGAGAAGATAAGAAAGGGAAAACTGAAGAACGTTAAAGAAAACCATGGAGAATATAAAAGATCATGAAGAAATGTCAGAACCCGAAACAGCCACAGTAGGGGAAAAACACGAATAGTTACAAAGAGTAGCCGACTAAACATTTTTTAAACAAGGTCATTACAAAAAGAAGAAGAAACGGACTCTTCGGAATCAGTGGTATCAAAATAAGAAATCGAAAAGGACGAGATTGAAAAAGTGGCTGAAAAGAATTACGAAAACAAATAAATAAATATGAAAAGCAAAATGATAAAGAAATATAACGAGAATAACATTCAAGAAATCAAAAGGATAAAACAAAAAGAAGAAAAAAAAGACGAGGAGAAGAAACAAGAAATAATATAAGTCATTTCACAAAAAATCGGATGACACAAAGGATAAAGAAACAGAGAAGCAAACCGAAAAACAAAAACAATATAATTGGAGTAGAGAAAATTTTGAGGAAATAGAAGACTACCCAGAAGACATGAAGAAGAGACCAGCAGCAGCAAAACTACACCAACGATATCAACCATTATGTTTGGACGTTTCCAACTGCAACTAACTTCTCACCCTAACCAACCTCACAACAATAGTAGCAGACATAAGAGATTTTTAACAACATACCCAACTACATCAACGACAACCAATAACCAATGATGATTTTCTCAGTTCATTCACTTAAGTATTAATTGCGTTGACAAATTGTGCAATCGTCATTGCACTTATTTGTTAATGCAACAATAACAGTTCATTAACTTGAGTATTGTTTGCGTTGACAAATTGTGCAATGTTGCTCTTTCGCAATAGCGAAAATATTTGGGTCAGAATCAAATATTAAGAATTGCATATTCCCTTTGTGTAACTAGTTTTTAAGATAGTATAAATAGCTAGTGCTAAGTCATTTTAAGGGAGAGAACGTTTGAACATGTAAAGAAGAAATAGTGTTAAAAATAAAACGAAGATAACAACAACATAACAACACACATTAGATTATTTTCAGTGGGGTTATGTTAAGTCAATTGTCTACGTCGATAAACCACAAGCAATTGAACATCTGGAAATCAACATTCGAAAAGTTATCTGCGAAATACGGCCGCAAATGCTGCGAAAAGTTTTTGAAAATTGGTGTTCCAGATTGCGCCTTCTACGCATTTGAAAATTTCCTTTCCAATAAAGCCCGTTTCATTGATAAATATTGGCCAACAGATCGCCAAAAATTGTGATGTTATTAACGATGGAATATAGAAAGGTGTGCCGAAGGAAATGATTGAAGTTAAAGCATCTTTGGATTTATCTTCAGATCGCTTGCCTACTATTGTCACTACATACTCACACAAAACTGCAACACCTACATGCGATTTACCGCTGACACCTGTGCAAGTATTAACTGGATGAAATAAAAAAATATATTTGACTGCACATTGCTCGGAAAGCATGCCGTTGAGAACACCTTCTGACATAAACGATTACACAGGGGAACAAAATCGAAAACATTTTAAAGGCTTTAATAACCACTATATAGATTTGATGCATCATGAATACCTAAGTACAAAAATGCTAAAATTTTTCGATTCTATGGATAAATTTTTTTTTAATTTTTTTCTAAAATTTGGGATTTTCGAAGGGGCTGATTTACCAATTTTATCATAACTATGGAACGACTTGTTCGATTTTGTCACAAAAAATACTAAAACACTTGAAATGAAATTACTTTTAAGCCATGCTAATATAATTTTTTTATAAACTCAACGGTTTCGGAATTATTTAGACGGCAATGATTAAAAATGTTTTTTTTTATATACAAAATTAGTAAATTTTTATTCTTAAAAAATATATATAAAATCGAAAATGGCAAAAGCTTCATATTTTTATTACATGATTAGAAAGGTATGTATTAGAGTTGTCAATCGATTAAGAATAATTCGATTAATCGATCAAACAAAACTAAATTCTTGTTCGAATAATTTTAAAATAGATGTGTTACCCTTTATTTAAAAAAATGTTAAAGCTTTGTAATGCACAAATTTATTTCCATTTCCAAATGCAGTGTTGGTGGTGATAATCACTTGGTTACATAAAGATGGTTATCCTTTTGAAATGTAAGAAAGCTTAAGCTTTAAAGGCTGCACTATAATTATTTAATGCCAAGAATCCAGCAAGATTGAACAAAATATACTTGCGTGCAAAAGAATGAAACTAAAACAAAGGTTTTTTTTGCACTAAAACACTCAAAGCTTTTTACCAACACTTGCAATAATTTTACGTTGCAGAGTTGTGTTTATTTGACAATTGTCATGTTAGTCTTTGGAATAGTCATTTTACTGGTAATATAACTTCCCATTTGATCGGTAAAATGACGATTATTTATCAATCACTTTTATAAATAGAAATCCTAAACGGACAAGAAAGAATAAGATTATATTTTTGTAAAATTAATGTAAAAATAATAATAAACATTTAAATAAATCCATTGAAATTTTGTATGGAAACTCCTAATAGCACAGCAAATACAAAAGGTAAGAAACAAAACGGTTATTATTAATTTACATCTTATATAATTCTTTTTTATAGATTGTGGTTAGACGAAGAAAATTATGTCGCCGCTGATGATGAAGATGCCCGTGAGAAACCTCAATATAAAGAAGATATGGATGTGGATTACCCTAAGGAAATTTGTGATGTAATATAAATATAATAAATTCTATGTAGTATAATTAAATAAAATAATGGCACCACGAAATAAGCCCCAATGAAATAAGCCCCAAATCGAAAAATGAAATAAGCCCCAAAACATTTTATGAAATAAACCCCAAAAAAAATGAAATAAGCCCCAAACAAAATTTACGAAATAAGCCCCAAATAAAATGAAATAAGCCCCAAAAAATTTTATGAAATAAGCCCCAAATTTTTAAAAAATGAAATAAACCCCAAAAAAAATGTAATAAACCCCAAATTTGTTAACTTTATGATGTAAGCTTAAGAAGAAATCATAAAATGCAAAAATTTTATCCTCTAAATTATATCTAACAACGGCTTCGCGTTCCAAGCATTCTCTGCATAACCGGCCTACGGCCGGGCGCAAGGAATTTATCCGCTATGGTAAATCGAACACAGGCTTCGCGTTCAAAGTATTTTCTGCATAACCGGCCTACGGCAGGGCGCTAGGAATTTATCCTCTATGGTATATCGAACACAGGCTTCGCGTTCAAAGTATTTTCTGCATAACCGGCCTACGGCCGGGCGCAAACAATTTATCCTCTATGGTATATCGAACACCGGCTTCGCGTTCAAAGTATTCTCTGCATAACCGGCCTACGGCCGGCCGTACGGAATTTATCCTCTATGGTATATCGAACACCGGCTTCGCGTTCAAAGTATTTTCTGCATAACCGGCCTACGGCAGGGCGCTAGGAATTTATCCTCTATGGTATATCGAACACAGGCTTCGCGTTCAAAGTATTTTCTGCAGAACCGGCCTACGGCCGGGCGCAAGGAATTTATCCTCTATGGTATATCGAACACCGGCTTCGCGTTCAAAGTATTTTCTGCATAACCGGCCTACGGCCGGGCGCAAGGAATTTCTCCTCTATGGTATATCGAACACCGGCTTCGCGTTCAAAGTATTTTCTGCATAACCGGCCTACGGCCGGGCGCAAGGCATTTATCCTCTATGGTATATCGAACACAGGCTTCGCGTTCAAAGTATTTCCTGCATAACCGGCCTACGGCCGGGCGCAAGAAATTTATCCTCTATGGTATATCGAACACAGGCTTCGCGTTCAAAGTATTTTCTGCATAACCGGCCTACGGCAGGGCGCAAGGAATTTATCCTCTATGGTATATCGAACACCGGCTTCGCGTTCAAAGTATTTTCTGCATAACCGGCCTACGGCCGGGCGCAAGGAATTTCTCCTCTATGCTATATCGAACACCGGCTTCGCGTTCAAAGTATTTTCTGCATAACCGGCCTACGGCCGGGCGCAAGGCATTTATCCTCTATGGTATATCGAACACAGGCTTCGCGTTCAAAGTATTTCCTGCATAACCGGCCTACGGCCGGGCGCAAGAAATTTATCCTCTATGGTATATCGAACACAGGCTTCGCGTTCAAAGTATTTTCTGCATAACCGGCCTACGGCAGGGCGCTAGGAATTTATCCTCTATGGTATATCGAACACAGGCTTCGCGTTCAAAGTATTTTCTGCATAACCGGCCTACGGCAGGGCGCTAGGAATTTATCCTCTATGGTATATCGAACACAGGCTTCGCGTTCAAAGTATTTTCTGCATAACCGGCCTACGGCCGGGCGCAAACACTTTATCCTCTATGGTATATCGAACACCGGCTTCGCGTTCAAAGTATTTTCTGCATAACCGGCCTATGGCCGGGCGCAAGGAATTTATCCTCTATGGTATTTCGAACACCGGCTTCGCGTTCAAAGTATTTTCTGCATAACCGGCCTACGGCCGGGCGCAAGGAATTTATCCTCTATGGTATATCGAACACCGGCTTCGCGTTCAAAGTATTTTCTGCATAACCGGCCTATGGCCGGGCGCAAGGAATTTATCCTCTATGGTATATCGAACACAGGCTTCGCGTTCAAAGTATTTTCTGCATAACCGGCCTACGGCAGGGCGCTAGGAATTTATCCTCTATGGTATATCGAACACAGGCTTCGCGTTCAAAGTATTTTCTGCATAACCGGCCTACGGCCGGGCGCAAACAATTTATCCTCTATGGTATATCGAACACCGGCTTCGCGTTCAAAGTATTTTCTGCATAACCGACCTACGGCCGGGCGCAAACAATTTATCCTCTATGGTATATCGAACACCGGCTTCACGTTCAAAGTATTCTCTGCATAACCGGCCTACGGCCGGCCGTACGGAATTTATCCTCTATGGTATATCGAAAACCGGCTTCGCGTTCAAAGTATTTTCTGCATAACCGGCCTACGGCAGGGCGCTAGGAATTTATCCTCTATGGTATATCGAACACAGGCTTCGCGTTCAAAGTATTTTCTGCATAACCGGCCTACGGCCGGGCGCAAGGAATTTATCCTCTATGGTAGATCGAACACCGGCTTCGCGTTCAAAGTATTTTCTGCATAACCGGCCTACGGCCGGGCGCAAGGCATTTATCCACTATGGTATATCGAACACAGGCTTCGCGTTCAAAGTATTTTCTGCATAACCGGCCTACGGCCGGGCGCAAGGAATTTATCCTCTATGGTATATCGAACACAGGCTTCGCGTTCAAAGTATTTTCTGCATAACCGGCCTACGGCAGGGCGCAAGGAATTTATCCTCTATGGTATATCGAACACAGGCTTCGCGTTCAAAGTATTTTCTGCATAACCGGCCTACGGCAGGGCGCTAGGAATTTATCCTCTATGGTATATCGAACACAGGCTTCGCGTTCAAAGTATTTTCTGCATAACCGGCCTACGGCCGGGCGCAAACAATTTATCCTCTATGGTATATCGAACACCGGCTTCGCGTTCAAAGAATTTTCTGCATAACCGGCCTATGGCCGGGCGCAAGGAATTTATCCTCTATGGTACATCGAACACAGGCTTCGCGTTCAAAGTATTTTCTGCATAACCGGCCTACGGCCGGGCGCAAACACTTTATCCTCTATGGTATATCGAACACCGGCTTCGCGTTCAAAGTATTCTCTGCATAACCGGCCTACGGCCGGCCGTACGGAATTTATCCTCTATGGTATATCGAACACCGGCTTCGCGTTCAAAGTATTTTCTGCATAACCGGCCTACGGCAGGGCGCTAGGAATTTATCCTCTATGGTATATCGAACACAGGCTTCGCGTTCAAAGTATTTTCTGCAGAACCGGCCTACGGCCGGGCGCAAGGAATTTATCCTCTATGGTATATCGAACACCGGCTTCGCGTTCAAAGTATTTTCTGCATAACCGGCCTACGGCCGGGCGCAAGGAATTTCTCCTCTATGGTATATCGAACACCGGCTTCGCGTTCAAAGTATTTTCTGCATAACCGGCCTACGGCCGGGCGCAAGGCATTTATCCTCTATGGTATATCGAACACAGGCTTCGCGTTCAAAGTATTTCCTGCATAACCGGCCTACGGCCGGGCGCAAGAAATTTATCCTCTATGGTATATCGAACACAGGCTTCGCGTTCAAAGTATTTTCTGCATAACCGGCCTACGGCAGGGCGCTAGGAATTTATCCTCTATGGTATATCGAACACAGGCTTCGCGTTCAAAGTATTTTCTGCATAACCGGCCTACGGCAGGGCGCTAGGAATTTATCCTCTATGGTATATCGAACACAGGCTTCGCGTTCAAAGTATTTTCTGCATAACCGGCCTACGGCCGGGCGCAAACACTTTATCCTCTATGGTATATCGAACACCGGCTTCGCGTTCAAAGTATTTTCTGCATAACCGGCCTATGGCCGGGCGCAAGGAATTTATCCTCTATGGTATTTCGAACACCGGCTTCGCGTTCAAAGTATTTTCTGCATAACCGGCCTACGGCCGGGCGCAAGGAATTTATCCTCTATGGTATATCGAACACCGGCTTCGCGTTCAAAGTATTTTCTGCATAACCGGCCTACGGCCGGGCGCAAGGAATTTATCCTCTATGGTATATCGAACACCGGCTTCGCGTTCCAAGCATTCTCTGCATAACCGGCCTACGGCCGGGCGCAAGGAATTTATCCTCTATGGTATATCAAACACAGGCTTCGCGTTCAAAATATTTTCTGCCTAACCGGCCTACGGCCGGGCGCAATGAATTAATCCTCTATGGTATATCGAACACCGGCTTCGCGTTCAAAGTATTCTCTGCATAACCGGCCTACGGCAGGGCGCATGGATTTTGGATCTATTTTGCGGATATGAAATAAGCCCCAAATAAAATGAAATAAGCCCCAAATTTTTAAAAAATTAAATAAGCCCCAAAAAAAATGAAATAAACCCCAAACAAAAAATTTGAAAATTTTTTGGGGCTTATTTCATTTTTCGATTTGGGGCTTATTTCATTGGGGCTTATTTCGTGCCACCAAAATAATTACTAAATTAATTTAGTCTGTTTATATTAAAGGGCTGCAACGAGTAACTTTTTTCTTCATATGTGAAACTCGCTGTCGAATACAGTAGATATTTGCTCTGTCGCTCAGAGCTCAAGCAGAGAAGAGAAGAGATTGTTTGTTTGACATATACTAACCAGTAGCAACGGCAGATTAACTGAGTACCGAAAAATATGAACATACAAAACCGTAGCCAACAAAAAAGAAGTACCTTAAAAACTATGTTCACTTCATGTGCACTGTTGCCAATTCAGCTATTTTCTCGTCAAATCTAGCTATTTTTCATTACATATTGCGGGAAAAATTATGATTTAGCTATTAGCGGGAAATCTAGCGATTTTTGGTTTCTTGACTTCTTACTTTTTTCAAGCGTTATTATATTATTAAAATTCACAACAATTTGTATCGTCTATCTTGTATGAAATAAACTTTTGTTTATATGTTTGTGAACACCTAGTGTATATTGTATCGGCTTAAATCTTGTATTGATGGACAAAAGAAGAACAAGCACCATACAAATACTCTCTGAGAGTATATACATTTACTCTCTGTGTATTGTATAAATACGATTTTTGCAAAACATATGAAATAAAAGTGTAATGGTGTATTTCCTTTTTATATAAAAATTACCAACAACAAATTTTACACTATTGTATATGATACTATAATACACTCGATACAAAGATACAAGAGGTTTTGTGAATTCAGCAAATATAATTTTGGTCAACATTGTCGAAGAGTTGCTACAAAGCAAAATGTATCTGGCAAGTTAACGCACTAGAGCAGCACATACTTAGTCAATTGGTGCAATTACCATGATATCATCATCGTCTATCAAACTGTTTATAAATATTCCCTTCTTTACTGCATTTGACATTTTTTACACTTTTTCAATTTTTTTTTGACAGCTACAGAGTATTTGATCACATGCCTATGCACTACTACAAGTTTTTTTATTGTTGTAGAAATGGGTGTACCTGCAAGTTGTGAAATGCCACAAAGTGAGTCTCTAAAGCGGTATTTATAAAAATCCGTTAATGTGTAATTTGTGCTATTTTTTTTTTTTTGCATTGTAATCTTTTACTTAAAAAAAAGAAATATATGTATAAAAAATTTTAATGCAATTTTCCCTAAATACAACCAAAAATTTGGTCGGGAATGGCTAAACCATGGTCAATTAAAGTCTTGGCTGGTGCAGGATGAAAAGGACGAAATAAAAGGACTTTGCAAATATTACAGATGCTCACTTTCAGCAAAATTATATGAATTTCTATGTCACGCTGAGACAAAAAACACAAATCGGCCGCTTCGATTAGAGCGTCATGTTGGAGAAAATTGAACTTTGAGCAAAATGAAACTATTGTTGATAATTGTAAAGTACAAGAAGCCGCATTAGTTTTATTTATATGGATGTCAAAGTACGTCGAATAATTCAATTGACCACCTCAGTGACTTGTGAAAAAAGAATTTTGATGGAACTGGCAAAATTCGTATTCATAGAACAATATGTACTGCAATAAAAAAAAAAATGTTTTAGCCCCTCATTTCGTACTTGAGCTTAGCTTATTTATAGCTAAATTTTTACGTATTTTTCAAATTTAGCTATTTTCTAGCTATTTCCGATCATAATTTAGCGATATTTTTTGGTAAAAAGTTGGCAACAGTGTTCATGTGGTACTTCAAGAATTTTTCATGCAATGCTGAAAATTAAAAATTTATAATTTTAGCCTTTACATCCACATTGGCAATACGCCGGCGTTCTAAGTCTTCAAAATAAATAATGAAAAAATTATTCATACATACATATGTATGTTTTTTTTCATAAATTCAATTAACATTTTTTGAAAAGGAAAAGATGCCCTATTAAAAATGTAACCTTTAACTCTCCTATGAGTGACAGTTCTGAACTTCACGGCCGTGTGAAAAGGTCCCTACGGACCTTTTTTTTGTAAATCATGTTTTTTTCACATAAAAATTTTTTTTTTTATTGTTTATAACTAAATTCTACATACAAAAATAATTTTTTCAATTTTTTTAATTTTTTTTTGCTTGAAAGACTTATAAAAAAGTTTAAAAATTATTGTTGTTGAGCATGTACTTCTTGTCCCCCGCCCTGTGCGCAAGGTATCAACACCGCATTTGTTGGCGTAGTAATCTAGTATGGCATAGGGCTTCCGCTTCTCGGTGTGCTCGTCAACGCGGCAGGTGTAGTGCATTGTGGAGAGCACGTTCACTTTATTTTTTTTCGGCACGTATGAGCATAACGCTATATCGACTTCGCTGAACCCAAATAATGTACTATTGATGGTGCGCTTCGGGTTCTTCTTGAACTCCTGTGGAATGAATGTTTTGTTGTAGCGCACTGTACCAACATATGCGGTCTTCCTCCTCATCAAAATACGCGCCAAGTCAAGAGTGGTAAAGAAATTATTCGCGTATATAGTACGGCCAGCATCTAAATATTTTTCCACAAGATCCTGCACTACGATCTGCCCTTGGTTTATCTCCCGTTGTTGGTTTGGCAGTTTTCCAGAATATATCATTCCCTTCACAGGATAATAACTCTGTGAGTCGCATAACCACCATACTTTCAAACCATACTTAACTGGCTTTGACGGAATATATGGTGTGAAGCGGGTGCGGCCTCTGTAAGGAACAACTGCTCATCAACTGTTAGTGCTTCATGAGGAGTGTAAGCCTCTGCCAAGTTATGTTGCAACATTTGCCAAATATCGTCAATAGCCGCAGTTTTGCTGTTGATGACTCGCTCTTGTCGAGTATTTCCATTGTCGAATCGAATAAATTGCTTTATACACATGAAGCGATCGTACGACAATGCAGCTTTGTATATTGGGCAACGCGTCGCGCCATAGCTTGTTCATGGTTTGATCTTGTGAGTCCAGCATACAGAAGAATAGCTACAAAGGCGTCAAACTCTTTCATTGTCACTGGCTTCCACTCCTTTTTCTTCGTGGGATTCGCCAAATTCCATGCAGCTGTAACCTCCCTGCCTTTACGATTTGTTTCACGTAGCACTAAGTGTATTATTTCCTGTGTCATGATTGAACGCATTATTGTATAGGGGTCGTGTATATTTCCTGTTGGTCCTGGTTTCTTTCTTGTGAAGTCGACCACGTTATGATTACGAGTGCGTGATGTTGGTGGTGCTTTTTTACTCCATTGGGTGCCATCTTTACCAATATAGTAGCTTTCATTCGTTTCCTGTCCATCATTTTCTTTCTCTTCATCATCGTCGTCATCAGTATCTTCATTTAGCTCGACGTATCCTTCAGTTTCGGCATCTGACTCTTCAGCAGGTTGGTATGTGCGATCTTCATCATCCTCAACTTCATAATTATTAATTGCAGCAATATCAATTTCTTCATCCATGTCTTCGTCCATAAAATCAGCAAATCTACTATCAACTGCACGCCTTTCATCCGCAGTCATTTGCTGGTAACGTCTACTACGGCGTACAACGATTTCAGCAACGTCCAAATTACTTGCATCTGCCATATTTATATTTTTGTTTCTATCACACACGAGTTTACACTTCGCTGTCTAAACTTTGACTGATTTGGTTTACGAAACTACAACTTCTTTTATACTCTTCCGTACGTCTACCTGAACTCAAAGACATTAGGGATGATGATAAAAACAAAAAACTCTAAGAACTGGTTTATTGCTAGTAGTATAATATTAGAATATTGTGCCTTTCCTTGAAAGCAATAAAGTTCATGTCTTCGAATTTTTCTTCGAATTTTTTGTTTTTATCATCATCCCTAATGTCTTTGAGTTTAGGTCTTTGTGTTCAGAACAAGTAAATTATGTGTTGAAACAATAAAAATATTATAATGATGCCCAAAAATATGCATTTGTTAGTGAAATTCAGTACAAGGTCCATACGGACCTATTCACACGTCCGCGTACTATTCTCACTGAAACCTCGATAACTCCTCAAGTAATGATCCGATCGGCTTGATTTTTTTTCCAAAAGATGCGCAACAAAATACTCTTGGGGGGGTTGTAGTTGCCGAAGTAGGAGTAATTTCAGTTTGAAAAAGCAAAAAGGTCCCTAGGGATCTTCTAACTCATCGGAGGGTTAAACATACATAACTAATTAGTAACTAAGTAACAAAAATCTAAATAAATAATACTATGTATAAACTTGCCACACTTAATTCCATTTTATTACTACACTCAACAGAAAGAATTTTTTTTTTTTATTTGCCAAACTTCACGTAGTACTGCAAGTACCAAGTCTCAAATGACAATTTATTATCAATTATAACACCAACGCATCTGAGATGATGTACGAACTCAATCGAAAAATTAGAAATTTTCAAGTCGAGGTCAACTTGATCAAATCTATTTGTATGAAGCACCATGGCTTTAGTTTTATCCGTGTTTATACGTAGCCAGTTTGCTATCATCCAACTGTTTAAAGTCGACAAGTCATGCAAGGAATCAGAGAATTGGAGCTCTCCCGACCAGAACAGCTGTATGTCGTCAGCATAGGCAAATGGTTTACAAAAGGAGAGTGTGTCGAATAAATCATTAATGAATAAGGTAAATAAGATCGGCCCAAGAACCGATCCTTGAGGCACACCAGAAATTACCTGATTTAGATCAGAAGTTGAGCCATTCATGGAAACAAATTGACACCGATCACAAAGGTAAGACCAAATTAAGCGGCAAGCTGTTTTAGAAAAACCATATTTACTGTTAAGTTTAGTGACAAGTAAGGAATGCTTAACTTGGTCAAATGCCTTGGAGAGGTCGATTGAAACAAGAACACCTATCTTGCCCACATTAAGAGCACTTCTGATGGATTCAATCAATTCAGTCAGAAGAAAACTAGTGTTTCTACCTTGTCTAAAACCATATTGGCACTCAGTTAATATATTTCTACTGTCAGTAAATTTTGTAATTTGGTCTTTCATTATATTTTCCATCACCTTAGACAAGGTGGGAAGTATGCTAATAGGCCTCAGGTTGTTGATATCACACTGCTGTCTATTCTTCGGAATAGGAGTAACTCTTGCAACTTTCCAATCCTTAGGGAACTTTGAAGTTGTCAGAATATTGTTCATAAAGTAAAGGAGGTGTCTACTAAGTAGAGGAAATACAATTTTTAATAATTTAGCAGGTACGCCATCAGCTCCAGCTGACGTGTTTTTGATCATATGAAAAGCCTTATATAGTTCGAACTCAGAAATATTAGAGAAAGAGAAACAGAACGGGTTATCTAGGAGTCGTTCCCAATTGGGTTCCACATCAGTAATAGCTAGTTGACTTCTAATAAATAGATCATTAATGACATTAACATTAAAATCGGACACCTCAGGCTGGTCTCCAAGTATACCCGAACTACGTAGGTTTTGCCACATTTTTCTGGTATCACCCAACTTAAACAAACGGCAGCAGTATGTTTTCCTGAATTTTCGGATTTTAAATTTAGTTTGATTCCGGAGTAATAGTTAATGTGATTCGGGAAGTTTGGTATCCTCGTACCCGAATGATAGGGTAACCTTTTCATTGGTATGTAACTCAGAAGTTCGTTAAATAATGTGTTAAGAAAAGAAAGCTGTGTGTCAGAGTTATTAGAGTGATAAAGTTCAGAAAAATTGGTGTTGGCTATGTGACTCTCAATTGCCGATTTATCAGTATTAGTGTAATCCCTAGCGTAGAGAAACTCAACGGTGTACGACATATTGAACCAGAATGATGCACAGATTAATGCGTGATTGGAAATGAAAGGAGCCTGAAATTGTAGTGAGGTATTCAAAGTCATGTTATGGCTAGTGAGGAAAAAGTCGATTAGCGATGTAGAGTGATGAGACGAATAATAATGCGTTGGAGAAGAATTATGTATATATTTCAACCCATGACGACTACAGAGCAGACGAATTTTATCCGCCTTAGAAGGGTTAAACAGGTCATTGTTAAAATCCCCCACTACTATAATGTCTTTGAAACGAACAAGTATATCCCCAAAAGTGCTTTCAAATAGATGTAGATCTCCCCTAGGACGATACGTAGCTCCAATTACCAGAGAAGTTCCGGAAGATTTAATTTCAATAAAAATCCCCTCGCAAGAGAAATATTCATTGCTCCTAAAAACGCATTTATGTTTGATACCTTTTGCAACGTAAATGGCCACACCACCTCCTCTAGACCCCAGAGGTCCATCATTTCTGCAGATCGTGTATCCTGGAATATTCACAGCTAGATCAGGTATAGACGGATCTAACCACGTTTCAGTAATGCAGAGTATATCAAAGGAACCACTTCTTGCTATCAAAATCAATTCATCAAGTTTAAGGGATCTATCCGAGGGAGACAAGCTTCGGGCGTTAACATGCGCTACTTTGAAATCCCTAGGGTCCTTCGGAAAGGAAATATTTAAATATTTAGACTATTATTACTAACTATCGGGCCTAGGTTCTGCCTAGAACTCAAAAGGTATCAGTGAAGGTGTGTGGAGGAACCGAAGTAATGAGATATTACGGATGAGATCGAATGTTACAAAATATAATATAACATAAACAATAATATACAAAAAGTACAGCATATATATAAAAAAAGGAACAGCATATATTATATGTGTAAGAATGTTCGAGCAAAATATATAACACGTCTTGTTAAATTGATTGCATTTATTAAACTATATTCATCAAAGGAAAGCAAAAGGGAATTCACAAACTACTCAAGATATATGGCGTTGCCAGATTAATAATAAATAAACATGTTAACATAAAAGAGTATTAAAAGATTAATTTTAAAAATCAAATATAACGTGACAACTCGGCCCTTCCTACACCTAACTCGTCCTCGAGTTTTTCGTCCACTGGGTACCTTCAGAGTCATCTTCATAATCATCGTCTACATCTGGGTATAAGGCACACCAGGGTTTCATCTTGTCGCTACTAGCAATTGTTGAGAACTTCCTCTGATTACGCTGAGCATCATCGACATCTTCTACGACATTACGATCAAATCTTAGGACCTTTTTTATAACGTAAGGACCTTTGTATTTCACTTCAATTTTTCTTGACTCGCCTGTACTAGGTATAGCACATTCAAGTAAGATTAAGTCACCTTGGTCATATTTATGTGGAGTCTTGTGTTTGGAGTCGAATCTAGTCTTCCACATTTTTCTAGCGTCTTTGATATTTCGGATAGCATCTTCACGTGTAGCATTAGTTATAGCTGGTTCGATATCATCCTTCACATGTTGAACTGCTGCTAATATTTTGTTACCGGTGATATCTCGAACAGGAAAATCAAAAATCAAATCAATTGGTGCATATTTTGTAGTACTATTAGTATTCATGTTCAGAGTCCATTGTAAATTTCGCATTTCGGTATCCCAATCTTTCGCGTCATTAACTGTTGACTTTAGATAAGATAGGATATTCTTGTTGACTCTTTCTGTCAATCCATTAGCTCTTGGTGTTCGGACAGCTACTTTTATATGTTGTACATTATTTTCATTACAGTAATTTTCAAAATTTGATGATGTGAATGCTGTTCCACGTTCGGTGACTAACACTTTTGGCATTCCAAAATACGATGTTACTTGTTTCAAAGCATCCACCACTGGTTTTGTTTTAGTTGACTTTACAGGACACAAAACAACATATCGAGTAAGAGCATCTACGATAACTAAAAGATGTTCGTTACCCCGACGACTTTTCACGAATGGACCGAGATGATCCATGTGACCTCAAATGGGATCTTTGGTATATCCATCCCATACAATTCATATTCCTTTCGTACTGGTTCCTTACAGAAACAACATTCGACGCAGGACTTCAAATAATTTTTTACAAAATTTAGTGCTCGTGGAAATCAAAAATGTTTCAATAACCTTTTTAACGTATTTTCCAGAGCGGGGTGGCCCACATCATCATGGCACAGTTTTACGATACGCCATCTTAAACCTTTATGTACCACCAACAACAACGAATCACCGTCACCCTTTCGAAATAGACGGCTTTTCTTCATAGCGTACTCATCTGTATACTGCTTTTGTTGATCTGAATTACCAATACCACTTAGAACATCAATTATTTCTCTTAAAGTATCATCTTCGCGTTGCATCATGTATACCCAATCTTCAGTGGATGGTTTTATCATCATTATCTTTTCACAAAAATCTTGAACAGCAGGTTCATTTTCAATAGCTTTGATTGGAGCTCGGCTCAGGGCGTCAACATGAGACATTTTACTACCCTCTCGATGAATAATACGATAATCATACTCCATTAGCTTAAGAAACCATCTTGAGACCCGTGGTATTAACGGCTTTGATAACTTTAAAGTTGATATTGCTGAGCAATCGGTGACAATCAAAAATTGTTTACCAAGCAAGTACATACGAAAACGTTGACAAGCTTCAACAACAGCTAATACTTCCAATTCATACGCATGATATTTTTGTTCAGCCTCATTACACAAACGACTAAAATAAGCAATAGGCTTCAACTCATTTTGCTCATCTCGCTGTAGCAAAATACCAGCTATACCAACAGAGCATGCATCTGTATGCAATTCGTGTTCTCTGTTCACATCATATATACCCAAAACAGGTGCACTTGTCAATAATTGAATTAATTTCATATATGACTCATTACAGTCATCAGACCACACAAAATCTACGTTCTTTCTAGTTAACGGTGCAGCAATCAATGCATAATTTTAGATAAATTTACGGAAATATCCTGTTAAACCAATAAAACGTCTAACTTCTGTCACATTAGTTGGGCCAGGAAAATTCTTCACTGCCAATGTTTTGAGTCTACCAGGTGTAGCATGTGGCCAACAGTGTGTAGTATGCATTGCGATTCAATAGTACCGCAACATGCTAGCATTGACAAATTGCAAGCAAGATATTTTGTGTGTCGGTAATTTGACACTTGTACAGTTAATAAAGTGCAGCAGCACAATGCACTTAAATGAATCACATTTATTAACTGCATTTGTTTGATTGTAAATATAAGCAACACAAAGTATCTGTTGCTTTTAAGTATGCACTCGTTGGACTTTAAACACATGCCATACATAAATAGTTGGAAGCTAAATATGCTAACCCAACAATAATATATATTTCTATTCTTTTACTCTTATGTTAAGGTACCCCTAAGAATTATTCTCATAATTAGTATATAAGCTAATGTCATTTAGTTTATAATTCAATTAATAAATCAACTGTCTTAGGAGCTCCAACTACACAAGCTCTAAGACAAAAGTTAAATTAAATAAAAACAATTTTATTACATGGCGATCCTGCCAGTCTTCTTCAGCGAGTGCTACTAAACTGCACCCTGAAGAAGCAAGAGCAGCCTGCCACTTCCAAGAGTGCTGTAAAATACTAAGCACCTTGGAATGAGCAAAAGAAGGAGAGGGTCCGCCTAGCCAAAAGGCACCCCAACAATGGACTGTGGAAGATAATAAAGGTCCGCCTGGCGAAGAGGCTACTAAAGAAAGATGACCGCCTAGCTAAGGGGCTTTGAGATAGCCAACATCTTCCACTAAAATACAACCACCAAAAATAACAGAAGGAAGACTGCCAGCCCAGACAACAATACAACAAAAAAAAATATAACAAAACAATATTTTTTATATGTATTTATAACTTTTACTTTAAAAGTGGTGCGCTAAAGTCGCACACTAGGGCCAGTAGGCGTTAACCGCTCGTGGCAAACATTTTTTTATTGCGTTTACAAAATAGCTCGTAGCTGAAATATTTTAAAGAACCTCATATTTACAAAAACACAAAAAAGGGGATTAAGAAATTTAGCAATGTTACTTAAATAAATATTAAAAAAGTAACACTTAAAGAATAATTTTCAAAAATTCTGTTTGAATAATATTAAAATTAAACCTAAATAAGACCAACGTTTTAAAAATTTTTTTAAATGTGTAAAAAAAAAAAATTTTTTTATGTTTATATCCTTAAGATGGATAGAAGTAAAATAAATTAATTAAAAATATCATAATTTTAATAGAAATAAGAATAAATTAAATTAAAAGAAAAATTTATAAAATTATTATACATTAATTTTTACACGGTCCTTTATAATGAATAGGAAACAGAAAAAGAGGGCAGGAAAATAAAAATAGAAAAACTAATTAAAGACATTAAATTAAATTATACTTATGGAATGGCAAGAAATACTTAACAAAGCCAGATTAATAAAGGAAGATTTTGACCGTTCTTATAAATGCCTAAACATTGACAGACCTACAAAAGAAGAAACAATAAAAATACATTTCGATAAACTTTTAGGTTGCTTAGAAAGAATAAGAACTTTATTTAATGTGCACTACAATAGACTTACAATTTCACACAAAACAGCAGCAGATGCATTCTTTGCAGATTTAAAAGAAAAAATTTTCAAATTGGCAGCTAAGAAAGCGGTAGAACTTGACCTACCAACATCCATCCACGAAAATTCACCTCATAAATTCAGAACTAAACCAATAAATACTACAATGAGCCAAACAATAGTGGAATTTTTAAATACAGCCTCAAAGCTAATTCCAGACTTTGATGGCAGAGCAAAAAATTTACGCTCTTTCATAGATTCATTATCGTTACTAAATTCAATAAAAGGAGAACACGAATCCACAGCAGTATCCCTCATAAAAACAAAATTAAAGGGTAGTGCAAGAAATCTTATCAACGATGAAGCAACAATAATAAACATTATAAATAAGTTGCAACAAACCGTTAAAGGTGAATCAGTAGAAGTAATATCTGCGAAAATAATGAACATTAAGCAAAGCAGTAAAACGGCGAATGCCTACTGCAATGAAATTGAAAGTTTAGCAAAATCATTAGAAAGTGCATATATAACAGATGGATTACCATTAGAATTAGCAACCAAATATTCAACACAAGTCGCTGTAAAAGCACTTACCAAAAACTGCAACATTGATAAAGTAAAGCTTATCATGGAGGCAGACCAATTCAATAGCATGAATGATGCTATAAGTAAATTTGTCAATAGCTGTACCGAAGCCACAGGCCAACAGAATGCCATACTATATTATGGGCAAAAATATAGACCCAATAACAAGTATCGTGGCAATAATACACGGTTGCGTGGAAGAAATAATTTCCCACGTAACAATAATAGCAATAACAGCTATAACAACAATAATGACAATTATAACAGAAACCGACAAAGATATAACAATAACAACAATAGTGACAATTACCACCAAAGATACACCAATAACCGTAGGAACAACAACTACTTAAGAGCAACAGAATCTAATCAAAATGATTCGGAAAACTCCGAATTTCCCCTAAGACCAATTCAATAAATATCTATCATCTAAACCTCAACTTAAGTTTCTTTATAAATGTTCAACTAAAGAATAGCGACAATACACTCACACTTTTGGTAGACACTGGTGCTGATATTTCTTTAATAAAATCAAAATTTTTCAGATTAAACAAAATAAATACTAATGACACTACAGTTTTTAGTGGAATAGGACAGGGCAATATAAAATCAATGGGAAGTATATTTTTTTATCTAAAATTCGAAAAATGTTTAATTCCACATAAATTCCAAGTGGTATACAATAACCTTCCAATACCATGCGATGGAATCATTGGAATGGATTTTATGAAAAAGTATAATTGCATGTTGGATTTTAACAAAAGCAATGATTGCCTTATCCTAAGACCTGTCGAGCCACTGCTTACTATTATAAATAAAAGACTTCTGTTCTTCTTTAAGTTTCAGCAATGACTCCTTGCTTTATTCTTATATTCTTATTATATATCTTATGTATACTACTTATTACCTAGTTGTATCATATAGTAGTTAAAGCTAGGGTTGTACTAATAAGTAAGGTATATTTATATTAATGCAGGGCTGGCACTACACCTCCCTTCTTTTAAAAAAACAAAAATATAAATTAATTATAACTTATAATACAATGATAACTTATCAAATATTTATTTTTGTTTTTATTTTAAAAATATTTATTTTTTTTGAAAATTTTTATATTTTAGTTTATTTTAAAGTTTGGAGACACAGGCATTGTCCACCTACCTATGCACCTCCCTTTTTATAAAAAAATGTTGAAACAAATAAGGTGATCAATCTTGTTTGCTTCAATATTTTCTATAATATGTTTTTATAGATTACAGAATATTACATTTTTCAAAAATATGTAAACAAAATTTATATATAATTTTTTTTTATTTTAAAAGTAGAAAAAATTTTAAAGCAATATGAATTATGGGTATTTGGTTAAATTAATTTGGTTAAGAGTAATATGCTTAAGATAATTTGATTGAAAGTAATGTAATTAAAAGTAATATGATTTGATTAAATTAATTTGATTAAAAGTAATATGCTTAGAGTAATTTGATTTAAAGTAATGTAATTAAAAGTAATATGATTTGATTAAATTAATTTGATTAAAAGTAAGCATCTATATATATTTAGCAAGTTTTATTTTAAATAAACAAATTTAAAGATTTTGTATAAAAGTTTTTTTTTAATAATTTAATTAATTGCAAAAAAAAAATTAATTTATTTTCTATACACTTGAAAATTACTTTTTTTGTAAGTAGAGAAATTTTTTGTTTTGTTTTTAATTGTATATCCAATTAGGATTTTTTTTTTTAATTTTGTTTAAGTAAATAGATTTCTGAATTTACTTTAAAATTTTTTTTTGTATCTTATTGTTGTAAGTAATTATAAAAAATTTGTATTTTTCATATTATTTGTTTATAATTTTCAATATTTTTCTTAAATTTCATAACTTTTATATTCTATTATTTTATATTATAATAAAAAAAAATTTTGTAAATTCATACAAATATTGTTTTATTATTGGTTTTTTTTACATGTATTTTATTTTGTTATCATAATGTTCTTTTTGCAAATATACAACATCATTCAATTCCAACAATATGGGTTTTGAAAATTTATCAAAGTACACTTTACTTCTCTCTTTATGTTTATCAGTCAGTTGTTTTTTTTTTCGTCAGTTATTACTTTTATGGGTTCAGTACGAAATATCTCCAAGATTTTTAATGTTTTATTACCCTGATCCTTTAGATCCTGTATGGTAAAAATTTTGAAAAATAAATCGATTTTTTTTTTTATATATATATGTATGTACAACTCTGCATGGTAAATTCCGAGTTTGTTGGTTTTCTAACCTCGAAAGCAGGAAGCCTAAGCTTGGTGTTTCGTTAACAAATTCGAAGTCCACACACAGCAGTTTTTAAATCTTTTATATGCATATATGTATGCTAAATTTTATAATATTGTCATCATATCTATGGATTACTGTCTTAAATTTTGCTATTTTCTTACTGAAATTATGCGAGAATTTATCATAAATTTTCAAATTTAAATTTTTATAAATGTACAAAGAATGAGGATGTTATTATGTTCGCTGGGATGTCTTATTTACTACCTTTTTCCTTTCCATAGCCAAAACCGAACATTATTGCAATAATAAAATTGTAAAAAAAAACAATTTGAATAAACTGTCATACATGTACATACATATATATGTTTATTTACATTTAGCTTTGTTTATGCCCATTTATCCATATATGCGTGTATATGTTCATTAATGTTCACATATGTATGTATATATTTTTGTTTATATATACATATATACATATTTATCTTCATACATACACGCATATGTGGTTTATTTGATTGTATATATGTATTATGTTTTTTTTTGTATGTTTTTATTGTAATGTTTTTGTTTATTTTATACATACTATGTAAGTATGTACTATGTTTAATGTTTTGGTAAAAACAACCCTTAAATTTTGCTTGTTATTTTTCACAGCACACACTTGTGTACATCTAATTTGTATACATATACACAGTTTCCAACATAAAACAATGCAAGAGGTTTTTTCATTTCAAAACAAATTTTTTTTTTTTTTTTATATATATATTCACTTATATAGTAGTAAATACATATAGTAAATAAATAAAATTTTAGGGTTTTACTTTACTTTTTTATATAGAAATTTTCTTTGTGTTGGTTATGTGTGTATATTTTTGTGTGTTTTGTGTTTGACTATGTATGTATTTGATTGTGTTGGATGGTGTTTGTATATTTGTATAAGTGTATGTATGTATATATAATTTAATAAAAATGAATATATATGTATATGTATAAATATATTGTATAAGTATGTTTTTTTTTATATATATACTATGTATATGATACTCGTTTTTCGCTGTTGGTTAAGCCTCTTGTTGTCATCTCTCTTGTTGTTTTTTTTTTTTTGTTGTTACTACGTTGTAGACTTTTGTTGTCGTTGTCTTCTCTGTTTCTTTGTTCTGAATTGGTTGTTATTGTTGTGTCTGTGTTGTACACTTTGTATATTGATGTTTTTATTCTGTTGGTTTTTGGGCTGTTTTTTTTTTTGTTGTTGTTGTTGTTGTGTCTGAAACTTGTTGATACTTTTTTTTCAGTTTTTGTACTTGTTGTTGTTTGCGTACATTTTTCAGTTGGTTTGGTTTCTGTGTTTTTAATTGTTGGTTGTTGTTGTTATTGTTGATGATATTTGTTGATTTTTATTTTCTTGTATTTTATTTTATACTTTTTTTTCTTATTTAGTATATGTATGAGCATTGTTTTGCGTTACTTTTCCATTTTTTTTTATGTTTTTTTTAAATTTTCATTTTTTCAAGTCTCTATTTTTATTGTTTGTTCTGAGTTCTTCTTTATTATTTTATTTCTTTCGTATTGTTTCGTTTTCATTTAGTTGTCTTTTTTTTTTCTTAATGTATATAATTTTAAATTTCAGTTTGTTTCTCTTTTTTTTCTTCGTTTTATTTTCTATTTCATTTTGTTTCTTTTTTTCTTCAGACGTTTTCTTGTTTTAGTTTATGTACCTATGTATGTATCTTTCCATCACTGTGGTTTTCGTTGCTTTTAATTTCATTTTAATTTTGTTATTCATTTTTCCAATATTTTGTTTTTGTTAATTAAATTACAATATTTATTTCTTTCTGTTGTATTATTTTAATTTTGATTCAATTCCAGTAAGTTTCTTTTCATTTTCATTTACTTGTTACTAAGTGTTATTTAATTTATTTGTACATGTTTTTAGATTTGTTCTCTGTTTTAAAGTTCTTTTTATGTTCCTTTTTTTTCTACAGTTATTTTTAACTGGTGTTTCTCTTATGAGTTTTTAGTTTTTCAAATTTTATTTTTACGTGACTGTACTTTTTAATTTCTTGTTTTTCTCATTTTACTCTTCCATTTTTGTTCTGTTTTTTCCGTTCGGTAGCCATCTTTTTTTCGAATACCGTTTTTTCACTGTTTCATCTTTTTCCCCAATAACAGTTTTTTCTGTATTCTTACTGTTTTCAAATTTTTACAAAACTGTACCAAAACTGTTTTTTTTTTCTTCAGTAATTTTCCAGTAGTTTTATTTTATTTTATTGTACTTTTTGTTGTTTTTTTTTTTTGTGTATTGTTACACTAGGTTATTTTAGTTAAACTGTTTTTATTTAATTATTTATCATTTTTTTTGACTGTTATTTTTCAGTGGGGTTTTTTTTTTTTGTTTGTTGCACTATAAAATTTTCGTTTTTATTAATGCATTTCAATTGCATATTAATAATTTTTTTATAACCTCATTTTTGGTTTTTCTATACCAACATAGTATAAGTACGTATGTATGTATGACATACATACATATATTTTTCAGCCAACTAAGTTTTTATTCAAGTTCTTTTCTTTTTTCATATTTTTCGTTATTACTCGTACAACGACTATATGTATTAATTTCAACCAGTTAAAAATTATTTAAAACACTTCACATAAATGTTTGTTGAAAGTTATTTTTTGTAGTTTTGTTAATTGTTTTTTTTTTATTGTTTTCTTAAATTTCTTTTTCTTTTTTTTTTTCTTCTTTTCCATTTTTCTTTTTTGGAATTCATTTTTTTTTTATTTTAATTCATTTTTTTTTTATTTTAATTCATTTTTTTTTTATTTGAATTTTTTTTTTTAACTTCGTCGCAAATTCGCTGTCTCGGTAGCCATGTCGAGCCACTGCTTACTATTATAAATAAAAGACTTCTGTTCTTCTTTAAGTTTCAGCAATGACTCCTTGCTTTATTCTTATATTCTTATTATATATCTTATGTATATTACTTATTACCTAGTTATATCATATAGTAGTTAAAGCTAGGGTTGTACTAATAAGTAAGGTATATTTATAATAATGCAGGGCTGGCACTACAGACCATTTAATATGCCACATACAATCAATATACCAATTACAAATAACAATAGCGAAATAACTTTACCACCAAGATGTGAAATAATACATCAAATAAAATTTAAAAATTTAAACAGTGAAATTCTAATTCCTAATCAAGAAATTGCACCAGGCGTCTTCATTCCAAACACAATAATTAACACTAATAAAGCATACGTTCGTTTTTTAAACACTAATTACACTGACACCAAAATCAAAAAAAGTAACATTAAAACCGAAAACATCTCTGATTATGATATAATAAAGGAAATTTTAGCAAAAATATATCAAGAAAATCAAAAATACTAAAAATTTTGAGGGAAAATTTCTCGGAACAATTTAAAAATACATTAACAGAGTTATGCTCAACATACAGTGAGTGATATTTTCGGTTTAGAATCAGAAAAAATAACAATAAATAATTTTTATGAACAAAAGTTGAGGGTAAAAGATAAAGAACCGGTATACATTAAAAATTATCGTATACCACATACACATAAAGAAGAAATAGATAAACAGGTCAAAAAGCTAATAGATGATCAAGTTGTAGAGCCTTCGTACTCTGAGTACAACAGTCCAATATTACTCGTACCAAAGAAATCACTGCCCAATTCTGATAAGAAAAGATGGAGACTTGTTATAGACTACAGGCAAATAAATAAAAAACTAATTGCAGATAAGTTTCCATTACCTAGAATAGATAAAATTCTAGACCAGCTCGGCAGAGGAAAATATTTTTCTTGTTTAGACTTAATGTCAGGTTTTCACCAAATTGGCTTGGAGAACAAATCTAGGGACTTAACATCATTTTCAACAAACAATGGCTCATACAGATTTACTAGACTACCGTATGGTTTAAAAATAGCTCCAAATTCGTTTCAAAGAATGATGACACTTGCTTTTGCTGGTTTAAACCCAAAACAGGCTTTCCTGTACATGGATGACTTAGTGGTGTTAGGTTGTTCAGAAAAACATATGCTTTCAAATTTAAAAGAGGTATTTGATTTATGTAGAAAACACAACTTAAAACTTCATCCAGAAAAATGTTCATTTTTCAGGACAGAAGTTACTTATCTTGGACACAAATGTACAGACAAAGGAATATTAGATGATGATAGTAAATACGCAGCTATCGAAAACTATCCAACACCTAAGGATGCGGATAGTGCAAAACGATTCGTTGCATTTTGTAATTATTATCGAAGATTCATCAAAAACTTCTCAGAATATTCCAGACATCTAACGAAATTGTCCAGAAAAGGAGTACAATTTGAATGGACTAAAGATTGTGACAATGCATTCAAATACCTGAAAAAAGCTCTAATAAAACCCACACTACTTCAATACCCTGATTTCAAAAAAGAATTTTGTATAACGACGGACGCAAGCAAACAAGCTTGTGGAGCCGTATTAACGCAGGAATATGATGGAAAGCAATTACCAATAGCATACGCATCAAAATCTTTTACCAAAGGTGAAAGCAATAAATCTACAATCGAACAGGAATTGACAGCTATCCATTGGGCTATTACACACTTCAGACCATACATATATGGTAAACATTTTCTTGTTCGTACTGATCGCAGACCATTATCATATTTGTTTTCTATGAAAAACCCAAGTTCAAAATTAACAAGAATGAGGTTAGATTTGGAAGAATACAATTTTACTATTCTACAATTCTACTATGTTGCAGACGCGTTATCAAGAATAACGATTGATGACTTAAAAGATATATGTATGTAAATATAAAAACTAATACGGTGTTAAAAATTATAACAAGATCTATGGCATATAAAAAGAAACAACAAAGTAATACCGAAAATATTCAGCATCAAATTAAAAATAATGATGAAAAGCCCAATATATATGTACCACTAAAGAACACTGACGTCAGAAAGTACTATAAATTAAAGATTACTCCTGTAAAATGTTACATCAAACGAGGAAAATCTGTTATTACATATATAAATATAAATGATTTGTTTACTAATGGGAATATTGACCTAGGACAATTTTTCCTAAGGCTTGAGAAAGTGGCCGGTAAACTTAGTGTAGAGCCACTACAAATGGCACCCAGTGAGAAAATTTTCGAATTTATCTCCATAAATGAATTTAAAAATATGGGCAATAAATATTTAAATAAATTAAAAGTAGCGCTACTTAATGAGGTGACCAATATAAATGATAAGAATGCTAAGGCAATTCTTGATATAATGCTGAAATACCATGATGATCCGATAGAGGGAGGACATTGTGGAATATATAGAACAATAGAAAAAATAAAGAGGTATTACTATTGGAAAAATATGATAAAAGACATAACGAAATATGTTAAATCATGTCAAAAATGCCAAAAATCAAAAACAGTAAACCATAATAAAAGTCCTCTGACTATAACAGAAACACCAGAAAAAGCATTCGACACGGTGTATGTAGATACAATAGGGCCATTTCCGAAATCGATTAATGGAAATGAATATGCAATCACTTTAATATGTGATCTTACTAAATATTTGGTGACAATACCAACACCAGATAAATCTGCAAAAACAATCGCTAAAGCGATATTTGAAAATTTTGTATTGACCTATGGTCCAATGAAAACGTTCATCTCGGACATGGGAACAGAGTACAAAAATTCTATACTGACGGAACTATGCACACTACTAAAAATTGAAAATATAACTTCCACAGCGCATCACCATCAGACACTAGGAACAATAGAAAGAAGTCATAGAACTTTTAACGAATATGTTCGTTTTTATATATCTGTGGACAAAACGGACTGGGACAAATGGTTAAAATATTTCACTTACTGCTTTAATACGACGCCATCAACGGCACATAACTACTGTCCTTATGAGTTAGTATTTTCAAGATTACCAAACAATTTTAGACAATTTGCTAAAGTAGATAGTGTGACACCACTATACAATGTGGATAACTATGCCAAAGAGGCACAATTTAGGTTAGAAGTAGCACATAAGCGGGCTCAAATACTTTTAGATAAAAATAAAACAAAAATTAAATTATGATAGGAATATTTTAGAACATAATTTTAAAATAGGAGATTTAGTTCTACTTAGGAATAATTCAGGCCATAAATTGGAAAACCAGTATAAAGGTCCGTATAAAATTAAGAAAATAGATTTAAGAAATAATGTTACCATAGTAGATAAGAAAACCAATAAACAACAACTAGTTCATAAAAATAGACTTAAGATGTTTAATAATGACTAACATTTAATAGTATTGTTTGGCCAGACTACTATAAAATTATAATATAAATACATAAGTACATCTAAATATTATAATTTTTTTTTTTCTTTAAAAACAAAATAAATATTATATTACACTTATACTTAGACTAATTAAAAACTAATTGTAAAAGAATGTCCATAAAACTAACGTTATATGAACATTCTTGTAAACGGTGGAGGTGTGGCCAACAGTGTGTAGTATGCATTGCGATTCAATAGTACCGCAACATGCTAGCATTGACAAATTGCAAGCAAGATATTTTGTGTGTCGGTAATTTGACACTTGTACGGTTAATCAAGTGCAGCAGCACAATGCACTTAAATGAATCACATTTATTAACTGCATTTGTTTGATTGTAAATATAAGCAACACAAAGTATCTGTTGCTTTTAAGTATGCACTCGTTGGACTTTCAACACATGCCATACATAAATAGTTGGAAGCTAAATATGCTTACGCAACAATAATATATATTTCTATTAATAAATCAACTGTCTTAGGAGCTCCAACTACACAAGCTCTAAGATAAAAGTTAAAAACCATTTTCGCCTAATTCATGACCCAAAAACGTTACACTATTCTCCAAAAATGAGCATTTTAACAAACGAAGAGTAAGGCCATGTCGTTGAATGACTTTTAAAAATGTTTCCAATTTTACCAAGCTTTCATCAACAGTATCAGATGCTACGATTACTTCATCGACATAACTAACAACTTGATCTTTAATTGGCTCCAAAACGACAGACATCATTTGATGAAAAGTACACGGAGCATTTTTCAGCCCAAATGGCATTCGATTAAATTCGAAATGACCATTATGAGTCACAAAAGCTGTGTACTGCTTTGACTCATCACGAATAGGAATCTGATAGTAACCAGACATCATGTCCAAAATAGTAAAATACTTCTTACCAGCTGAAGTCTGCAAAACACCTTCAACAGTTGGCATAGGCCATGGCTGCTTATTTTTTCTACCGTTTTCTGTTTCGGAATCGGAATATTTTATGGTTTTCGTGCTACAGATTTTTCAGAATTTACTTTAATGTCCATTTCAATAACATCACATTTACCAATTTCTTTTAAATTTTCCGCGAAACAACCCGAATATTTTTCTAAAAGTTCTTGTAGTTGACACTTTTCATTTTCATTAAGATTCTCATTAACGTTTAATGTTTCACCTTTTAAGGCTATTACACGACACTGACCATTTTCAATAATTACGCGATTTTCCGATAAAATGTCTCTTCCGATCACTAAATCATATTGCATTATTTCAAAAATGCAGCTTCAATAGATATTTATCAATTTTTATCATCGTTAAGAGTTTTCCGCGACACACGTAATCTCCACCAGCGAAACCATATAGTTTTTCTTCACAATTTTCAATAGGACTATTACATTTTAGCCATACACGTTTAGCCACTAATTATTTACCACTACCGGAATCGATAAATGCATTATATTTGTTTTTTTCGATTTCAATTTCCTTAAAAATTTCTTTGTCCTTTACACTGTCTTTCTGTTTATCAATTAAATTTACCGAACGCGACGGACATTTATCCGTTTCATGATCATTCGCTTTACACTTTCCACATTTAATTTTCTTGGATTTATTTTTACAGTTCTTAGCGATATGTCCACGTTCGCGACAACTAAAACATATCGGACCCGTTTTTCTTTTATCATTATTGTCATTGTAATTTGTTTTATTTGTACGATTTTTATCATTGTTTATATTTTTGTACATTTTACGCGGTTGTTCACTATAAGAATTATTTCTCATTTTATTTTACTCAAAAACGTTTGTTAATATTGTAAATAGTTCATTACACGATTTAATATTCATTGCCGTCAATGTTTTTCTTACATCTTCACTGTATAGTCCATTTATGATATATTTTATAATTCCAATTTCCTCGATTTTACCACGACGACCCGTTGATAACATTCGATAATAGTATTCGATAACCGATTCACTTTTATTCATACGCGAATTTATCATCTCTATGTGGGCATCAGCAGAATTTGATACACAAGGAAAATCATTTTCAAATGCAGCGACAAATTCTGTCCAGCAACTGAAAACTTTTTGGGAATCTACCCACATTTTAGCAACACCTTTTAAGTTGCTTTGCACAGCAAATAAAACTGTAGACTCGTTCCAGCCATAACCATTTTTTAATTGTTCCACCCTTTCACTAAATTTTTCAGGTGATATGTTCCCCTTACATGGGTCAAACTCTGGCAACATTCTCATTATTTCGCTTATGCTTTGATCTGGTACTTTTTCTTTTACTCTTTGAGGATTAAATTCTCTTGCGTTATAATTCAAATTGTTGTTGTTTTCACTACGATTCGTAGAAGACAAATTTGCATCACCATAACATGATGAGTTCTGCACACTAGCATACGCCAGCGTAGCATTTGAATTTAACGGCTGATAACGATCACGATTGTACATGGTTGACACTGGTACATGTTCAGAGAAATTTAAATTGTTACCACCTGACGCTACATGTTTATTAAAAGCAACACTTGTTGTTACCGGCTGGTTATACGTTGTTGTAAAATTTGTTTGTGCATGTCCGTACATAACAGACGTTGGCGCAACAGAAAATGCTGTAGAATTCTGCGTGGATTTCTGTATTTCACAACTTGCAACTTTCACCTAATTCTGTTGTTTCTCCATAGACCCAATTTTATTTGTAAGCGCAGCCACACTTCGATGAGGCTACTCATATTCTTTTGCATTTCAATAATTTGCAAATTTTCTCTAACTTGTGCGGCATCTTCGTCAAAACCATAATTGGACACCTCTTCGATAAAATCAGGATTTTCCTCCTCAAACTGCTGTAACCTGGCCACTAACTCTGCCTTGTTACCCGACGTTCGCAATTTATTTTTCAGTTCCACCAATGTAAGATCCATGTTATTATTTTCGACACTACAAAAACGATGCTTCTACAAGTTTCTTTACAACACTTTTGCGACACACGCTTTTTTTTCCGTTACCACACAATCTGCGACACACGCCACAAAAATTTATTAATTTCGCGATTGTATTTTTCCAAACAATCTGCGACACACGCCACGAATTATTAATCAATTTACCGATTGTATTTTCTTTATACAATTTGCGACACACGCACGAAATATAGGGCCCGATTATGGTTTACAACATCAAACATTTTAGTGTTGTTAAATTAAAATTGCGATTACGGTTTACAACACCTAGCTTTAGTGTTGTAAGTTCAGTTGTCTGTTTATTTACAGCGATTATGGTTCACAACATGTGTTCTTAAGTGTTGTTACAACTGAGAAAATCTTACAACTGCTCATTAGCTGTTGTCTAATTGTCGTTGCAAGTTGAAAAATTAAAATGGAGAAAAATTTGTAAGTATACATATAAAACTTCAGTTTTCCGCAAAAAATTTAAAGCTGCTTTAGTATTTATTAGAAAAATATCAAATAAAAAACAAATAGAAAAACTGGTGGAGGTGATGAAAGCCAATCCGTTTACTCTTAAAATGCAGAAAACTGTTGGTTGTGAAATTCCAATATTAAAATCATTAACGCTACTTCTTTGATAGCTACCATCAGCAAAAAATCAAAGAGCAATTCAATTTTAAAATAGGAGGAATGGCAGAACACCGATTTGAAAGTTTTAAAAAACTGCTTAGTTCCCGCAGCAAGAATAAGAATCCATCCTTGTTTATGCGGAAAAATTTTTTAAAACTGAAAAATTTTTATTTATGTACATTCATGTTCTGCATTAAAATATATAACATACTGAGTACTTGTGAGATCCCGAATTCTTTTCCGTAGAAGTGCCATATGCTGTGCCTTCATCACAATTATCAAAAAATAAATCGACATTAACATCCATAATTATTTATATGTACTTTATTTTACTTATTTGTAACACAACAAAAATGTACATGCATCTTTTAACAGTTTTTATATACATATTTATTTTTCAACTTGACCGCTTTTTGCAAACATCGTTGGAATTTTGCGGATATGTGTGCTACTATTTAAATCCAACTCTGTGACATACACAACAGCTAGCTGTTGTAAACCATAATCGCAAAACCGATTAATGTTGTGTTGTAGCTGAGACAACACAACATTTAAGTATTGTAAACCATAATCGGGCCCATAATTTAAAATTCGCGATTGTTTTATTACGGAAAAACTAGGTAATCCCACTTCTGAATTTTGTAAGAATGTTCGTGCAAAATATATAACACGTCTTGTTAAATTGATTGCATTTATTAAACTATATTCATCAAAGGAAAGCAAAAGGGAGTTCACAAACTACTCAAGATATATGGCGTTGCCAGATTAATAAGAAATAAACATGTTAACATAAAAGACTATTAAAAGAGTAATTTCAAAAATCAAATATAACGTGACATATGCGATTGACTTACAGAGCCTTTATATTAAATTATTATGAAAATAATTATATATATTTTGTTTATTTTAATTCAATAAATATTTTTAATTGCTCTCCATAAAGCAGGCAAACAGTGATAAAATTTAATTAATTCCAGTATGAAATTTTTTCATCCATTTTTTATTTATTGCGCTATCAAATATTCCGCGTACGATATTGTCGCTGCGCAAACTAAATAAAAATGAGATTTGATGTAATTACGCAGCAACACATCAAATTTACTTCAAATTACAGTATCGACGGCAGTGAATATCTAAACTGTTTTGATTTTCGTCAAACTCACATGGACATATACGTGAGAGTTTTTTTTCACTAACACAATCAAAAAACCCTTGGTTTGTCAAGCCAATTTGATACGTGGCCATGGCGCTTTATCAAAGTCAATTTGTGGTCATCTGTGAACGCTTTATCCGAAGTAAATGAGTGGTCATCTGTGACCGCTTTATCCAAAGTAAATGGATGGTAATGTGTGACCGCTTGTTGACTAGTAAAAAGTAGTAGAGTGAGCAGTGAGGATATATGTATGTTACGCACTCAAGAAAATTTCACAAGTGCGAGAGAAATGCAAAATAAGTGGTAAAATTCTTCATATTGCTCTTAAGAATGTGACTTGAGGTTGTGACCACTTGAGGGGTTATCAATGACAGTAATTTTACTAGTCAATAACCAGTCACGTTCTGGTCAAAGTAAATTTATACCAAGTATATGCAAGTCTATAAAAACAAAAAACCTCATGTATTTTGTTTGTGTAAAAATAATGGCTGAATGTCAAAAACAGATGAGAGCAACATGAAGAAAACAAAAACAATTTGTAGAATTATGTATAACAAAGCATAACAAACCAAAATGGCGTACGAAAATTGTAAACAGCTTTTGACAGTCAGACATTACCACTAAACGAGAAAAAAAATTAATCAGCTGCTTAGATTCATATACTTGGTATAAATTTACTTTGGTTCTGGTAAGGCTTTGATGAAAATTTTGTGTGTGTGTAGCGAATACAATTTTGTGGTTTGTGTAGAAACTCCCAATACATATTTAATCTAATCTAATATGTATATTAAATCTAATTTAAACACAACCTATTGTTTCTAACGGATAAACATTAAGAGAAAAAAGAAAATAAATAAACAAAATTTACCAGGCATGTTCTGTCAATCGCATTTCGCCTAACATTTGCGATGTGAGATGAAATCGCATGATAGGTGTTCTGGAGTTCACAATCGCAAGAAGTTTTGCGACTTCGACTCGCGTACTTGCTTAATAAAACTTCCAAACTATTTAAGTTAAAAATATCAACTTCAAAATGTTTTCACAGTTGTCTGTGCCAATTGTTTTCTTCAGTACTGGCGATTTGATTTAAACAGCTGTTTTACTTGATCTAAAATAAATAGCAAAACGCAAGCAAAACGCGTGAGCGACAGAACATGCAGAAATAAGTTTGGCGATTTTCAAATCGCATGCGATTTCATATTCATACGAGTGTCAGAACATTATAGATATTGATAACCCGCAACAATTAAATAAAAGTTGATAAAAATATTAACTATTTAATTTTTAATTTATTTTGATTATATACTTATACATTTTTGTGTTAATGACAAACATTTATTTTTTTTCAATAAATTATTTTGAAGCATTTTTTTATTCGTTGTTCTCATCAATCAATCGAATAAATTTTTAGCTTTAATCGTTTGATCGAACGAACAAAAACTATTATTTGAATTATTCGAACAAAGTTGAAAGGCGAATAATTGACAACTCTAGTATGTATATTCCAAATAAAATAAACTTTACTTTATGAAAAACGATGCATAAATGTGGATTTTATTCAGAATACAGTGAAATTAACCTTTTATGATTTGACTACGTTGCAATAAATGCTGGATATGTACTCCACCACGTATTAGTTATGTTTATATAATAATATAATATAACTAAACATTTAGAAAAAGTATTTAGTTATATTATTATATATACATACATAACTAATACGTTACTACCACAAAAAAGTTGTAATGAGAAATAATTTCAACTTTTACATTTTTGACAGGTTGAGTTGAAAAATTTCAACTGAATTACAGTTAAGTTGTAAACCGTAATAGGGGCATTAATATTATGGATATTGAAAAGGGTATTACTAGTCTAAACACAAAAAAAGCACAAGGTGTCGATAAAATAAGCAACAAAAAGCTTCAAGAACTACTTATGTTGCAAGAAGGATAATCCTTTTCATTTTTAATAGTATTCTGCGTTTAAAACACTATCCAACAGAATGGAAGGTCTCACTGTTACAATGATACCAAAGCCCCGGCCTAATATGTCAAAACTTTCTGAAAAGCGATATACATATGAGAAAGCTGACCTCTATTGTGACTAGCAATGGATGTATTCCAGATCATCAAATCCGTTTTCGGAGATAGCATAACACAATTGAACACCATTGAATCTAGTTAGACACTTTTGAAAAAAAAAATTTTTGTTCTGCGCTCTTTATTGATCTCGCACAGGCTTTTGATAAAGTATACCACGAAGGTCTTATCCACAAATTAACACAAAATCTACCCCCAAACATCGTCAGGCACTTAAAAAGCTATTTAAAGAAACGTATATTGGGAAAGCAATTTTTTAAGCCGTCCGCAGTCGATTGAAGCCGGAGTCCCTCAAGATACTGCATCTTCGGTCCTTTGCTTTACCTAATATATGCCTGTGACTTACCGTTAAGCAGTAAATTTTACACGACAACATTTGCTGATGATACAGCTTTTCCAAGCGTTCATGAAAATAAGTTAGAAGCTTCCCGCAATTTACAAGGGTATATTTCAAAATTGGAAAAATTGCTAAGCCAATGGCGTATTAAAGTTAACGAGCAAAAATGTGTTCACGTCACTTTTACATTGCGCAGGGAAACATTCCTGACTATACAAACACTGAGGCTCTACCGCAACACACTGAAGTCAAATATCTAAGTGTCTACTTGATCATCATTTAAGATGGAAATTGCACGTAGACGCTAAGTTGACACAAATGAAATTAAAATAAGCGCAGATGAATTGGCTTATTGGGACAAATTCTATACTAAGCGTAGACTGTATACTTCTATTATAAAATGCGACCCTTAAACCAATATGGTTCCATGGAATCCAGTTATAGGGCACTGCGTCAGCATCGAATGTAGAAAAAATTCAAAGGCACGTAAAATTACAGCAGCCCCTGGTATATCCGAAAACAGCGAATTCACAAAGATCTAGATGTTCCGTTGGTGAAGACAGTATTTTCAAAACATGCGAAAAAATATATCAAAAAACTTGAGTTGCACCCAAATCATTTTGCTTAATAAAGCTATACAAGAAAAAAAATATATTACAATTGAATTTGACAGCTTGTGTTAAAACATTATTGCTTACCAATGTGTTCTAACATTTGTTGCTGAATATGTATTCAAACACATTTTCGTGCGGACTAGACGTTAATATTTATCGTGTAATATGTTAATAATGTATCTCTATAACTGAACAAAATTCTTTTATTACCTTTACATACAGTATATGCAATTGTTGTTATTATATCCTTCCCCAAAAATAGTAACGGTAAGTTTTTTACACATTTTTCCTAAGTATCAAAATCATATAAGCCATTTTCCAGTTCTGACACAATAATAAGTATGTTTCTTTACTCCCGCGGGATCACATATCCCGTTTAGACGCACGTTTTACTTTTTTATTGTAACTTATAATGTTGCGAAAACTATTTGCAAATAACGAGCTATTAGCAAATAAAATGTGTGATGCTACCACATTTTTTACTTACGATATAATTGATGTTTTCAATAATCTGGTACACTGTCATCATGGCGTGCAATACTGCCATGAAACAACTACCAGGTTTGCGCAGTTCAACAACAAGTACAACAATCCAAAAACAACATGTATATTGTTGATATAAAGTACTTGCTTTATATCAAAACACAAACAAATTTAACATATTTCTTACGAATGCATTGCAAACTGTCACAATTATTTGTGTATGCTTTGAAACTATAAAGCGATCTGAGACAGCTGTGCTAGTAAGCTCACCTGTTGGATATGTTAGTTTTATTTTTATATATAGTGGAATAATTCAGGAGAGCAAACATACATGTTTTTGGTTTTTTTAATTTATATGTTTTATTCTTTTTTACTTACTTTCGACACGGTCGGTCGGTGTTATAGTTTTTACACATACGTAGTATATTTAAACGTCAATTTGACATATATGATTCTCCTTGTCAAAGGGTAGGCTTCCTATTAAACACGTGCACAGTTCTATCTGTTAGTACCAGTTTCTTTTAGTTTTCAACTTTTGGTATGTATTGGTAAATATTTTCTTGTGTCTGGTATTAGTAAGTATTGTTATTCTGCAAAATAAGTACTGTGTGAGTAGATAAAGAGAGAATGAGAGTAATATATGTATTTGTTTTTATTTGTTTTCATAAAACAGATAAGAACCAATACTGATGTTTATAACATACATCGTTATTTCTTTGTAAAATATTTCAGTTTATATTTTAACATAAAAACCAAGTTGATTGACACTATCCCTAAGCACAATTAATATTTCTTACATTTTGTTACTATTGCTTTAAAATATCTCTGGTACAACAATTATTTTGAAAATATTTGTGGTACAACAGTTACTGGAGAATAAAAAACAAATATAAATATATACTGGTGCAATATCAAAATTCACCTTTTATTGTTTGTATCAGTAACATCTGTTACAAAACCAAACAAATACAATGTTGTCTACTCTTTTTCGCTCTTTCGTATCAATTTTAACAGATGGTATATTTGTTTTGCAAATACTTTTAGGTATACTCTTGCACGTCTTTAGTTCCTATAAAATGTCAACACAACTTCTCAAACTTAATTATAATGTAATTAAAGTTGGCACTAGTAATTCAATGAGTGCTCTATACCTATAACATTTTAATTCTAGTATTTTTAATTGTTTAATCATATATTATCATAATTAAGTGATGTACAAGTTTATGAATTGCAAAAGTTTTTAATTTCATTAAGGTTTTACAGTTGCTATAATGTTCAAAAAAAAAATTCAATTTTAAATGCGAAATTATTATTATTAGGCTTAACCTTTAAATGCATGAGGTCAATACCCAGAGTGGAGACTAAGTTACTCTAAAGTAAAAATGGTAGCTAATCACGAATCGGGCAATCATTTTTTCCGAAAATGTATATTTTTTCTGGAAAAACACATATTTCCGTTGTGTAACATATATGGTACACTACGCATTTAAAACCTGTTTTTTTTTCGCAAATTTAACCTGGTTTTTCAACAAAAAGACTGATTTTAATACACTTTTCCGAATTTTTCCGTGTTTTTACTAATGGCCACCGGATTTCTCTTTCCAGGATGAATCCTTACAGATGAAAACATAAGTACTAGCTTAGAAATTTTCTTAATTTTCGTGTGATGCTTATCTTATTTTGCCACGCCTTCTAGTTTCCGATATACAAGAAAAAGACAGATGTTAATACACTTTTTGCGAATTTTTTCGTGTTTTTACTTCACATAATAAACTCTATGTGCAGATTCATGACGAACCATAAAAGGTACCTATACAAATATCAAAAAAACTATTTTTTTATATCAAATAAATTAAAAATTAGTAATAATTCGCTAAAGAAAAGTCTATTGTACTTTAGTACTTAAATACAATATATAAACGCTATATTTTATTAATATGTAATTAATTTCACTTTTAAAATTATATCCAAAAAATACATATAGCCACTTCGACAGCTTACTGAAAACTAAAATAAAATCAATCTACAACAACATTTGAATGAAGCTTTCTACTGTCTTCTTTTTTTTTTTTTTTTTTTTTTTTTTTTTTTAATTAGGACCAGCACTCAGGGGATGACCCCTACGTATGCAAAGCATTGAGCCGGAACTAGGAAAATAGGTTTTGGGAAGGAGTATAAAGGGAGTAGTGTTTGTGGACATTCGATTTGAACACTGACACACTGAAAGTGGCAGGAAAGACCTCTGCGGGGAGTTTATTCCACATACGAACAGTACGGCTAAAGTACGAATTCTCTCTGTAATGCGTAGTTCGGTTCACTGGCATATCGACCACAAAGGGATGTGCTCTTGATGAAGAGCGTGTTGTACGTGAAAAGTGACGGGTTTCGGGAACAAGTTCCCTGATTTCATTAGAGCACATTCCGTTGTAGTAGCGATAGAACAACGAAACACAACCAACATTGCGTCGATGCTCCAGTGAGTCAACAGAGTTGGCTACCCTGCTGTCACCGATAAGCTTCTTCGCCCTATCCTGTACGCGGTCGAGTAACTTCAAAATAGATTTTGAAGCACCGGCCCATACATGAGAGTTGTATTCCATTTTCGGTCGGATAAAGGTGGTATAAATACTAAGGAGATCAGATGGAGTGAAGTATGTCCTACACCGTCTTAAAAAGCCGAGGCACTTGAATGCTTCTTTTGAGACATGAAAAATGTGATCATTCCATCGAACATCACAATGTATTTTCATGCCAAGAACATCTAGAGCTTCTGATTCCTCAATATCTATACCATCCATTTTTACAGATGGAGCAGCATGACCGGTCATACGTCTGTGTGAGAGCATACCACATTGGGTCTTTCGTGTGTTAAAATTGACCCTATTAGCATGACCCCAATTTGAAATTGAAATGAGATCGCGATTTAGCGTATCATTCATATTTTGCCGCATTGCCCGGATCTCCGACGGGTTAGGCCTGTTGCTGAATGAATACGAATGAACTAAGCTGCTGTCATCTGCAAAAGAGTAGATAGGGTTGGAAGTTTGACGTAGAAGGTCATTAATAAAAATAAGAAAAAGGGTAGGAGAAAGAACGGAGCCTTGCGGTACCCCTGAATTTATCTTGAACTCGTTTGATGAGACCCCATCTACAACAACTCGTATAGTGCGGTCTCTGAGAAAGCTCGATACAAATCGAGTGAAGTGTAAATCACACTATTCTGCATTTAATTTCTCAGCATATGGCATGATCAAAGGCCAGTAGCATATGTGGTACGCGTTGCATTTGAGGGTTAAGTTCAGTTTTATTGTATTAATGAAAATTCAAATTACTATTTTTATTCCATTTTTAAATATTGAAACAATTTTGTTCAGTACGAAATTCCCCATGTCTGATTGCTTACTACTAATATTCAACAAACATTCATAGTACGTTATACCGCTACACCTCTCATCAGCGTTCAATTGTCCATCTTTAAAATTTATGTAAAGTGGATACTAATTGGGAAGAATATCAACTATTTAACCAAGTTTTCAACAGAAATAGAATACGAGCATTAATTTAATTCATTTTTATTATATTTTTACATATTGAAACAATTTTGGTTAGTACGAAATTCCCTATGTCTGATTGCTTACTACTAATATTCAACAAACTCTCATAGTCCGTTATACTCAAAGGATTTTACATTGCAAAGTATATAACGTATTGTTATTTTCTCTCAATATTATAGTAATTCACATCACTGTGTGATCGTATTATTAGGGAATAGCTCGTGCCCAAGCTGAATTAATATTTTAATATTTTGTATTATTATTACGAATAAACGTAATTATTATTTGAACTGTAATAATGTATAAATGAGAAATTATTATTATTATTAGGCTTAGGTTCAGTTTTATTGAATTAATGAAAATTCTAATTACTATGAGTTTTTCAATTTTTGAAAAACATTAGTATGTGCAATCAGATTAGCAGAACGTATCAGTATACCGATTTTAAGGCCGCTACACCTCTCAGCAGCGTTCAATTGTCCATTTTTACAATTGATGTAAAGTAGATCCTAAAAATTTCTTTGGTTCTCTTAAATCCTTTGAGCATTTTTAATATCGCTTATTGTTACTTGAGAGTTGCCTATTATAAGAATATTATCAACGTTGATCAGCATCCAGCAATAACATTTGTTGTAAGGACAATAATCGTACTCTGATCTGTTGAACTTCATTGCTTTTCACCAATTGCTTCGTTCCAGCACTTTGGTAACTCATCTAATCCATATAAGCCACGTTGCAATTTGAGAGATTTATTTATGCATACTAATCCTTCAGGTGGATTTATGTATTGTAGTGCATCTTAAATAATCTATTAATATATTTATCATTATTTTATATTTAAGTAAACTTATTACACATACTGTTCTTATTATTACTTTTGCACACGGCACTCTGTTAATATTACTACCATTTTTACAACAACCATTTATACCTTTAATACAAAAACAAACAAACATTGGCGACCACAACATTCCCGTCGAGGAATTCGTACCACAAATGGAGAAGAGGGACTACCCGAATTTACGGTCACTCCAATTGAAGCCAACATGGATCCAAATTGGACGGCTTGAAGCCGAAATGGATAATTAAAACACGCAACCACGCATAACCACATTTTTTTAACAATATTTTTAATTTTTTATTTTGCATAAAGCATGAAATTTTTTCATATGTACATATATATAATATAATACATAAAAAAAAAGACTTTTTACACAAAACCACAAAACTTTATAAAACCACAAAAACACTAACTTTTTCGCGTGCTAAATAAAAAAAAAATACAATAATGAAATAGAATTTCACAATAAAAAGAAATGTCAAAAAATTTAAGAGTTGCCACATTGAAGTGAACAAATTCAACAATATATATAAAAGTTAAAAAATATGAAAAGTAAGAAAATAAATAAGAGTTGCCATAGTGGATCAAACTAAAGTCGAATTTAAAAATAGTATTTATATGCGACTAAAACCTTTTCCGTATTAAATGGAAACTATAGAAAAATATATAAATGAATTAGAGAAAATTGAAATAAATATTAACAAAAGTAAAAATAGAGTTTAAACCGAAGAGTATAAATTAGAAAAATTAAAACGTTTACAATTAATAAAAACAGAATTCGAAAAATATTCTCGATCATTAATTAAAGAAAATTGTGAAAGATTAATACCGAAATTTGAAGAAATATATGGTAGAGTGTTGCCACTTATAAAAAATCTTCTAACAAAAGAAAGCAAAGACACCAATTTAGAATCGGTCGAAGAAATAGGTAACATATCAAATATGGCTCATTTTGACATAAACGTCGTTCGTAAAAACCTACATGTGTTTAAGGGTCCGTATGAGGCGTTGGAAGACTTTTTGTTGCAAACAAAACTATTGCACGATATGATTCTTGCAAGAGAGAGACAACTTTTCATAAAATATGTTTCCAATTTTAAATTAACTGCAAATGTTCGTAGCACAATTGGACGTGCAAACAGAACAACAATAACATTTTTAGAGAAAAAATCTAAACCAAAAATGTAACAACGAGAATGAAAATAACGGCTCAAATAAAAAGCCTGATCAACTTTTTATATGGGAATGTACGTCAATCTCAGATGTCAAAAATATAAAAAAAAATTAAAATTTGAATTAGATTCAAAAATCAAAAAACCCGATATTGCAATTAGTGATGTAGAGATAGTAATTAGGTGCAGCGACAATCCATCGAACATACAAATGTCATTGGAGAAACTTTTACCAAAAATGCTATCCCTAGGTATACACAAATTAGCACTAAAAAATAATGATGTTATTTTCAAGAATGTAAACGTTGAACAATTTATGAATATTTTTAATAAATTAAAAAGAAATGAGTGTGAGAATTTAAATATTTTATTATATAGAGAACCCATAAGAATCACAGACATAAATCGTCAAACCAATTTAATTAATGAATATCACAATTCAATTTTAGGAGGTCATTTAGGAGTAAGAAAAACAGCCCTAAAACTTAAACAAAAATATATATGGAAGAGCATCGGAAAAATGGTCAAAAAACATATACAAAACTGCAACGAGTGCAGAATAAATAAACAAACCAGACTCACAAAAGAAAAACTAATTATTACTGATACACCACGAACAAGTTTCGAAACAATCTCAATAGATACTGTAGGCACATTGAGGTATTCAAACCAGTACAGATATATCTTAACAATGCAATATGATCTGACAAAATATATTGTAGCATGTCCTATAGAAGCAAAGGATGCAAAAACAGTTGCTAATAATATAGCAGAAAATTTAATTTTAGTATATGGACACTTTAAAGTTCTCAAATCTGACAGAGGTACTGAATTTCTAAACGAATTATTGTTTGAAGTATGCAACATTTTACAAATTAAACAAGTTTTTAGTACACCATATCACCATGAGACTCTAGGATCAGTAGAGAGAAATCATAGAGTACTCAATGAGTTTCTTTTAAATTATTGTAAGAATGATGAGTGGGACAAATGGATTCCTTACTTCTGTTTCGCATACAACACAACACCTCATATAGACACAAATTACACGCCATATGAGCTAGTATTTGGCAAATTACCGAACTTTCCTATTGAATTTGCTCTTACCGTTCCAAAGTTATACCCTTTTTAAGTTTTGTACTCATTTTGTGTATATAGAAAAATCTATTAAAAAATAATAAATACTCATTTTGTGAAATTAAAAATATTGTAATGTGTTTGCCAGATATGTATCGGATTTGTGTACATGTGTAAATGAGTACAAAACTTAAAAAGGGTATAACTTTGGAACGGTAAGAGCAAATTCAGAATTTATCCACATTTTAAACTGAATCATTAGTTTTTTAACTTCAATAGAAATTTTAAAACTTACAAAGCATTATTTTTAAAATTTATGCTAAATTTACAAAAAAGTGTCATAAAGGGTACCCAAATGAGCAAAAATATTACCGAAACTTATAATATCTGCACAGAGAAGTAAAGTTTGAACAGTTTTCTTGAAAAAAATTGACTTAGTAACAAAGAAAATCGTGCTAATGGGCCGAGTAATGCGCAAAATTCAAAAAAAGTCGAGAAAACCCGATTTTTTGGTTAAATTCGATTTTAGCGACCTCTAAACCTCTTCTGAAAAATCTGAAAAAAATCACAAAAATACTTTACCCTATAAGCTTTCAAAAAAAGGTGGGGGACCTATAAAAATCGAAAAAATTTTTTTTTTGGGACACACTAATATACATACATACATACTTGATAAATTCTGATATTTTGCAGATATTATAGTGATAAAATACAAACGATCAGTGAAAACCAACTTAAATTAATTATTATTATTCTGAATGTGAATTATAGAAATATATGGATATTTAATTAGTTTTGTGATTTATAATTTTAATTTGGATAGAAAGACAGCACAAAGAAAGAAACCAAAACCCACGATTGTATGAGTGTATACAAACAAGTAAGCAAAATCTTCCGTCTCATGTCATCTCTGGTTACTGTGGTACTGTTGCCACCCGCTATCGCGTACCGCTTACATGCATCTCAGCAAAAACATTAAAAAAAAAAACAACAGGCTTTTTGTTTGTGTAAAATAAATTTACAACTTTCAAAAATAGCTCAGTAGCAGAGCTGTAAAGGAATGATTTCTTTTTAAAAGAATCTACGCATTATAAACTCTCTTGAAACATTTGTTCCAGAACGCCCTGTCTTAACTTTAAAATCGCTAATTCATAATTTAATAGTATTTGTGTGTTGCATTACTGATATGAATTATTTTTGTGTTTGACATTTCATTGTAAGCCGCTTTTTGCATTTGCTTTCTTTGCTCTAAAATCTTAAAATTAACGAACGAATTCTAAAGCCACCATATTAAATTTTGGCTAACACGCTTTATAGTCCATGCCTGATTGTAGAACGTAAAGGAGGTGCAAAAACTGCGGTAAGTAGCTTCTTAATTTTACGCAAATCTAATTTGTTTCGTTTAGAAATAACCACTACAAATAAATAAAGTATTTGTAAAGTTCAACGCAAACCCCTTTGTGTTTTATTAAAAAGTTACAGCCCTAACAACATTTAAGAGTTTTTTAATAATGATCCTAATCCTAGTGAAAACAGTGAATTAATAATTTGCTTTTCTTTAAATCACCAATAAATTCACTCAAAATTTAATTCAATTAATCGTTTTAGTGATTTGAGTACATGCGAGAATTTTTAATTCATGAGTAATGCACTCGTGTTTTAATTAAATTCATATTTTGTGTAAAATTAAAAAATTAAACTTTTTGTAAATAATTTTGAATTAAAAACCAAATTTTAATCTGCTCAGCAGAACTTAAAGAAAATTGTGTAGAAAGAAAAACACAAAAATTTTGACAGCAGTCAATGAAAATATGTAAAAAAAACACGATCAGCTGTGCTCTTGCATGTACATACTTGTATAAATATATTTTGCATTGGTCTTTCACTATTAGGGCCAATAAATGACTTCTTTTTTAAACGGAATTAATTCACTTCCTCGACGCGTTTTCTGGAATAGCCACCATTATTTTTGAAATTTTTCTTGATTTATTCTAATCAGATGTTCCTTTGGGGAATTTACGTCGTGCTACCATATTTTTAACACAATTAAATAAGAACAATTAAATACAACTGAAAAACAGAAGTATAATTTAAATACAAATTTAAATTTAAATTAAAATTAGCTAAATGTGTATTTGAATAAGAACCGAAAATTGGCCATTGGGATCATAGACTACATATAATCACATAGAATATTAATACTCTTTATAATGTTTGAAATGTTACATAAATTATACATTTACGGCTTGGTGAAGGGTATATAAGATTCGGCACAGCCAAATATATATATCTTACTTGTTTTTTGTTAGTTTTTCTGGTCAGAGTGTACCTGATTATTGTAACTGCTGTAGTGACTGCAAAACATGTTGTCAGTACCGAAATCTATTAAGCCTTTAAAACTAGCTAACTAATGGATACAACTCCATAGTAATAATCAAAAGCAATTGTAAGTTCATAATAAGAGATTTTTATGAATACAACCGCAGGAGTGGATCTTAGGAATTTTACTCACTATACGAAAAAAAAAGGCGACCAAACACGTCAAATGTACATGAAGTATAAACAAATTTGATAATCATAAGTTATTATGCCTTTAAACAATGGGTTATAAATGAATCAAGCAAAATTAATTGAATACTTACGTACATATATAATGTAGATTTTTCAGAGGGCATCCCAATTAGTTTGATTATTGTATACTTCCTCTGCCAACCAATGTATATAATTTGCTTTAAAATAGTCTGTCAATTCAACTTTGCGATCCCACCAACCAGAATGACCGAAGAATGCAAATTCAGAATGAGTTAGAATTTCATCACTAGGAAAACCTCCTTCTACGCCATAATCTTGCAACTGCCCCCCAACTGCCGACACTATTCCATTTCCTGTAAGACCCGAAGCAAGTCCAACTCCACCGCCATGACCATCCACATTTCCACCAGCACCATTACCAGATGATGGATTATCTGAATTATTGGCAGAGTTTCCATTGTTGCTACCTGCCCCACACTTTTGTGTGGCTTCAGGATACCTTCTCAAATTAAATCGATCAACACAAGCTCTTAATGTGCACTCTTCAGCTTGAAAGTCCCACGGTCGTGATTCCAAATCGTTACCAAATGCCCAGTCATCATTAAGTCTATGGCGGACTTTTGAATAAATAGCACTCATAGTCTTCATATTAGATTTGCGCCACTGGCGTCCCAAATATTTTGTTTGCATTTTCAGTAGTTTCAAAACATACAATTGCATCATTGCGTGCCGTACCTTTAGGGTTTTTTTGAGAATAGGCGCAGACTTGAAAACGACTAGCATCATGACACGAGAGTGTTTCCACTTAATAAGCTTATTTAGTATTCGAAGCAGATTGATGCAAGAGAATACGTTTCGCCATGAATACGGCTTATCTGTGACATCTCCACTGTAAACGAAACTCTCACTTGATAAATCAGGTTGTTCTCCAATTACACAAGACGGAAAATCTAATAATGGAATTGTGTTCTTCATGCTTACGAATTCGGTAATATCTTGGTTGAAAAACTTCAACACAAGAGGAATACAATTCGCAAATACTAAATGTTGCGACATGAATTCGAACTGATAGATATGATTAAGCTTGAAATGTTTCAAATACAGCAGTATTATAGCAGAAACTGCTTTGACAATGATCTCCTTATGGCGACCCATGTCAACAGTAAGTTTAGTGGATTGCGTAGCGGTAAGTGGCATTTTCTTGGGTAGTACATCTGCCAATATATTAATACTTTCTGTTTTCGACTTCGAAGTTGGTGAAGCAGCCAAAAGAACTTTAAGCAGTGCAATCATATACTGAGGCAGATTTGGTAATATGGCTTGATAGAGAATTTCTGCCGGAGTCATTACAATATCATTCTCCTGCGTAGAAATGGGATTACGAGCAATTTCTTCCTCCTTTTTTATTTGAATATCCGCAAGACTTATGTAGATATGACGCCTTAGTGTCTGTATGCCTTCATGTATGGGCGAAGGCAAACCAGCTAAACTTTCGTGGTCATTAATTAAAGAATAACCAATGAACTTGTTTCGAGAAATATCTAAAAATTGATCAATATCTTTTTGACGCACTTTTGGAGTCCAAGGCAAGCAAGTTGTAATTTGAATTGCTTGAACTGACGGCTGCGCACTATAACTTTGTAAATTATTAGGATTTGCAGATGATATCCCATTAGTAGATGAAGTCGGTGAAGGATCTTCGAAAGGTCTATAGTAGTCGTCCTCACCGTTTTGGTTACCTCCATTACCTCCTTCATTGCCAGAGCCATTATTTCCACCATTTGGTGCATTTTCATTACCTGGAGGCAATTCCATATCCATTTGCTCTTGTTCATCTAAAAATCTTTGTTTCATAAGGGACCTCCTGAAAGCATTTCGCTTTAGATTTTGATTGTCCAAGTAGTCAGCTGCTGTGGCAGGTGGAGAGCTCGCCCGCATGCACTTTGTTACTTCGAGAGTATCTTCTGCTACTGGTTCCAAACCTACTTTAATCCGATATTCGTTTTTGAGATCTTTAAGAAGATCCACACCACCCAATCCCATCAACGATATTTTCCAAAGTAAAAGAACCACTTTTTTCATTGGAAAGTGAGGTGCTGCACCGCTGCAGAAGCGAGTTATCATTCCAAGAAGCTTAACTGATAACAGTTCTCCATCTGCCAATGGACCATTTATGTCTTCAACAAAAGATTCCGCTATTCTTCGATAGTCTTCATTGCCTTTTTCCTTCTCATTTCTAATAGTTTCAGTAATTGTGTACAGCACAGACAAAATTACACGCAAATCTGCCGAATCAGCAAGAGTGGCATTAGTGATTTTAACAGCAACTATATCGGGAGAACACGCGCTCTCAATTTCCATATTTAACAATTCAATGAGCGATGAAAAAATTCCCAGTTCATATAGCACAATAACATTGTCTCTTGTGTTAAGATGTTGCTCTTCATCTGACTGCACTTCAGCCCAACATCCTTGAGCCAAATACAAGATACATCTTGCAGCTTGCATACGGAACGGGCGATTCGAAACATCCAATTGATCTATTAACTTCATAACAATACCTCTTTGCGCACTTGAGTCCAGTTTTTGCCAGTTGGGTGCCAAATTGTACATTTCCATTTGATCTTCAAATGCTTTGACGTTCTGTTGAAACTCACTAAACTCTGTATAGCTATATAACTCGGCAATTTCATTTTGATAGTTATCAACGTCTGCATATATAAAGTCCAAATCTGGTCCATCACAGTTTGCATCGGTATCATGTGTGTCCTGCTCAAAAGAATTGTTTATCGAGGAGAGCATCATTTTAATATTGTTGCCTCGTCCTGCATACAGTCACCTGCGCGCGTTTTCATCGGCGGCAGCGGATAGCAAGGAAACCAATCGGCGGCGGAGGCAAACCGGCTGCAGCCATGGTGAAATAATATAAGGTGCGCTTATCAACTCAACAATAAAAAACGACATGCATTTTGTTTGTGTAAAAATTAGCCAATGTTGTCAAAAAAAAGCTGTACACATAACATACATAGTATTAAGCAAAAACAAAAAGCATAACGTAAACAGATATATTCATGATGGCGGCCAAAAATGTAAACAACTTTTGACAAGACCGAAGAGACTTACCATATTTTGCATATTATTTACCGGTCAAAATACAACCCTACAAAAAACCATATTCCTTGTTGCGCGCACCTTATATTATCCCACCACGGCTGCAACTTATAACACAAACGGCCGTATTCATAAAAATTTATTTCAGATTTATTGGCGGTTTATCAGCCAAAATTGTTAAAGTTGTATTCATAAACGAAAAAATTTTATTAAACCTTTAGTAAACCATCAGTAAAATCAAAAAATTTATTGTTGGATTTGCCCTTCTTTAAACCAAAAATAAAGTGACATTTTGCATTATATTCAAGTAAATATAAAATATGGTGACATACATACATATATGTATGTATGTATATAAGTGTGTAGATATGTAGCATGTATTAATAATATTTACCATGTTTTCCATTTCATTTTCTGAAAGTTCTTGTTTGTTATTAGTTGCATCCATTTTAATTACACAAATTATAAATACATACATATGTACGTTTACTTGAAGCACAAATCAAAGAAATAAAATAAAATTCTGACGAATTATAGCAGTGATGTAAATTAAAGGTAAACAAACTCATTATTCGGTTACCTTTGCTACCGTATATCACAAAAATTGATAAATGGTAACAGTTTCTTTATTGATTTTCATTTAAAATTGTTCGCAAACTCATTTTTTATGTTTCTTATTTTGCAAACATATATTTTTCATTAAATTTTTTAAATAATTTATAGAAAACCTGATATCTACTTGATTATCGGGTTTAGCAAACAGTGGTTTAAAGCATCACTAAGAACTAAATGACAACCACATAAAAAGAGAGTTGCCATACATTCACATAAAGTCGCTACAATCGTTCAACAGCTATAAAACTGATATTGTTCCTTTATGAATACCAATTTTTATTAATCATTAATAAAACGAAAAGTCTACGATAGCTATTGTACTCTATAAACCTACAATAATATTTTTTTATGAATACGGCCGAAAATATATAGAGAAGTGACTCGAGACGGAAGATTTTACATACTTGTTTGTCATGGTCTAATAATCAGGTCTGCGCAAGAAGGAATATGGTTTTTTGTAGGGTTGTGTTTTGACCGTTAAATAATCTGCAAAAATATGGTAAGTTAATTCGGTCTTGTCAAAAGTTGTTTACATTTTTGGCCGCCATCATGAATATTATTGTTTACGTTATACTTTTTGTTTTTGCATAACCAATAAATACATACAAAACAACTTTTGTTTTGTTTTGTATACAGCTTTGTTTTGACAATGTTGAATTAATTTTACACAAACAAAATGCATGTCGATTTTGTTGTTGCGTTGATACGCGCACCTTATTATTCCACCATGCTTGTTTGTATACACACATAAAATCGCGGGGTTTTGTTTTTTTCTTTGTGCTGTCTTTCTATCCAAATTAAAATTATAAATCACAAAACTAATTAAATATCCATATATTTCTACATATAATTTACATTCAAAATATTATTAATTAATTAATTTAAGTTAGTTTACACTGATCGTTTGTATTTTATCACTATAATATCTGCAAAATATCAGAATTTATCAAGTATGTATGTGTGTATTAGGCTTTTGCACTAAGTACATTTAAATTCAAAAACATTTGCTTTTTTAAAAATTCTCAGAGTAAATCCAAGTACAAAAGGGGATCAAAGCAAGTAAATACAAAACGGAAAAAAAACAAACACAACATTTATTCTCTTTATACGCTCAGAGTATTTGTATTTACTCATTCTTATTCACTATAAGTAGAGTAAAGTAAACATTTTTTTTGCTAATATTCTGTAAGTATTTTGCAAAGTTCTTATTTTACCATGTGGGTATTTTAAGTATTTTCTTGGTTTTTATTTTTAGCATTAATTTAGCAGTTAATTTTATGGAATATACATATGTACATACCTATCTAAGTATATACAACTATTGATATGTTGCTAATTTGATCTTAACATCAAATTAAATAAAAGCGAAATTTCATACAAACCAAATAAAACTTACAAAAATACTCGAGTATTTTAGTAAATAGTTTAAGTAGTGGTTGTCTTTACTTAATGTGCTTGGTTCTTATTATGCTTAGTTCTTACATGCTTTAATACTTGCTGTATTTACTTCGTACAAGAACAGTATTTATTGTGTTTGTTTCTTATAATAGAGAACAGAAGAAGGTATAGTAAAGAGAGGGTATAATAAAACAAATACACGAAAAAAAGAGAATGCATTTAAGTATTTGTTTCTTGTACTTTTGCAAAAGCCTAGTGTGTATATAAGTGAAAAACCACCACCATTTGGCAAATTTACAGCATATGTATATGTACGTATGTATAGAAATTTAATATACAGAGTATATAAGCACACACTAAATTGTTTTTTCGAATTTTATGCCGTAAATGCTTAATATTATTACATTTTATTAAATTTAAGCGTGCTTTCATGTAGCATTTTCCACTAAAAACTGAACGTTTTTTGATTTTCGTTTTGTTTACTTTCATAACAAACACACTAATGTTGTGTCTTTTTCACGATGTCGGGTTATTTTTTTTTTTTTTTATATACTATGTATACATACATATGTATATTATTTATTGAATCTTCAATAATAGATTGAAACATCAATAAGTTTTTCAAATCTTAAATCTAAAAATATTAAATATAAGTTTAGCCAATGCTAAACAAAATTTTTACTTACAACGGTTGATTTTTGTTGTTTTACATCTCTCGTGTACGGCTGATAGAAAGAGTGTCCCTCCTCCTAAGCCGGGTGTGGCCTCCATACTCTAGAATATTGCACGCAAGTGGGTTTGGGTGCAACTCAAGTTTTTTAATGTATTTTTTCTTTGAAAAAAAGAAATATTGCTCTGCGCTCTTTATTGATGTCTCACAAGCTTTCGATAAAGTATGGCACGAAGGTCTTTTCAACAAATTAACACAAAATCTACCAGCAAACATCGTAAAGCTTTTAAAAAGCTATTTAATGGAACGTAAATTTGTAGTTAGGGAAGGCAATTTTTTAAGCCCTCCGCAGTCGATTGAAGCCGGAGTCCCTCAAGGCAGTATCTTCGGACCCTTACTTTATTTAATATATGCCTCTGACTTACCGTTAAGCAGTAACATTCATACATCCACATTTGCGGATGATACAGCCTTTCTAAGTGTTCACGAAAATCCTGTAGTAGCTTCCCGCAACTTACAAGAATATATATCCAAACTGGAAAAACGGCTCAAACAATGGCGTATAAAAGTCAACGAGCAGAAATGTGCACACGTCACTTTTACGTTGCGCAGGGAAACATACCGAGACTATACCACAACACACAGTAGTCAAATATCTAGGCGTTCATCTTGATCGTCGTTTAACATGGAAATGGCATATAGACCAAAGTTAACACAAATGAAACTTAAAGCAGCCCAAATGAATTGGCTTATTGGAAGAAACTCTATACTAAGCCTTGACTGTATGCTTCTCTTATACAACGCGATCCTGAAACCAATATGGTCCTATGGAATCCAGTTATGTGGCACTGCCTCAGCATCGAATGTCGAAAGAATTCAAAGGCGACAGAATAAAATCCTACGTACAATAACAGCAGTCCCCTGGTATGTCAGAAACCATCGAATTCATAAAGACCTAGACGTTCCGTTGGTGAAGACAGTATTTTCAAAACATGCGAAAAAATATATAAAAAACTTGAGTTGCACCCAAATCCACTTGCGCGCAATATTCTTCATTATAGAGGCCACATCCGGCTGAAAAAAAGGGATACTCTTTTTCTCAACCGTTCACGAGAGATGTAAAACAACAAAAATTAATCGTTGAAATTAAAAATTTTGTTTAGCATTGGCTAAACTTATATTTAATATTTTTTAGATTTAAGATTTGAAAAACTTATTGATAATTTAATTTATAATTAAAGATTCAATAATACTATGTTCACACGACAAGATGAAGCACTTGCTTCGCTTTCTGAAGCATGTTTATGAATCTAGCTGTTTATACGACTCATGTACTTGCTTCGATTTGACTGTTCTCTTTTTAATTACAAATAAAATCTAAAATGTACAAAAAAAAATAAGTTAAAGCTATTATGCATTTTTAAGAACGCACAAACATTTTTTTGTTTCCATTGTTGTTATATCTTTATAGTTTTAATTCAATTTTTCACTTTTAATTTAAGTTTTTGTTGTTTTTTGGCAGCTAGTTCAGATAAACTTCCGATAGAATTTAGAGAAGACAGCAATTTTTCATGCTTCGCAAGTAGATTCAATATGAATCTACATGCTTCGCTCTCAACATTTTGTATGGCGAAGCATGTTGCTTCGCTCATGATTGGAGTGTGAAGCATGAATAGAGAGCGAAGCATGTTCCGTGTGAACATAGTATAAATAATAAAATTATCAAAAAAAAAAAAAAATTTTTTTTCGCGTGTTTCGAAAATACTGTCTTTACCAACGGAACGTCTAGATCTTTATGAATTCTATGGTTTCTGACATACCCGGGGGCTGCAGTTATTGTACGTAGAATTTTATTCTGTCGCCTTTGAATTTTTTCGACATTCGATGCTGAGGCAGTGCCCCATAACTGGATTCCATAGGACCATATTGGTTTCAGGATCGCGTTGTATAACAAAAGTTTACAGTCAAGACTTAATATAAAATTTCTTCCAATAAGCCAATTCATTTGAGCTGCTTTTAATTTCGTTTGTGTCAACTTTGCGTCTATATGCCATTTCCATATTAAACGACGATCAAGATGAACGCCTAGATATTTGACTACTGTGTGTTGTGGTTAGGCTTGCCACCCGTACTTTATAATAAAGTATTGTACGTTTTTTTGATTAATTGTACTCTATACTTTATAGAAACAATAAAGTACACCAAAATACTTTATTTCGCATGATTTGATTTATCTACAATTCAAAATAGATTCGGGTTATATTAGTCATTTGTTGAAGTTTTTTTACAGTGGCGATTCTTTCTTAAGACTATGTCATGGCAATTTGGATATTTGGATATGAAACAAGCAAAAAAATTAACTTTTTGTCTGAACCGGAACTGACCAAGGAAATTCACATGCATTTTTTATTATTTATCGATAAAGCCTTAAAGTACCTGAATAAATGGTTTGATTTTGAAAATACAAACTGGTTATTTACAATTAGCAATAAAAATTTAAAGAGCAAAGTTGAATTTGAAATGTATGATCAGATATACAGTTCTGAAGGTTTTTCGGAATTATCTACAGCAGCGGTGCCCACAAGTTCCTTATGGAAGAGCAAACAACAAAGCATTTAAAGAAAAACAAATTTTTATTCAAAATTTTTTGTTGTAAAAACAAATACTTACATGCAAAGAAAACACAAAAAATATATGTATTTCATATCATACGTTAAACAAAAGCAAAATGTACATTGATGATGGCTGTCGTCAATGTTTACCAGCAAAGCATACGAAAGTGTTGTTGCTTTGCTCTTGCGTGTATACAGCGAAGAACGACAAAAAAACTAATAAGACAAAGTTGTTTGTGTATTTCGTATTGCTAGTGCTGAGTGCTGTGTGAGTATACTAAAACACACAGCCTATAGCTAAGAGTATTACAAAAACAAATGAGCATGAAGAGCATGGGCACCGCTGATCTACAGCAAGTAAATGGCAGCTATTATTTAATAAGACTGATGATAATTTATCAAATTTGTATAAAGTAATTTCATTTTTAATTTCTATTCCTGCCACGTCAGCATTCACAGAGAGTGTTTTTTCTATAATGATGAGCAAATGGCGAGACGAAAGAAACAAAGCGTCTCTGAATCTGATAAAAAATGAATTAATTATATACTTTAATTTAAATATGATAATTATTTGGAAAAACTTGCGAAAAGCAATAAAAATTACATTTTCAAATATAACAATAAATGATGAAACAGAACACGTCCGCAACTTCAAGCAAAAACGCCTCTCAGAGAAAAGAAGCCCATAATTGCAGCGTCGGCTTCAACTTCATTCACATTTCCAATTTTTATCCACAAGTCTTGTTTTTGTACATTGATGACTGCAAATTATATATGAAATCATGTTTATGCACTTCTGCAATTAATTTTTCGACAATATCACTCATTTTATTTACAAATGTAGAAAATTATAAATATATTGCTCTTTCAAATGTTTTTTTGATTTTCTTTTGTTCTTATTTTTCTTTGGTTTTGTTCACAAATTGTATGAAATATAATAAAAGTGTGGTAGCATTGCTGAGAGCATTTTACTCTGAGAGTGAGAGCATAAGAAAAGTCGCTGGCAAAATAAAATAGATTTTATCTCACGACTGCTTTCAGCCGCGTCTTTTATATGCCAAATTGTATGAAGAAAAACGTCAAACCCCAGTTCTGTTTCATCATTAAAGAAAAATAAATTTTACTTTATTTTTATACTGTGTACTTTTTTTTCCTAACCTTTAACAACCAATGTACTTTAATTACAAAAAAAAAGGTGGGAACCCTAGTTGTGGTATAGTCTCGGTATTAATTTTTATAGGCGGGGATGTTTCCCTGCGCAACGTAAAAGTGACGTGTGCACATTTCTGCTCGTTGACTTTTATACGCCATTGTTTGAGCCATTTTTCCAGTTTGGATATATATATTCTTGTAAGTTGCGGGAAGCTACTACAGGATTTTCGTGAACGCTTAGAAAGGCTGTATCATCCGCAAATGTGGATGTATGAATGTTACTGCTTAACGGTAAGTCAGAGGCATATATTAAATAAAGTAAGGAACCGAAGATGCTGCCTTGGGGAACTCCGGCTTCGATCGACTGCGGAGGGCTTAAAAAATTGCCTTCTCGAACTACAAATTTTCGTTCCTCTAGATAGCTTTTTAAAAGCTTGACGATGTTTGCGGGGAGATTGCGTGTTAATTTGTGGATAAGACCTTCGTGCCATACTTTATCGAAAGCTTGAGAAACATCTATAAAGAGCGCAGAGCAATATTTCTTTTTTTCAAAGGTGTCTCTAACTACGTTCACAAGTCTGTGAGTTTGTGCAATAGTGCTATGTTGTCTGCAAAAACCGAATTGATGATCTGGAATGCATCCACTTCTAGTCACTATAGGCATCAGCTTGCTCATATACAGCTTTTCAAATAGCTTTAAAATGTTGGGCAATAAGCTAATAGGCCGATAGGAGTCAACCTTCGTATGATCCTTGCCGGGCTTTGGTATCATAATAATCATCGAAACCTTCCATTCTGCAGGATAGTATTGCAGCCGTAGAATACTATTAAAAATGGAGAGTATAACTCTTTTTGCAATATAAGGCAGTTGTTGAAGCATTTTGTTACTTATTTTGTCGACACCTGGGGCTTTTCTGGTGTTAAGACTAGTAATAGTATTTTCAATCTCCGTCATGTTAAATCTCATCGGTATTTCTGGTAAAGAGACGACTGGTTGCAGTTCAACAATATCAGCAGAAATATTCGGGGTAAATACTTTTTCTAGGTGCTTAACAAATAAATCACCTTTTTCAGCATCAGTTCTTGCCCAGTCACCATTAGAGGCTCGTAATGGAGGTTTGCAAATCACTGGCCTTTTAAGTCCTCTGGCTGCACGCCACAGCGAATAATCTGTTGATGGTGTTGAATCGAGTTCTTGCAGAAATTTTTGCAGCGAAGCTGTTTTTTGTGATTGTAAAACTTTTTTTAGCTGTTTGGTACACTCCTTAAGCCTTAATTTTAGCTGAGGTGATCTGTAACGTTGCCATTCTCGTCGAGCTCTCCGTTTTTCAGTCAATAGCCTTTCTATATCTGCACAAAAAATATTGTTAAATCTCGCTTGTTAATTTGGCTGAATTGAAGAAGCATTAATAGCAGCTTGTTTAGCATATGCTTCAAAAAACCTAATAGAATTTTCTATGTCAGCAGGTGTTCTCAATGGAATATTTTCCGTGCAATGAGCACTCAAATATTTTTTGTATTTCAGCCAGTTAATACGTGCAGGTGTCAGCGGTAAATCACATGTTGGTGTTGCAGTTGTGTGTGAGTAAATAGTGATAATAGTAGGCGAGTGATCTGAAGACAAATCCAAAGATGCTTCTACTTCAATCATTTCGCTGGGGACGCCTTTCATAATCCCAAAGTCGATAACATCAGGAATTTTTTGACGATCCGTTGGCCAATATGTTGGCTGACCACTTGAAACTACATTCAAACCCATTTTTGAAATTGTGTCAAACAAAACACGACCCTTAGGACTGATTAAACGTGAGCCCCAAAATGTGTGTTTAGCATTGTAGTCGCCAGCTACTAGAAAACGGGACCCCAGTGTTGTATAAAATGCGGTATATTGACTCTCTGAAATTGAAAACCTGGGAGGAGAGTAAACAGATGATATCACAAGCTTTTGATAAAAATTTTCAATGCAGATGTTCGTTGCTTGAAGATATTCTTCACGAAGGTCATTTAGTAGGTAGTGTTTTATTCGAGTTTTTATTACGATTCCAGAGCCACCACAAGCTCTACCTTGAGGATCCTTGGTGTCGTAGAAATTATATCCACTAATTCGAAAATAGCTTCGGGACGTCAAGTGAGTTTCTGAGATAAGCATAACATCGATTTGTTTATCCAGAAGAAAATATTCAATTTCATTTTTATGTTGGCAGATGCCGTTTGCGTTCCAAAAACAGATTCTTAAGTTCATGGTTTTTTCAATACAGCCTGCAACAAGGTTGACTGCATTTTCAACATTTCCTGCATCATACAGGACATGTTGAGAGTAAATGTATTTTCTGTTTGTATTAGGATCTCTATCGAGGCTTCAATACGACTAAAATTATGCCCTGATTCTTCATTTACTGGTACAGTTTTTTGTGCCGGAATCTGGTTACTCTTTAAAATATTAGCGTATGAAAATTGACTATTAGGTTTTTGTTGAGTAAGAGTCGTGTTAGACTTTAAAACATTTGAGTATTGATTATGGCTAGACGACGGTTGATGTAACTGTGGGTAGTTTAAAGGAGTGTTGGGCTGAGCGGGAGTAGCATTTGTTTTTCTGTTCGACGAATTTTTAAAAAGAGAATAAAGAGGGCAGCCCCTATAGTTGGCAGTGTGGTTTCCGCCGCAATTACTACATTTTTTTTGCTTTGGTATCACTTTTTATTTTGTCACAGTTAGCGGTACTGTGTAACTCGCCACATACAACGCAAACGGTAGGCAACTTGCAATAAGTTTTGGTATGGCCAAATTCTTGACAGTTCATGCATTGGATAGGTCCAGTTTTTTTATGTGGCATCTCAACGGTAACTCTTCGATGCAACAAGTATTTTAAGCTATAGATTGGGTGCGATTCATTTTTTTAATTTTCAAGTCGCCTGGCTGTAGCTCGACTCTAAAAATAGGTTGGGGGATTTTTTCCCTGTTTTTAATGTTGGAAATATTTTTCACTTTGAAGCCACTATTTTCAAGGCCAGACTTTACCTCTTCCGGATCTACGCTTGAATCTTTTACTTTTATAACTACTGTTGGGCCTTTAGCACTCTTCAGTTGATATGTATAAAAGTTTTTGATTTTAGTCTCAAAATCTGAGACAATTTTCCTGTAATTACTTTCTCGTGTTACCTGAATTTTAGTTTTGTTGATTTTGCCACGCTTAATTGGAGTTACATAGAACTCATTTTCTCCAATTAATGAGATAAGGCTTTTTACTAAAAAGTTGGAGTTCTGTTCTCTTAAATATATCGGCCGTGGTTTAGTGGAACTTGTTGTACTTGTGTCTACATCGACTTGTTCATTCAAAATCGCAAAACGATTTTCAGAATGTTTAATATTATTTTTCCCATCTTTGGGCATTTTCGCCGTTGACGCTATTTCAGCTGATTTGGGACTTCTTCCCCTTTTTAGCACTGTTATGTATCTGTCCATACCAGTTTGGATTTTATTATCACTATTTTCACTCACTGCATTTACAATTTTGTGCACGTTGGTCACCTGGGTATTTATTGTTTGATTGTACAGCTAAGCTGACAAGTTTGCTAATAGGTGCAATTGTTGTTGCTTCTTGATCGCTATTTAACATGTACGGAGACATTGATCGCTCACAAGTATTTGTGTTTTGTGTAGTATTCAGGTTTGTGTTTACTTCATTTTTTTTTTGTCGTCGTTAGCAACCAAAGTTATATATTGTACATTCCTACTGCTTGTAGGTTTATTGTTGTTGTTAGAACTCATGTTGTGAACTCATTTAGAGTTCTCTTTTTTGTGTTCACTTATGAGTTGGTGTATGCAAATATTTATGGTATTTATTTTAAAAATAAAATAAAACCAGTAAGATAACTGTTTAATAAATGTTTTGTTTTTGTATATTTTTTTTTGTGAATTTCTTTCAATAAATTTTTAATATTCAATTGCGACGATTATAAAAACGCGTATGTACACTGCAAGAGTTGAGACTGTCGGGTTATGACAAATAAAATATGATGCAAGTCCAATTTTTTTATTTTTCGTCGCATTTGGTTACCTGTGCCTATAATTTGATCAGCTAACGTTTTCTGTTCGGCTCATAATAATTTGAAACTAAAGCAACGTCCACATTTATTAAACATTTGTTCAAAAAAACATAACCACTAGTTTTGCTTTCGGATATTGCCATTTAACTTGGTTTTTATGTTACAAATTAAAGTTAATTATTCTACAAAAAAGCATATTTATACAGTTTTCAAAAAATGCGAACCCATAATTAAAAAAATATTGGAGATAAAAGAAATAAATTATCAGTTTCTTTCCAATAATTCAGCGCTTATTTATATGCCATTTATTTTTAAATGCTATTTATACACAAAATTGAGTTTTTCACTACAAAATTAAGTCAACATTAAATAGCCAACATTGTGCATTTAAATACTACATAAGTTTTACGAATTTCCATATGTTTTTGACTGCTTGTTCTTCTTATTTAAAACGAAGACAATAAAAAAATTTGTGGCAGCTGACAAGTTGCATACAATTTTGGCTTGTTTTGTCGCTATTATCCTTTTAATCATTCTGAACATTGATTATATACTCTTAAAACAATTCAGCAGTTCTCAATTGTTCTTATTTTTAGCTAAAATAAAAATATTTTTTTTTGGATTTTACTTTATTTGTTCTAGTCAGCTGTTCTGCAGGAAAATTGTTGGAAAATTTTTTATATTACGTTGTGTTACCAAGTTTTCAATACAATTAAATATGACTGGAAAACAGAAGTAGCACCTAAATGCAAAATAAATTTAAATGAAAATTAGCTGAATGATTATATAAATACGAAGTCAATTATTGGCCAATAATTCAGTGATGATTTATATATCATTTAAGTTTAAATGCTATTTATATACAAAATTGAGTTTTATACTGCAAAATTAAGTCAACAATAAACAAAGCTAATAAAAAAATTTATGGCTGCTGACAAGTTGCATACAATTTTGGATTGTTTTGTCGCTATTATCCTTTTAATCATTCTGAAATTTGCTTTTATTCTCTAAAAGCAATTCAGCAGTTCTTAATTTTAACTAAAATAAAAATATATTTTTTTGGATTTTACTTTATTTGTTCTAGTCAGCTGTTCTGAAGGGAAATATTTGGGAAATTTTTTATATAACGTTGTGCTAGCAAGTTCTCAATACAAATAAATAAGAACAACTAAATGCGACTGAAAAACAGAAGTAGCACTTAAAAGCAACATAAATTTAAATGAAAATTAACTGAAGAATATTTAAATACGAAGTCAATTATTGGTCCTTAGTTACGATTTTTCGACAAATGTTAAATAAATGTGAATGTTGCTTTAGTAATTCGCTCAAATTTTTCGAGCATATAAATATGTATGTATGTACTCACGATATCTAGTTATTTGCAGTATATAAAATGAATTATACATACATATCAAAAAACAATTGAATTTTCTTATTTGTTTATTTTTAATGAATTATGGCTACTTCGTTGACATTTGTGCGGTACACTTTTTGACATCGGAGCGAATTCAGTCCAGTCTACCTGTTATGAATTCTCCTTGAATTTACACCAGCAATTAAATTCAATTATATTATTGCTACTTTCAGTCAATTTTCATCTCTGCTAGATAACGAATTTATACAAGGTGGCCTCGAGAGGACATGTGATTATGTTCCCCACTTTCGCCGCTTGTATTACTGATCACCCTCAGATTTCAAAATACATTTTTTTTTACATCACAGGGAGGAATTTTTTAAGGCAAATTGGAGCGAGGTCACCTGGAAGGAATACGCATTGATCTGCCTCTAACGAAAATTTATAAAAAGTTATATTTTTTTAGACTTTTACACCACGTTTACACATGAAAGTGATTTTATGAAAGTTCCCTACATGTATTATCAATGAAAATCTCGAAACAAACAGAACTGCATGAAAATTTCTTGAAAGTTTTCTTGAAACGGAAATTTTAGTTTAAAATGTCGTCAAAAGGAAAACTGAATTTTTCCCTTCAATGCTGGTTTTTGAGTATTTTTATTTTTCCGAGTAGTCAGTACAATAAAGTAAATACTTTGAAGAACATAATTTAGTCCGGATTTATAAAAAACCATAACTGTGAATCGCTGCTGAATCTAGTCATTTCCGATTGGAAAATTGAGGTGGGAAAGAAAATTTGCGTAGCAGCAATCTTTCTATTTTCACTCACTGCATTTACAATTTTGTGCACGTTGGTCACCTGGGTATTTATTGTTTGTTTGTACAGCTAAGCTGACAAGTTTGCTAATAGGTGCAATTGTTGTTGCTTCTTGATCGCTATTTAACATGTACGGAGACAATGATCGCTCACAAGTATTTGTGTTTTGTGTAGTATTCAGGTTTGTGTTTACTTCATTTTTTTTTTGTCGTCGTTAGCAACCAAAGTTATATATTGTACATTCCTACTGCTTGTAGGTTTATTGTTGTTGTTAGAACTCATGTTGTGAACTCAATTAGAGTTCTCTTTTTTGTGTTCACTTATGAGTTGGTGTATGCAAATATTTATGGTATTTATTTTAAAAATAAAATAAAACCAGTAAGATAACTGTTTAATAAATGTTTTGTTTTTGTATATTTTTTTTTGTGAATTTCTTTCAATAAATTTTTAATATTCAATTGCGACGATTATAAAAACGCGTATGTACACTGCAAGAGTTGAGACTGTCGGGTTATGACAAATAAAATATGATGCAAGTCCAATTTTTTTATTTTTCGTCGCATTTGGTTACCTGTGCCTATAATTTGATCAGCTAACGTTTTCTGTTCGGCTCATAATAATTTGAAACTAAAGCAACGTCCACATTTATTAAACATTTGTTCAAAAAAACATAACCACTAGTTTTGCTTTCGGATATTGCCATTTAACTTGGTTTTTATGTTACAAATTAAAGTTAATTATTCTACAAAAAAGCATATTTATACAGTTTTCAAAAAATGCGAACCCATAATTAAAAAAATATTGGAGATAAAAGAAATAAATTATCAGTTTCTTTCTTAGGGCCAATAATTCAGCGCTTATTTATATGCCATTTATTTTTAAATGCTATTTATACACAAAATTGAGTTTTTCACTACAAAATTAAGTCAACATTAAATAGCCAACATTGTGCATTTAAATACTACATAAGTTTTACGAATTTCCATATGTTTTTGACTGCTTGTTCTTCTTATTTAAAACGAAGACAATAAAAAAATTTGTGGCAGCTGACAAGTTGCATACAATTTTGGCTTGTTTTGTCGCTATTATCCTTTTAATCATTCTGAACATTGATTATATACTCTTAAAACAATTCAGCAGTTCTCAATTGTTCTTATTTTTAGCTAAAATAAAAATATTTTTTTTTGGATTTTACTTTATTTGTTCTAGTCAGCTGTTCTGCAGGAAAATTGTTGGAAAATTTTTTATATTACGTTGTGTTACCAAGTTTTCAATACAATTAAATATGACTGGAAAACAGAAGTAGCACTTTAATGCAAAATAAATTTAAATGAAAATTAGCTGAATGATTATATAAATACGAAGTCAATTATTGGCCAATAATTCAGTGATGATTTATATATCATTTAAGTTTAAATGCTATTTATATACAAAATTGAGTTTTATACTGCAAAATTAAGTCAACAATAAACAAAGCTAATAAAAAAATTTATGGCTGCTGACAAGTTGCATACAATTTTGGATTGTTTTGTCGCTATTATCCTTTTAATCATTCTGAAATTTGCTTTTATTCTCTAAAAACAATTCAGCAGTTCTTAATTTTAACTAAAATAAAAATATATTTTTTTGGATTTTACTTTATTTGTTCTAGTCAGCTGTTCTGAAGGGAAATATTTGGGAAATTTTTTATATAACGTTGTGCTAGCAAGTTCTCAATACAAATAAATAAGAACAACTAAATGCGACTGAAAAACAGAAGTAGCACTTAAATGCAACATAAATTTAAATGAAAATTAACTGAAGAATATTTAAATACGAAGTCAATTATTGGTCCTTAGTTACGATTTTTCGACAAATGTTAAATAAATGTGAATGTTGCTTTAGTAATTCGCTCAAATTTTTCGAGCATATAAATATGTATGTATGTACTCACGATATCTAGTTATTTGCAGTATATAAAATGAATTATACATACATATCAAAAAACAATTGAATTTTGTTATTTGTTTATTTTTAATGAATTATGGCTACTTCGTTGACATTTGTGCGGTACACTTTTTGACATCGGAACGAATTCAGTCCAGTCTACCTGTTATGAATTCTCCTTGAATTTACACCAGCAATTAAATTCAATTATATTATTGCTACTTTCAGTCAATTTTCATCTCTGCTAGATAACGAATTTATACAAGGTGGCCTCGAGAGGACATGTGATTATGTTCCCCACTTTCGCCGCTTGTATTTCTGATCTCCCTCAGATTTCAAAATACATTTTTTTTACATCACAGGGAGGAATTTTTTAAGGCAAATTGGAGCGAGGTCACCTGGAAGGAATACGCATTGATCTGCCTCTAACGAAAATTTATAAAAAGTTATATTTTTTTAGACTTTTACACCACGTTTACACATGAAAGTGATTTTATGAAAGTTCCCTACATGTATTATCAATGAAAATCTCGAAACAAACAGAACTGCATGAAAATTTCTTGAAAGTTTTCTTGAAACGGAAATTTTAGTTTAAAATGTCGTCAAAAGGAAAACTGAATTTTTCCCTTCAATGCTGGTTTTTGAGTATTTTTATTTTTCAGAGTAGTCAGTACAATAAAGTAAATACTTTGAAGAACATAATTTAGTCCGGATTTATAAAAAACCATAACTGTGAATCGCTGCTGAATCTAGTCATTTCCGATTGGAAAATTGAAGTGGGAAAGAAAATATGTGTAGCAGCAATCTTTCTAGACTTAAAAAAAGCTTTTGAAATTGTCAAGAGAGAAATATTACTAAACAAATTGGAAAAGTATGGTGTTAAAGGAATTGAGCTGTCATGGTTCAAAAGCTATTTAAGTAACATGTAGAGTATGTATAATAATAGGTTTAGGTTTGACAATTTACCACGCAAAAACAGAGAGATGTGTTTAATGAATGTAATATCAGTGTTGGAGAGGTGTTGTTAAAGACCGTGCCGCACTATCCTACACAGTCGCGCGATTTGCAAAATATGACATGTGTGCTAAAAATGTATGGTAGTGTGGACTAAAAATGCAACTGTGTGACAGATTTTTTGGCAAGTCGTGCGATTTGTAAGATTTTATGAAAATTTTTATAAAATGATAGTTTTCATGCGATCAGAGGAGTATTTATTGTCAACCAGATGTTTTGGCATCAGATTTGTATGATAGTGTGGCACCTACAACACCATTTTGAAACGATTTTTTAAAGTCGGTCAGATTTTTGCAAGATTTTCCTGTGAAAGAATCGTACGATTGTGTGATAGTGAAGCACGGCTTTAAATAATTGTTTTTTTTTTTTGTGTGAGCAAGGTTAAAATGACAGACAGCCATACCTAAACAAGAGCGGCAAGCATTTTTTAGCTGTCAAAAGTTCTCATGCCCATACAATTTGTATGGAGCATACCGAAATAACGCGGCGGCAACATTTTGCAATTGGAAAATCCGATTTTGACAGCACGTTTAATAGTGAAGTTAGCTGCTTGTCTGCACACGTGATACAATGAATATAAGGTAGTCTTAGAAGCCCAGCTAACAATTGTTGTAATCAATTGTATTTTATTTCAAGTGTTAAATTTTGATTTGTATTTATTTTTTCGTATTTGAATGAATAATTTTTATTTTTATTTTTGTCACAGTTTGAAACATACACACATCCAAATTTATACTTTTGACTTCCGCGGAAATTTTTTGTTGTGTATGTTGTAGAGATGCATGTATTATTCGCTTATGAGTATACTATTATAATCAGCGTTGTTATATATTTTGTAATAACCCTGCTTTTATGAAAAAGCGTTGACGCTCTTGTTTAGGTATGGTATTTCAGCGTTAACGCTAAGCGGTAGAAAACGTTCCGCTTTATGATGGGAACATAATTGGGACGAACGACGAATTTTTCGTTGCGAATATTCGTCGTCAAAAATAGAACACATGCATTCATATGAAAGTGAACACAGCACCGACGTCGACGAAATTCGTCGTACGTGACGAATTCTCTGATAGATTTATTTCTATTTCATACGCCGACGAACGACGAAGAAATCAGTACAGCGTTACCATGTTTTTTTTAGTTTTAAAATATATTAGTAAATAATGTTAATTTTTACTTTAATAAGTTCTTCTTTTTATGATATAGAGCATTTTAGTTAAATATACATAATTATTAATGATGAAATTTGTTTTTAATAGTTTTTTTTAATGTTTAATTTTATAAAGGAATTATTTTCTTTATACGGTAACACTATCGTTGTATGTATATAAAAACAAATTTGTAATAAAAAATACACACAATTTTTTGGATTATTATGACAGCAGTTGTTTGTTCGTCCTAGTTGTGCGCCACACGACGAATTTACGCAACGAACTTTTTCCAACGAATTCGTCGTGCTAGACGAAATTCGGCGTTCGTCCCAGTTGTGTTCCCAGCATTACGCTCTTGTTTAGGTATGGCTGAGAGTTCGTTGGCCGGTGAAGGTATGCGATTTTTAGAAATGTCAATAATGTTAACTGTCAAAAAAAGCGGACATGGAAAGAGCATAGGTATTAGCGTGGGACAAATATAGTTGGGCAAAAGAATTTTTACGGCGAATTGAAAAAATTTAGCTAGATTAAAAATTTAAAAAGTTCAAGAAAATACGGATTAAGAGATAGCCGGAGAGATCAGACGAAAAGTCTGAAAGAAAAAATAAATAAATTAAATACAAAACTTAAATAAGAGCAAAAATTAAAGAAAATAGATACTACTGAGGAAAAATCTCGGAAAGCATAGCCTAGAGAAGTAGAACATTAAGCTGAAAATATTACATTGGGCCAAAGGAAGATAAGAAAGAAAAGAAGAGTAAAGCTAAGGAATAACGTCCACCTGGAGAACAATTTCCAGTGCATTAGCCAACTTTGGACCAATTAAGAAAAAAAATCGTGTAGGTACTTCCTGGTTAGCTAAGGCACCAGTGATCAGTGGTGAGTCCACGAATCTTTTATATATTTTTGATTTTTGGTACCGGCTTTTGTCAGATATTTTTTTTTATATAAAATACAAAAAAAAAAATTATTTCTTTTGTATTCTGGCGAAAAAAGATTGAAATTGTGAAAAGAATATTTATTTATAAAAAGTTAAAAGGAAATTAAAACTTAATATACCTTCTATGATAAAATAAACTAAAATTTTAAATAAATAATATTAGTAAAATTAATATAAAATAAATACATAAAGGAAGAGAAATTAAATAGGTGTTAGTATTAATAAATATTAGTGTTAGTATATATTAGTGGTTAGTATAGTTCTAGTAAAATAAAGTTTTTGTTTGTTAGCCGAAAACTATTTAACAGTAGTAGATTTTATTAGTTAAATTTTTTTGTTGAAATATTATTGAATCTCGTGTAATAGACTATTTTAGAGAGCTCTCTCAAATAGGTAGTTAAATAGTAGTATTTTTTTTCTTGCGTATCCTGTTTGACAAGTGTCCAGGAGATTTTATAGGTATTTTTGGGATTAGTGTCTTTGCATAAATTTTGTATTAGTGATTAAGTTTTTATCTTCATTTGTTTAAATAATTCTTTCTTTTAAAAACAACATAATTTTAATAAAATAATTTTTTGTTAATGATATTTTCAATATTTATTAGAATGTTTTCTTTAAGCAATAGGTCTCTTGGTGTTTATATTTATATTTATTTCCGATATTTCGCTAACAATTTGTTAGCATCCTCAGGAAAATTTTATAAATTATTTGAAATTCTAATATTGATTTATGTATTGGGTGTCATAAAAATTTTTTTTTCAATAATTTTTTATGGAAAAAGTCTAGGAAAATTTAACTACAGTATATAAAAAGGTTTTTGTATGAAATGTCACAAAAATTTGTTTCCAAATTTTAACATAAAAAAATGATTGAAAATGATTTAAGTATTGGATAGATATAAAATTTTTTAACATAGAAAAATTATTAAAAATGTTATGTAATAAAAATAGTTTTAAAAAAATTAACATTGAATTCAATATATCAACAAAATTAACATTAAAATGTATAGTATGTATCTAAGCTATTTTTTCATATATAAATATCAAAAAGTATTAACAAATTTTTATAAGCTTTATAAAAGTTAAGAATAATAAGAAACTACGGGTAGCACTCCGGGAGTGCCGACAGAAGTGAAAACGTTTTGTGATTACAACAATACACGTGCTATTGCAAAAAAAATTATGCGTATATATAAACAATTATATAAATACATGCAACAAATTTAACAACTTATCAAGGCGTATGCAACAGGTGAGCTTACTAGCACAGCTGACTGAGCGCTCTCTTTATTTTGAGCGAAAAAATTTAGGTATTGGGCCTTACTAAGGTTCTCGAATCGACTTGGACTGTTGTACTAGATTAAAGAAACACACAACATTTTTCTTTAATCTATTACAGCGGTCGAAGTCGAATCGAAAACCGTAATAAATCCAATATCTGTAGGTTGTTAACTTCACACCGACTAGGCATTCGCACAAACAGAGATGCTACAAGTGTGACGGTGTCGCGAGTTCTGAGGTTTTGTCTCATCCAAAACCTTCGTACCGTGCCAATAGAAGTTTTCACTTCAAAAATCCTACAGGAAATTAATGGCGTTTTCTTTTCTGAGTAATATGATGCATTTATTCTGCCTTCTACATATATTTCTGTTCTTTTCTGCAAAATGTGTGCTATTTTAAAAGTGTAACGAGTTCTTTTCTCATGATGTTACCCTTAAAAAGAAAAAAAATGTTACATGTTCAACAATCATTTTAATTAAAGGGGCATAAGTGCAGCATAATATTAACAGCTGGTTTTGTTATTGTTTCTTTACTTTATTGATTATTGCTAACATTTATGTTCTTTTGTAAACTTAAAATATGCAGCACTTCCTAAAAGTCGTGGGAACATTTAAAAATGTTGCCAAATCTCATGTAACATATATGTATGTAACATTTTATTTTTAGAAAAGAAAACGCCATAAGTTATTATTGGTGTAAAACCAAGGAGCAATAATGTGATTAATTTCCTGTGGGACCATAATATAATTATATTTATATATAATTAAAAAACAAAACAACAAAAATTCAAAGTATAAACAAGAAACAATCATTTAACATTTAGATTTTTACTAACTAAATATCTTCCAATATAAATTCTGTTATGTTTTGATTTGGTTGGCGAGAAAAATTCAAGATGTCCGGCTAGTTTGTTTTTGTGTAAAGTAAGTATGTAAAAGTGTGACCAAATCGTGATCATCTGTGGGGTGGCATAAGTGGGGCAAATTACACCATATGTCCCAACCTTGTCGTCGTTCAGTTACATAATTGTGTCAATGTCCGTCCGGAATTTTAAAATTGAATAGTTTGTTATATTTGCAGTTAAAATTTTTGTTAGGTTTTTCTTTTCTGTAAATATAAATTTTTTTGTCCAGCCCTGTTTTGGAAGCCGCGGGTCGTCCTTTCCTGACGCCCCTGAGTTAGCTGGCAGATGTTTTGTTGCGGCTTTTCAAAACTCAAAACAAGGGTAGTGTGACAAAATGGCGCCCAAAGTAAAGGCCCGAAAGGGTATATAAAAATAAATAAAAATAATTGTAATAAAATCGAATACGACAAATTGGCGACCATTTGTACGTTGTACAAAATGGCGCCCAATGTAAAGGCCCGAAAGGGTACATAAAAATAAATAAAATAGTTGTAATACCATCGAATACGACAAATTGGCGACCATTTGTACGTTGTACAAAATGGCGCGCAATGTAAAGGCCCGAAAGGGTATATAAAAATAAATAAAATCCCACAAGAAGGTGAATTAAGTGATTAGTTTTTTTTGTGTAGATAAATAGTTTAGTTTTTTTTTTGTGCAATATAGTGGCTTGGTCGTCGATATGTAGATAGGCCAATAGCATGACTACTGAACAAACCAAAATAAGGAAAACTTAATAATTCGTTTTTTTAACTAAATAGTTTAGTTTATTTGTATTTATTGTTTACATTATGTTCAGTAACAATAGAGGAATTAAGGCACATGGCAAAGCAAAAAGACCATGTTTGCTTAATTTTAATAAAAGTTTCATTGTTTTAAGTTAGTGGCCTGATGAAATGTGAATTAATAACAGCAGGAGCACTAAAAATAATAGCATTTTTAAAAATAATAGTAAAGATATCAGGCAGAATTAAGGCATAAGATAAAATAAATACATCTTTTATGCTTAATATCATCTGATAGTAAATACAGTAATACGTTTAACGTAACGTCAGTAGCATTGTAAGTGCAATTTTTAGTTTTTTGTTAGTATAGGAATACAATTAATTGAACTGTGATATAGGTAGGTTACTAGCATAAGAACATTTATTTGTTTTAAACATTTGTTAGTTTTTAGAGAAAAGATTGGTCACAATACATACTTGCGAACACACATAATAATTTATAATATTAAATACTAAATTAAAATTTCAATCTTAACATTTTTTTTAATTAATTATAAATCAAATATAAATAAGTTGAGCTTTACTATGAGTGAGCAAAATAATAATATAGGCGGTCCTTAGATTTTGATCAAAACCGAGTAGGGTTTACCTCAAAGGTGCAACACTCTCCACGTCAATCAACAGTCTTTCAGGATACCCAATTTCAAGATTTATCTGGAACAATAAGAAAAGTTAGTAAAAATATTTTAAATGAAGAATTGCGACAAGTAGAGGTTCAGGAAACACTTCAAGGAAAAGTTCTTGGTATTTATCATGCCAAAGATATTAAACAATGATCTGTGATATTTAGGTTTTAAGGGGACAAAGCTACAAGCATGAAATATACTTTTTACTGTGATATTTCTATGTTTGTGTTGTCCCGATTATTTAACAGATTATTATTATATTTTCTTTGTTAGTGAAGTCCAGTTTATTTTTATTAGAAGACGATTCTTTTGATGACAAATTTCCATAGCTTTAGATTACCCTGTGATATTTTTTTTTTCTCATTTTCTTATTGATAGTCCGTATCAAGATATAGAATAATTAACGATACAAAAAAAATAATAAAAAAAATACTTCCCGTAAAATTTTATATCCGATGCCTTGGGTAGTTTTAGCAGCAACTCTTGGGAATAGCATCTCGTTCTCCGATGTTCATCACAACCAGCGATACATAGCAAATTTCCATAAAGTACCTGATTATAATATAATAGCCCAGTTAGTTAAGTTAAACCGTTATATATATATATATATATATATATATATATGTATATATGTATGTATGTATATCGCACGTATCTCATATAAAAGAAAACAAGAAATAAATTTAATTAATTTAATTTAAAAGAAATTTTTTTTGACAAAGTCTGGGAAAGACTTAAAACAACCATATTTATTTACTACAAGCAAATATTTAATGGTCTTACTACTTGAAAAATGTATCCGCATCAGCAAATAACGAATTGTTATTTGATTGCATGGTGATGCATTCGGATGGCAGTGCGACCGTGTATTTAAATCCAAAAGTAATAAAGAGTTTACACAGCATTCACATGCATTCGTTTTTTTTAAACTCATAAACTAGTGCAATGAATTGATTGCAATTTAAATAATTATTAACGCGCGATACCAAAGATATATAAAAAAAAAAAAATAAAAGTAAAGGTTGACTACTAAGATGTCGGGCCCTAGAATTTTAAACAGTAGGAAGAGTAGAGGGCATTAATATTTTTGATATACTGTGTCGTGGGGAAGCTAAATGACGACTTCACGAAGTCTACAGAATTTAAAATTTATATTTTTGTATTCCGGATGTTGTTACGCAAATGAAATAATAAATCAAAAAGTTTCGCAGATAAAGTTATATAAATATTAAACACTAGACCTATCACAAAATTTTATTAGTTACCACTCAGTGAGAAAATTATATATAGCCTCTAGTTTAATCCAAAGATCTTTCCAATAAAAAATTCTTTCTTCGTTTACACTCTTGTATATTTACACTCATGTATATGTAAATTTCTATCATAATAGGGTTCATTGAAATGTATAGTAGGAATACAGTGGTTTAGAAAACAAAAAGTATAAACTTACGGCAGTGTCTTAAGAATACGTCCAAAACTTCAACGCAGGAAGATAGCTTCACCCGTAGTGTTTTTCTGCTCATGGATACACCATGTTATTTACATATAACAGGAGTAATGTTTAACATAAATAATACATATTCCTTTGCACCACATTTTAAATGTTGTATTTTCCCTACGCATGGAGAATTTTGACAGCGAAAGTAGTAAATTCACCGCGTATACTAACAAAATGCTGACTTTCCGTCCTGTTGACGACCAGCTGCAGCCGCGCATACACCCCTCAACGAATTCGCCTTATTCACTGCCGGTGATGCTGTAGGAATCTAAAGTACCTTGGAGACAAGCAGAAGGGCACGTCGGCGTTCTTAGTGTGTGCGTGCAGTCGTGCTTTTTCGGGTACACGTATACGTTGTCGGCTCTGATTGATGAAAATCAAAAACTTTTGATATTTTATTTTGACATAATTATTTTGATGGTCTCCAATTGTGAATGACGATAACAAATGTTAGTTGTTTTGTAATCGAAGTGTAATGAGTAGAAAGATTGCAGCACAGGGATACTTGTTAATTTTTATCTCTGGTATTTTTGTGTATAAACAGTGCCAACGCATGTAATTTTTTGTTTTTTTTTTTTTTTGACAAATTTGCATAAGCCATTAATAGTAATTCATCATCCGATGATTTTTTCACAAACGAATGCCGCGAAGTCACAATAAAAATGATGATTGACGATTTTATTTGTACTTCTCCACAGGGCACTTAAAGCTAAGATCCCACTATCGGCGCAAACAGCACAATCTGCGACCATTTTTATCGTGCTATATAGGCACACATGTAACATTGCACAATTAATTTTTGGGCGGTCCCATTACCGTCGCGACAATATTTTTTGGCTCATATCTGCCAAATCTCAATTGCGACAAAATACGGTACAATGCGAACACACTATCGTGCATTATTGGGCAAATTAAATCATATGTTTTTATTTCTTTGCTTGTGGCAGATACAGTTTAATTTTCGGAATGGATTTCTATAAAAAACAGAAAACTGCTTTGGCTCTATATATTTTTGCGTCAATGCTTATAAAAAAGAAAAAAATAAGAAACAAAATAACACTTAAAAACGTAGCATTTGGGTAAGAGACTGGTTAATCAATAATAAAGAATTAATATATTTTAATTGAACTTACTGCACAGTAGTGATGTTACGAATACTCGTATTCGTATTTGACTATTCGACTATCCGCCTGTTTTAAGATATTCGTATTCGTATTCGCCAAATTCAAGCGAATATTTTTCGAATAATTTTCCCATACATTTTCCAAAAAAAAATCATACAAAAGTTTAAAAAAAGTACATAAAATGTAAAAAAATATATTAATTTTTATTAAAAAAACCCATTGTATTTCACGCAGAGTAAGAAAAACGAAATCTGAAAGTATGTAAGTAAAATAATTAAAAAATGTTCTGTAGAGGTTTTCAAATTCGGCATCTTAATGCAATAATAATGTTAAATCACTAAATTTTTTTTTTTTCATTTATAGTTACTAACGCAAAGGCAGGGATTTTTTCCAATTAAATTTGAAATATAAACCTCAAAAGAAATATTCGTATTCGTATTCGGCGAATACTGTTTTAAATATTCGTATTCGTATTCGCGAATACTAAAAATTGATATTCGTAACATCACTACTGCACAGTACCTAGTTTTTATCATAGACTAATATATTCTGACTAATATGTAGACTAATATATTCTGTGGCAAAAATATTGAACAGTGCTGCCCAACAGGTTCAAACCAACAAATAATTTTCCGATTTTCATATATATCATGGAATATAACTTTTCTCAGAAAAACTTCGGGAATATAATTGAACCCACAATCGATGCGTATTTTCAACCCCAATCGATTGCGCTCATTCTCTAGTTTCTGAGATATCAATGAAATAGTGTTTTGAAAATCGTTTGAATAAACCTCCGGATATATTCGACATAATTAAAATGTCAATAATGACAGTCATAAAATCTGATATATTCTCATTTTTATATTTTTAAGTTATTAAAATATTACTTTAAAATTAATGCATTCAAAGTCGTAATTTGTTTTTTTACGCTTTGTTTATATTTTGCACCCTGAAAAGTTAGCAAACCAGATGTGGGGTTTTGAACCTCACTATTTCCGGTTTGCTAAAATATTGTTTTCTTCTCGGCGATGGTAAAATCCATGGTGGAATAATCAGGTGTGCGCAAGAAGGAATATGGTTTTTTGTAGGGTTGTATTTTGACCGTTAAAAAAATGGAAAAGTATGCTTTTCTTGTCAAAAGTTGTTTACATATTTGGCCGCCATCATGAATATTTTTGTTTACGTTATGCTTTTTGTTTTTGCATAACCAATAAATACATACAAAACAACTTTTGTTTTGTTTTGTATACCGCTTTGTTTTGACAATTTTGAATTAATTTTACACAAACAAAATGCATATCGTTTTTTATTGTTGTATTCTTACGCGCACCTTATTATTCCACCATGGTAAAATCCATCTCAGAAACTAGAGAGAATGGTGATTCACACACGAGTCTAATTATGCTGGCATAAAATGAAGATTTTTTTGGCGAGAGGGGTGAAGAGAGCGCTTTTTCGTTGGCACAATTTTTCATCCAGCCTCATACCCGCACAACCAGCACAAAACTAAGGGCTAATAATTGGCTTCCTATTTAAATACTCATTCAGCTAATTTTCATTTAAATTTATGTTGCATTTAAATAAGATTCCATTTTTTCAGTGAGTAATTAAAGTTCTTATTTAATTACGATGAAAATATGGTAGCACTGCGTAAAATAAAAAATTTCCCACAAATTTCCCTAAAGAACAGCTGACTAGAACAAATAAAGAAAAATCCAAAAAAATATATTATTAATTTAGCTAAAAATAAGAATAATTAAAAACTGCTGAAATGTTTTTAAAGAATAAAAGCAACTTTCAATACGATTAAAAGGTTAATAGCGACAAAACAAGACACAATTTTATGCAGTTTGCCAGCAGCCACAAATATTTTATTGGCTTTATTTTATATAAGAAGAACAAGCAGTCAAAAACATATGGAAATTCGTAAAACTTATGTAGTATTTAAATGCACAATGTTGGCTATTTAATGTTGACTTAATTTTGCAGTGAAAAACTTAATTTTGTATATAAATAGCATTTAAAAATAAATGACATATAAATCAGTACTGAATTATTGGCCCTAATACATACACACTTACGAATACACAGGTTCTGTGTTTTCTTTTTTTACAGACCGCATTCAATCGTTAGTTAGCAATCGTCGAGTTAACATGAATTACAAAGAAGAAGTGGGTCGGTCGCGCAAACAAAATTTATACATATATGTATGTTTTAATAAAACAGTATGAAACATTCTCAATTCATTTTTAATTTTTTTTATAGGTATTTTATATGTTTTTAAATTTTTTTCTTGAGTACATTCTCAAATAAATCTAAAATTTTATATTTTGGTATTTTATATGTTTTTATTTTATTTATAAGCAGAAAATATTTTTTGTAAATAAGGCGGTTTATGTTTATTAACTGTTAATTGATTAAATTTGTCAATAAATCTTTTAAAAACATAAAACTGTTTAACGATTAATTATAAAAATTCTCAGAATTTACTTAAGAAACTACAAAAGTTCTAAGAGAATTAATAACTTACATACACAATTAAATTAAAAACTTTGAAAAATGTTGGCTAAAGTTTTTTTATTATTAGTATAGAAGTTGTGAAGCAATTTAAAAATTTTTTATATTGATGTTTAAAATTTTCCCTCATTCCAAAAATATTCAGTAAATTCGCTTCTTATACTTGTAATTCCTCTTAAAATAATTGCCAATTCATCATCACTTATTCTCGCCATAATATTTATGCCAACTATGTATGTTCCGTAATGCGTATAATAATAATAATGTGTATGCAACGAAAGGCAAATTTCAAATGAATACAAAAAACACCAACACATACAAAGCTGAGTACACGTATACATTTTATGCCAGCATAATTAGACTCGTGTGTGACTAAAAGAACAAAAATTGTGCGGCATAAAAATTGTTCTCGTGTGTGAAACCACAATGAGAATGAGGTTTAAAATACGCATCGATTGTGGTTTCAATTATTTTCCCGGAGGTTTTCTGAGAAAAGTTATATACTTATCAACATTTTTTTTACAAAAAAAAAAAACACTTTTAGTAATTTGCAAATAACTCACAAAGTAGAAGGGGTCCGCATATGACACTACACGCAATCGAATGAGGTTGAAAATACGCATCGATTGTGGTTTCAATTATTTTCCCGCAGGTTTTCTGAGAAAAGTTATATACTTATCAACATTTTTTTTTTTACAAAAAAAATCACTTTTAGTAATTTGCAAATAACTCATAAAGTAGAAGGGGTGCGCATATGACACTACACGCAATCGAATGAGGTTGAAAATACGCATCGATTGTGGTTTCAACTATTTTCCCGGAGGATTTCTGAGAAAAGTTATATTCCATCAAAAATATGAAAATCGGAAAAAGATTTTTTTTGTTTGAAACTATTGGGCAGCACTGTTCAATATTTTAGCAAACACGTTTTTTCTGAGTTAACATATTGACTTGGCAGCACTTGTAAGCAAAAACATCACAGATATTTTGTAAAAAACATCATTCGACACACTACTTGGTACGTGCTAAACGTAAACAAAGAATGAAAAAAATTACGACTTTGAATGCAATAATTTTAAAGTAATATTTTAAAAAATTAAAAATATAAAAATGAGAACATATAGCAAAAGTCCTCTAGTATCAGATTTTATCACTGTCATTATGGGCATTTTAATTATAACGAATATATCCGGAGGTTTCTTCGAACAATTTTCATAACACTATTTCATTGATATCTCAGAAACTAGAGAGGGTGCGCATATGACACTACACGCAATCGAATAAGGTTTAAAATACGCATCGATTGTGGGTTCAACTATTTTTCCGGAGGTTTTCTGAGAAAAGTTGTATACTTATCAACATGTTTTTTACAAAAAAAAAAAAACACTTTTAGTAATTTGCAAATAACTCACAAAGTAGAAGGGGTGCGCATATGACACTACATGCAATCGAAAGAGGTTGAAAATACGCATCGATTGTGGTTTCAACTATTTTCCCGGAGGTTTTCTGAGAAAAGTTATATTCCATCAAAAATATGAAAATCGGGAAATGATTTTTTGGTTTGAACCTGTTGGGCAGCACTGTTTAATATTTTATACTATGTTCACACGAGAAGATGAAGCACTTGCTTCGCTCTCTGAAGCATGTTTATGAATCTAGCTGTTCACACGACTCATGTACTTGCTTCGATTTGACAGTTCTCTTTTTAATAACAAATAAAATCTAAAATAGACAACAAAAAATAAGTTAAAATTATTACGCATTTTTAAAAATGCACAAACATATTTTTTGTTTCCATTGCTGTTTTATCTTTATAGTTTTAATTTAATTTTTCACTTTTAATTAAAGTTTTTGTTGTGTTTTTTTCATCTAGTTCAGATAAACTTCCGATAAATTACGATAAAATTTAGAGAAGACAGCAATTTTTCATGCTTCGCAAGTAGATTCAATATGAATCTACATGCTTCGCTCTCAAAATTTTGTATGGCGAAGCATGTTGCTTCGCTCATGATTGGGGTGTGAAGCATGAATAGAGACCGAAGCATGTTCTGTGTGAACGTAGTATTAGCTAACTCGTTTTTTTTCTGAGTTTACATATTGACTTGGCAGCACTTGTAAGCAAAAACATCAGATATTTGGTAAAAACATCCTAATTGGTTCATTTTATTTGTTCCTTTTAATTTAATGAACCTCAAGTCTTGCACATATGTACTTTTTTACAAGCAAAGTAATGTCAAGTGAACTCTTAAAAAGTGGGAAGAAAATTGCTGATGCAGCAAACGAAAAATATATTATTAACTAGCCTATCCCGGTGTGCTTCGCTACCCCCCTCGTTATAAAATAAAATTAAA